>CM067167.1:274620370-274632143 GCA_034093135.1 Erigeron breviscapus
AAACTGGACCAAGTTCATCAGTCAGTTGCTCACCAAAAGATGCTTCCAGTTATACCAATTGGAACCAGTTAAGAAGAAAAGCACCACCAGTGACACTTCATTCTATCCCTCCATCAATTTCAACTTACCACAGGAATTGGTGATTGGATCTGATGTACGTGCCACTCCAATATCAGCACCAGTTCAAACTCCAACTTCTCCAGTTCTTCAAGAAATGCCTTGAATGAAGAATTTCATGATGCAAAACTCTTTAAGTACCGATCGAATTGACACAAAAACATTAATCTTTGATCATCAAAACATCTCTTATCAATCCAAATCGTTAAAACATCGTTTACAATCGTTTTAGGCCAAATACTTGATTAAAACACATAAATTAACCAAGAACACAATGAAACCCTAATTTCTTTACAAACCCTTTTCAATCAGATTTGATTCAACACACACGACTCATGATCTGAAAATACGATCAATGAATTGATTATTACCTGCAAATGACAAATAGAATGCAAATACTCTTGACAATGACCACCAATTCACACACAAAACGACTTTTCGGCTTGAGATTTGATGAGAGAAGACTTTGGAATGACTTAGGATCAGTTAGGGCTTGTTTAGAAGAAGTGAGATCTGCAAATAACCTCCTAATGACAGCCTCTAAGCTACTAATCCCGTTTTTGACTTTCCACACATGTCAAAACTAGTCTCTAGGCTTCCTAATCCTTCATTATTGGTCACAAACTTCTTTATTGCCCATATACAACATTAACCCTTCATTAAATGTCACTACATAGACATATTTCTTCATATTTCACACATTTATACTACATTAACATTTAGGTTTCAAACCTCACACATAACACACATTAACTACGTATATGCATATATTCACACTAGACTTAACGACACACATGAGGTTGACTTAACAGCGTTAGTCAAATCTTAAAGAAAAGTTTGGGATGTTACAATATGTCATTATTAGCTGAGACATATTGATGGAATTGTTTGCCGTAGTCATTCTACAAGGCACATGCTACAATAATTCCTCTATTATAGAATTTTATGAAACCAGTTGTACTCATAATGTGATATTATTATGAACGATAATTAACAATTAAAATATAAACATACTTGTGATCCTGTACTTGACATTCAAGTATATGTCTTTGATCAAGATGCGGACCCATAACACGAATAAGTTTATTTTCAATCATCTGTCCTATGATAATTAGATAACAATTAGGACTGTTTTCATATCCTTTGATAACATAGGACTCTTGATTTGAGTGACAGTTGTAACTTTAAACATTAATGCGTAAAACTAATATATAAAAAGGGAGAAAATTTTGTACCCTTTTTTTATTGAGAGATAGAATGAATTATGAATGGAGTTCATATTAATTTGGATTTAGTATTCAAGTAACCCTCTATTTTTAATCGTGCTTTGTTCTGTGATCGTCCATGTTTTGTGATTCCTATTGTGTTTAGGATAATGATGTTGTATGTCGTCATCTGTTATTGTGTTTGGGATAGGTATCCAGAGTTCATATTGTGTTTATATTAAATATTAATATCTATAAATTATAAAAATCTAATCTAATATATTATTAAATTGGATTATCAATATTCTATTGGGATACCAATGTACGACATTTATAGGTATCAATTTATAATATTTTCTTATAATCTAATATTTATCTTTAGGCATGTAGTCGACATTGATATTTATATGTGTAAATCTGTATTTATTTATATAATAAAAAGTCAAGAAAAGTCAAAATTGAAAATTTGAGAAAATCGAGAGATGTGATTACGTGGATTGTTTATAACATTTTAAAGATAAGATAAATTATTAAATATATAAATTTAAATGTAAAAATGTAAGTAAAAACAAATTTAAAAGAATATACTTCTAAAACATTGAACACATATATTGTATTTCATCTTTTGAAATAATTTTTTGTAGACAATATTTCATATGTTGAAATTTTTTAATTAATTAAATGATAAAAATCTTCTCAAGTTGATGGCTAAAAATAAATATAAATTAAGTATTCAGGGCTTAAAAAGTGTAAATTATTGATGGAAAACAAAAAAGTGTAAAATAATGAGACTTTTTCTACAAATATTAATACAAATACTAATATAATAATATATTTGGATAATGATTATTAGGATTTTAATTTATAGTTAATCTAAATGATGACATAAGCGAGAGTCAATTTGATAAAATTGAGCGATTTGATTGGTTAATAAGTTATTAGTTCAACTGTCTTATATATATATTAAGATACTAATTGTAAGCAAAGTTGGTTTTTTAATTTATTAAAAAGATATTTTTTTTATTATTTAATTAGTTGGATATTTGGGATAAACATGAGTTTTATATTTATGTATTTTATTTCAATAAATATTATTTTAAGAAAAAGTTTAAAAGTGTAAATTGATGATGAAAAATAAAAAAGTGTAAATTATATCATGACATGGTTAATTTAATTAAGAAAAATTGAGAGTTATGATTGGTAAATTGAGGTTAGGTCAGTTGCCTTTTAGTATATATACTAGATTTTAGAACCGTGTCCAACACTGGACACGAGTATTATCAATATTAAATCTTCATACATTTAATTCATAAAAACTTTTAAAAAAAAAATCCTCTCAAGTTGATGGCTAAAATAAATATAAATTAGTATTCAGGGCTAAAAAGTGTAAATTATTGATGGAAAACAAAAAAGTGTAAGTTAATGAGACTTTTTCTACAAATTAATATAAATACTAATATAATAATATATTTGGATAATGATTATTAGGATTTTTAATTTATAGTTAATCTAAATGATGACATAAGCGATAGTCAATTTGATGAAATTGAGCGATTTGATTGGTTAATAAGTCATTAGTTCAACTGTCTTATAGTATATATTAAGATTAGATGTTAATTTATTATTTTAAAATTTAGTTTATTTTTAGTTTTAATAAAAAATTGATCTATATATTAAAACTTTGAGTTTTATATTGAAATATTTTTAAATTATGTTCATCATTAAGAAATAATATTTTATTATTAGATGAAACATATCCTAAGGAAACTAAGAGCTGTGATTGGTCGATAAGTTATTAAAGCAACTTTTTTTAGTATATTAAAAGATTAAAATTAAGATACCGTTACTTGTTATTTTTATTTGAAAAAGAAGTTAGCATGCTAGCTGATAGATAATCAAAAACAGTTTGCAGCCATCCAAATTAACAGGCCTTGACTTCGATCGGTTAATAATTTAATATGGGTCGACAGAAATAAAATTAGTTTTGACAAATTACATTCTCATGTTCTGATAAAACTTTCGATAATATTAAAATATTATTTCTCTTTTTATTAGGCCTATCCTTATAACAAACTACTTCTAACCCACTTCTAACACTATTCATCAGTTTCTCTCTCTTCTAGACACACCAAGACACACCCCTCCTTATAACCCCCACTTCTAACCCACTTCTAACACTATTCATCCATTATTATATTATTTCATTTTTATTTTTCACAAAATTAAACAAACACATTTTATTATTAAATACAGGGTGTTTCTGCGACGCATTCTCCGGGTCCATCAAACGAGAAGAGAGAGAACTATGAAACACACTAAAGGATATTGGCCAGTACAGATTACAAGACTATCCTTAAAATACGGCCCGTACTTATCCATGAGGTTTTTACGCGTAGCCCTTATCTGCTCCAACTCGTCTTCATCTATGCCGGTGGGAATTGGCTGCTGCAGAAGCCCGAAAGCCGCCCTGACCTGCTTGCGGAAGCGAGCATCCTGTCTCATCTTCCGCTCCTCCTCTATTTTCTGCCTATCCTCATCAATTTTTCGTATCTGCTCTTGTTGCAGCAAGAGCATTTGATCAAGCTTGCTCAAGGCCTGTTCTGACCCACTCGAACCACCACGGCTAGAAGTGGCATCCGAACCACTTGACATTTTCCGGCTAACATTACGACCCGGTGGTCTACGAATTGGGTCGTCTGCAAACAACCGGTCTGTCGCCACATCCGGGTCCACACTCGACTGCCCCAAATCAACATAATCACCCAAATCAACATAATCACCCACGCCTCGTTTGGTAACACTATGTTCTTGCCAAAAGGCGGGACAGTCTTTCAGCACCTCGTAACACGCCTCATACTGATATTTGGGAGGTCCATGAACGTCTAGGTATTGAGCATGAGCGGCATTGTACACTTGTCTCTCATCTGCACCGCTCTATCGTCCATACCCTTGCATCTTCTTCAAGATTGCCCCAAACTTTTTAGTAGTACTCTTGATCTTGTTCCATTTCCCTTGTAGCTGACTCTTGTTTCGCTCTCCGGCTGGGGGGTCTTGGTTGTACCATTCGATCACTTTACGCCAAAACATTGTCTCATCTTGGCTAATACCAACAATTGAGTCTTGTGAAGCATGTGTCCACGCCCTAGACAACATAACCGCCTCGTCTATGGACCACTTCGCCTTCTCCGCTGCAGCAACACCTTTTTTTGTCACTCGCCTTGGCGGTGCAGGAACTTCTTGGACTTCTTCTTCCTCTGCAGAGGCGAAACTAGTTCGTGCCGGTTGAGAAGAAGTCTCACCTACTGGCCTCGGGTAGGACCCACCCGCAGCCTGAAATTCACGAAACTGTTGCAGCAACATGAACTGTTGAAACTGTTCGTTAATCGATGGCGAAGCTAACAAGTTCGAAAACGATTGGTTCATCGCACCAAAGCTGTTAGAGGTCCCCGCCATATTAGACGACGATATGGACGGGGGAGATCCCACTGGTGGCAGGGGTCCCAAACCTAGAAGCGAGTCAAAATCATCGATAGTCTGTTGGTATTGGTTTGCAAGATTTTTGTTTCTTCTAGGCATTTTGATTGATGAAATGTTGAGAGAAAGATGTGTTTTTGAGTAAGAAATTGAAAGATGAAAGTAAAATGTCAAGAAATGGTGTTGTTTAAATAGGAAAAAAAAACAACAATGAAGAGGAGCGGGGTCAAAGACTAGCCGTTGCTAGTTTTAAATTTTTTTTTTTTATTTAAAGTACCATTAATTTGATTCGGGCCCCACATGTTCACCAAAAACGCACGTCTAAAAACGGAAGGAACCACCAGACGCCGCATAAGACGCGCCTGGTGCTTATAGCGTCTACACCTCCAGCCGCGTCGGACGCATACAAGACGCAGGGACGATGCCCTATAAGCATGGGCCTTAATTGGGTCTCTAGAATAAAACGCTTTATTATCTAGGCTTATCTATTGAATGATAATTCTTTTACGCCACGCGTACCCCGACCAAGGAATATAGGGTAACCGGACCACACACTTTCCGCGGCGATATCGCCGCGGAAAGTCGGGAAAAAACAAAACTGCAACCAACAACCAGCATTAATTGCCGCTGACTTTGACCAGACTTTCCGCGGCGATATCGCCGCGGAAAGTCTCCTCGAAAATTGTGATTTAAGTTCGACCCCCTTCTTCTCTATCCCCTCCCCACCCCATTCTTTCTCTCTGCCGAACGAACAAAATAAACACCCACAAAACTCCATCTCTTTCAAACCCAAAAATCAATTCCGGCCATCACTTTTTCCGGCGATTTTCCCGGCCAACTTTCCGCGGCGACTTTGCTTTCCACCATCCCCATCTCTCTTTTAAAATACCAAACAAATCTCAACCAAAACCCTATTTTTTAAATCCGGCCATCACTTTTTCCGGCGAGTTTTCCCGACAAGGTATGTATTTTCCGGCCATCACCCTTTCTTTTTGCTTTTATTTCTGGCCATTACCCTTTTTTTGTTTGCTTTTATTTGTTTTTTGATAGTTTTGGTATATGTTTGTATTTTATTTTCTATAGATTTGTTAGGTTTATTAGTATTGTAAATTGATGTGTTAGGATTATTAGTTAGTATTGTGATTGTTATAAGTGATAAATTAGTGGTTTGTAATTGTTGTTATTCTTGTGTTATTGGTAAACAAATTGGTTTGTAATTGTTGTTATTCTTGTGTTATTGGTAAGCAAATTGTTAGTGTTAATATGTTAGTGTTGTCAAAAATCCCCAATAGTTTAAGAAAAATGAAGTAGAAAAAAATCATAAAAGATAGGTAGAAAAGATTATATAGAAAAAAATAATTTGTATAAAAGTAGATTATATAAGTATAAAAATAAAGTTTTAACAAAACTTTAAAAAAAAAATTATAAAAAAACTAGGTATAAAAAAAGAAACATAAATAAATAAATATAAAAAATATATATATAACTAGAGTATATAAGTATGAAAAACAAGTTTTAAAAAAATACTATCAAAATAAGTGAAAAAGAAATATAAAACAAATTTAAATAAGTATATAAAATTATAACTTTAAAAAATATAACAAAATTTAAGTACGAAAAAAAGAAATATAAAACAAGTAATAAAATTATAACTTTAAAAATATACGTATAAACGTAATAAAAACATAAGTTGTAAATAGTATATAAAATTATAACTTTAAAAAATATAACAAAATTTAAGTACGAAAAAAAGAAATATAAAAAAGTAATAAAATTATAACTTTAAAAATATACGTATAAAAGTAATAAAAACATAAGTTGTAAATAGTATTAAAGATAATGTGACAATTTGTATAAAATGTATATTAAAAATGAAGTATAAAAAGTATATACAAAAATAACTATAAAAAGATAAATATATATATATAAGTAACTATAAAAAACTTTTTAAAAAATTAATATAAAATACTTGTAGAAAATATAACAAATTTAAGTACGAAAATAAAAATATAAAACAAATTTAAATAAGTATATAAAATTTTAACCTTTTAAAAATAACTATAAAAGTAATAAAAAGATAAGTTATAAATAGTATAAAAGTAAATGTGACAATTTTACCTTTATCGTATTGTTGTATGTATTATTAATATGGGTATAATTTGATTTGTAATTTGCAGTATAAATGGCTACAGTTCATGGTGGGGATGGTGGTAATGACCCACCACGTAAATCGTGGGTACGGAAAATTTGGGGCTGCGCCGGGAGCGGTGGTAAGAAATTTTGTGTTTCTATATATTATTTTTTATTTATGGACTTCATGTGAAATTAATAATTCTTTTGTTTTGTAGCACCTAAAAAAGGTCGGGGGAAGAACCAGGCACTAAACCTGGAGAAAAAGTATCAAGAACAAGGTCGGCTTGAAGTCGATTTTGACACGAAAAGGTTTAAGACGTGGCACGCGGTGGGGGAATCGGGGTCTATGTTTAAAAGCTATATAGGGACATTGGTTCGTGGTAGTGGGGTCCCTATGACTTATGACTCATGGGCGGATGTGCCCCTGCAAGATAAGGCATTCCTAATTCCAGCCTTAAACGTACAATCTCTATAATATTATATTCCTAAATTGATATTTTGTGAAAATTTGATATATCGCTAACTATTATTTAAAAATTGCAGGAACGGTTCAGATTGGATCACTTCATCAATTTGGACCCCAATGATGCCATCCGGAAAGCATTTGAGCGCATGATCACCGCTGATGCGCAACATATGTATCGGAACTGGAAAAGCGGATTCAAGAAAACCCACTTCGATGATAAGGGGGGTTTAGAGAAGATTGCTGAGTTGCAGGGAGCTGTTCCCGAGGGTATGGAGCCGGAGGACTGGTCGGATTTGTTGCGCTTCTACCAGAGGGAGGACCGTGTGAAAAGGGCCAAGACCAACAAGGATAACCGGGCCCTCCAAATCCTCGCAGGGACCCACGGTTCGGCGTCGCTATAATTCTCAAGTATGTCGACCAATATGCGGTAACAAAGAATGAAATATTCACTTGTGTTTAAAAATATTTATTTTCTAAATAACTGCTATTCTTATGATAATTTGATGTGCTTACAGCGAACTCATGAGGGAGAAGACCCTGATCTGGTCGAAATGTATGCGGCGAGACACAAACATGCGGATGGGTCATGGGAACACCCGACAGCTCAAGCTAATTATGTAAATGTCTCTTTTTAAGTTATATTTTAAGTATTACTTACTCATTTTATCAACCTTATATATATACTTTAACGTGATTCAGGACAAGCTCAAGGAGAAGAAGGAGGAGCGTGAACGGGACCCCGTCCCAACACCGCAGCCAGAACTTTTTCCGGCTACATTTGGAAACCGGCCGGGCCACCGCCGTGGCCTAGGGAGGATCGTTCGGGGTGTGGGAGACACAGAGTATGACTACACTCATTTGACGCAGCCACAGGGTACCCCGATCCATCATGGTCAGGGTAGCCAGGCTGGACCATCTCATGCTCAGGGTAGCCAGGCTGGATCATGTCAGACCCCTTTCGATCTCAACTTTGCTCCTCCGCAGGTTGCTTGGTTTGATCCTGATGCTGTATTTAATTGGTCCGCTGCTGCACATGCTCATGGCTCGCAAAGTGATCCCTCCTCTACTACGTTTGGCTCGCAATTTGCTCCCACCTCTCCGTTCTCTTTAGGATCTATAAATTTGGGTAATGATGATATCTATTTGGGTAATGATGATATGTATTTGGGTAATGATGATGATGAGGACAATGATAATTATTAGTATTTGGTTGTGATAAACAATATATTTTTAAACATGGGTGTTAATTGTGTTTGTGGTTTAGTTATAAATTTATATTTTGTTGTGTTGGTTATGATATTCATGTTTAACAATATAGTCACTAGTATACGTATATATAAAAAGTGAAAAAAATATATGTAAAAAGGGAAAAAAATCAAACATCAAATATATGCATAATAACAAATATAAGTAAAAAAAATACAAACAAACTATTATTTTAAAATAATAGTATTTTAAAATAATAATAACAACTATTAATTTAAGTTTAAAATACATCAATTTACACAAAAAACGGAAAACCTTACAAACCAAGTATTATACTATATAAGTCAACTAATCAATCTGCTGAAATTGCGGAGGTGCCTTAGTAGCTTGAATGTGTCTGTCGTAATCAGCCAAACGGTCTTTGTACTTCGCATTAACTGCCCAGGCCCGCGATGCAGGTTTATCAAATCCCCAAGCTGAGGGGTAAGGCAATGGGCAGTCCTTGTCTAAATAAACCGTAACAAAATGTGAATTTCCCGATACCAGGCCAATGCATATCGGCTCGTCACGGTATAGCTGGCCTGGCCCCTTCCAAAAAGGGAAACATGTGATGTTTTCTTTGACACTTAAACAGATAATTATAAGACCCAAAGCATTGGACAAAAGCATAGCGCAATATGGAATCATCATCCAGTGTTCATATGGGCGACCATGGGGATAAGAGATTTGAAGCAAAGTGTAACACCCGTTTCGTAAAAATATGGATTTCCAAAAATTTCGCCTAACGGCGTTAAATCATGCGGAAACGATTTAGGAAAATACTCAACTAAGGAAAACAGTTGAGAAAACATTGGTGGTGTTACTAATAGCATCAAATCTGTAATAAAAGAAATCCATAAGATTGCCCAACATAAAGCAATCATAACATAGTCATTACATAAGTTCCATAAAGGAAATCAATAACATAAGGTCTATGCGAAGCTATTGGGTAAACTAAAGCCAGCTTGATCATCTACCCATCTCTCGCCAAAGCTTCACACGTCATCTCACTGCCTAACCTGAGGGGTGTCAACACATTAAAAGAAACAAGTGTTAGCTATAAAGCTAAGTAAGATAACACCAGGTTTAAGCAAAACATTTCATCCATTTAAATCGTCACTTTAAAGCATTACGTCATTTTAATTAGGCATTCATACCACCGTATAACATATCCACATCACATATCCACATCACATATAAGCATAGAGTTCATGACCCTAAGCGTGCCTAACCAATTTGATCACTTTGATTCACCTCGTTAAGTTGTAACCGAAGTTACCGTTTTTAAGGAAAGACAATGTCGATCCATGAGTAGCACGCTATGTTCATGACATTAGGTGGGTCATCAGGCCACCCGAAACTACTCGCCACATATGACTTGTTGCAAGGAGCTACCCGAGCAACCATTTTAAC
This sequence comes from Erigeron breviscapus, assembly GCA_034093135.1. Taxonomy (NCBI): domain Eukaryota; kingdom Viridiplantae; phylum Streptophyta; class Magnoliopsida; order Asterales; family Asteraceae; genus Erigeron; species Erigeron breviscapus. The sequence goes on from CM067167.1 coordinate 274,630,424, forward strand.
GTACCTATAACCACCGTCAGGCATGATGTACCTATTACCACCGTCAGGCACCATTTATACGTACCTATTACCACCGTCAGGCACGATGTACCTATTACCACCGTCAGGCACGATGTACCTATTACCACCGTAAGGCACAGGTTATGCATAACACTTAACATCTAATTAGCTCGAGCATTTATCATATTTAGTTTAGATTTCCACCTTTAACCTAAACTAATCCATACTATCATCTTTTCACGTTAGGGCCCTTAAAACGTGCACGTGTCATGGCAACCTAAAAAGGTCTAGTGTTCTAGATGAACAAGCCACATATACATGCACATAACAACATTACAACATATCATTAACCACCGTTCATCATAACATATCATATCGTAAACATATCATTAACCACCGTTCATCATAACATATCATATCGTAACCACATGTACGGGGAAGCATTTTAGGCATAAACATCGTCATCATTAATCCCCGAGTACCTCCCATATCAACCCAACCACCTATGAGTTATACATTACTGTTATGGAGGTTATAGTTTACGAACCATTTTCGTTGCACCCTCAGCGTGACAAAAGTAGTGTATCTTACCTGTTGGGAGTGTGCGCGCGTAATGAAAGGCTAAAGTGCTTAACAATAATCCCCGACACCTAAGATACATTAATATACAAAATATAAGTCATTTGGGACCCAAACGAACTTTAAAACGAACTTAGGTTTGTTCTTACGAACTTAGACTCACTGAACGAACTTAGTTGCCTTCAAACGAATTTAGGACATACTGAACGAACTTAGAAATGCCCAAACGAACTTAGAACATTTCAAACGAAGTTAGCCAGAACGAAGATAACCAGAACGAAGATAACCAGAACGAAGATTATCTTCGCTAGTACAAAATCAGACTCAGCTAACGAATTTAAAGTAATTTCGTCCAGATTTCAAATATGGCCAAGTTCTTCGATTTTTCCAAAAACAAACGACTTGGGCTTCACCCAAAACATGATTTTGACATTGTTAAACATATTTTGATCATTCATATCGATTACAAACTCGTTTGACACCGTTTAGAACATTAATTAATCAAAACATAATATAAACCCTAATTCTTCAAAATCTCTTTTAAAATCAGATTTGATTCAAATAAAACAACCCTAAATCTGAAATATGATCAACAAACCGATCATTACCTGTAATTAACAATGGCCGATCGAAATCAAGCCCAAAAGACACCAACAATCTACGTAAAACTTGAAGAGATGCTTTAGAATTGCAAGAAGGATTGAAAGGTTGTTTAGGTTTGTTCTTTGAGTGATTATGGCTGCTAAAGGAAGGAGATTAGGCTAATCCTAGCCCTAATCCCGTTTTTCAACTTTCACTTTTGTCAAATTTAGTCCCTGGACTTCATATTAGCTTTATTTCGCTTAAAAACGCCTATTGGGGATACATATAACACACTAAAGCACTTTCGCACACTACAAAGGCCTTTTACACATCATTAAGTCTACTTTATTGTCACTCATTAAAGATAATTAAATCTCACATATAGGGCACATAAACATATAAACACATATTTCCACACAAACGTATCACGGACTTATAATTTGACCTAACGACGTTAGTCAACATGAACGATTAAGTTTTGGGATGTTACAAAACAGGACTGCTACCCTCGGTTCAAGGCGCGTTGTCTACGTCTCTGAGGAAGGTGTCAACGTCGGAG
>CM067167.1:274633143-274675897 GCA_034093135.1 Erigeron breviscapus
TGAGAGAGATAGCTTAGGTTGCAGAGGTGATGAGCTAGCTAAGGCAAGGCATGATGATGATCAGAATGAAGATCCAGATGCTGCCAGAGCTACTCAAGAGCTAGGAGGAAGTTCTATTTTGAGAACAGAGACTCAAGGAGAGTCTAGCCAGGCTGGTGTTGCTGGAAAGGCTACCTCAGAAGCTCCACAGACTCAAGAACTTATCGTCACAGAGTTGAATATGGTAGTTGAGTCTGATGCACTCACCAAACCCCTTACAAAAGATGTTGACGTTGATCGATTGGAAAAGGGTAAGGGTTTGGTAGGGCAATCTGCTGTTGTTCCTCTTGATGCTGATAATGCTAGTGCTCAGGATAGTGAGTCTACCAAGACCGACTCTACTACAAATACTTCTACCGAGTCAGATTTGCATCCTGCAATTGTTCATCGACTGGAGAAGAGATTTGGGTATGATCCACAAGCTCATATGAGAGCTAGGGCAGAGATTGCGGATTATTATTATGATCCAGGATCTATGTGGGATCAAGAGAAAGAACGGTTAGGGTTGACTCATACTCCTTCAGAGTCAGAGTCAGATTCTGATTTTGAGACTGAGACTGAGAAGGAGCAGAGCAGGAGCAAGAAGAAAAAGCAGAGGAAGTAGATTGATGACAAAGACAAGACAAAGACATAGGTATGTTAACGTCTAGAAGCTATTGCCAAGGGGGAGTCTGTAAGTGCACATCTATGTCAATAGCAGTCTAGATTGTTTGGGCTTATATTGTTATATGTCTTTGTAATGTGATTGTCATTAATGAACTTAGTATTATGCATAGAATACTAGATTAAGTTTAAGTATTGAATGTATAGTAAATCTGCTAAGTGTGAATTGCGAGTTCGTAATTCACAGAGGGAATGCGACCCCGTATTTGCAGGGACAAATACGAGGCAAGACACAGATTACGACCTCGTAATAGTGTCGAGCTGGGCTTGAAATGCGAGGCCGCTGCGCTGAAGCCCAGTCGTGTTGATCCCTATATATATCGAACCCTAACAGGGATTAGGGTTGAACATTTGTCGAAATTTCGAGCATATTTGTGCAGGTTAAGTCGTCAAAGCTTGTTCTGCTAGCCTAGAGAAGATCTGCGAGGCAGCATAATCTGAAGGCTTGTTGTGAATCACCAAGTTATAGTGAGGGATTCCGCACCTCAAGATAACTGGAGCAAGCTATTGACGATCCGTACCAGGGGACTTACATTTGTATATATACATTGTGATTTATTGATGATGGTTCCTCGTGAACCACTACTACGAACTCACAAACCTAGTGTTGACCTTGTTTAGTACACTTTTCAGGTAATCAGGTGAATCAAGGACGTGATGCTTGATTGTTGCTTATGTTGGACTCGGGCTTGGACTTACGTGGATCTCAGATTCATTTGCCCATTTGTTGCATCATTTTTTAATTTTTTATTTGCTTATTAAATAGATAATTATATTTAAAACTCTATCATAAATTTTTTTCTATCAAAACAAATCTTTTTAAATTTTAAAGATATATAATATCCTTAAAACTCTCCTCTAAATAAACTAAAACATGATTGAGATGTTCTTAAAAGACATGGCGTAATCCTTGATCGACACATGTTTTCTAACTATTTAATTATTGGGATAATTATTTTTCCTAATATAATTCTAATATAATTATATTTTTAAAAAAAGTTTACCGAATCTTAATCAAACTATGTTTTCTCTTTTTATTATTTAGTTAGATTATTTAATTCTATGTATATGAAATATCTTCTCTCACGTTCTATATATCTTTTGCTTTTTTAATCTATTTAAAAATTTTTCCTTTTTTGTCTACTTAAATTTTAATCCTCTATAGTTTCTTAATTAACTCTAGAACTTCATATAAAAATTCTTCATCTTGATATTCTAAAGTTTCTTATACAATGTTATCATATCCAATTCAAATATCTACCAATATACTAAAACATGATGGAAGGATTCTTTGAATGATACATGACGTAATCTTTGGACATGTGTCTATTTAAGATTAATCAAATTTTTCTTAATTTTATCTTAATATATACTATAAGACAGTTGAACTAATAACTTATTAACCAATCATCTCAATTTCATCAAATTGACTCTGCTTATGTCATCATTTAATTTAACTATAAATTAAAAATCATAACAATTATTATCCAAATATATTAGTATATTATATTTATATTAATATTTATAGAAAAAATCTCACTAATTTTCATTTTTTTGTTTTCCATCAATAATTTAAACTTTTTACCCTCACTAAATACTTAATTTATAATTATTACAATTTTTAGCCATCAACTTGAGAAGATTTTAATCATTTAATTAATTAAAAAAATTTCAACATATGAAATATTGTCTACAAAAAATTATTTCAAAAGATGAAATACAATATATGTGTTCAATGTTCTAGAAGTATATTTTTTAATTTGTTTTTACTTACATTTTTTACATTTAAATTTATATATTTAATAATTTATCTTATCTTTAAAATGTTATAAACAATCCACGTAATCACATCTCTCGATTTTCTCAAATTTTCAATTTTGACTTTTTTTTATTATAAATAAATATAGATTTACACATAAATATCAATGTCGACTACATGACTAAAGATAAATATTAGTTTATAAGAAAATATTATAAATTGATACCTATAAATGTCGTACATTGGTATCCCAATAGAATATTGATAATCCAATTTAATAATATATTAGATTAGATTTTTATAATTTATAGATATTAATATTTAATATAAACACAATATGAACTCTAGATACCTATCCCAAACACAATAACAGATGACGATATACAACATCTTTATCCTAAACACAATAGGAATCACAAAACATTGGACGATCACAGAACAAAGCACGATTTACAAATAGAGGGTTACTTGAATACTAAATCCAAATTAATATGAACTCCATTCATAATTCATTCTATCTCTCAATAAAAAAAGGTACAAAATTTTCTCCCTTTTTATATATTAGTTTTGCGCATTAATGTTTAAAGTTACAACTGTCACTCAAATCAAGAGTCCTAATTGTTATCAAAGGATATGAAAACAGTCCTAATTGTTATCTAATTATCATAGGACAGGTGATTGAAAATAAACTTATTCGTGTTATGGGTCCGCATCATGATCAAAGACATATACTTGAATGTCAAGTACAAGATCACAAGTATGTTTATATTTTAATTGTTAATTATCTTTCATAATAATATCACATTATGAGTACAACTGGTTTCATAAAATTCTATAATAGAGGAATTATTGTAGCATGTGCCTTGTAGAATGACTACGGTAAACAATTCCATCAATATGTCTCAGCTAATAATGACAGTGACGAACCTGTGATTATTGTACTACAACTTGCAAAGTATAACATTTGGAACCGTATATCTTATTATAAGCTTTTATACTTAAATGTATGAAGATCTAATATTGATAATATCGTAAGCCTCATGTCCAGTGTTGGATACGGGTCTAAAATCTAGTTATATTAATTAATTAGTATTATTACTTATATGAAAATAATAACTCTAACAAATTATTCAACTAAAATACTAATACAAGTAATTATACTTATAGATACCATGAAATAAAGCTTTTTTTACGGTTTAGATCGCACTATACATACGATAATCCGTACATCTAAACTTAACTATTAAATTATTATATACACAACTTAAATTTTTATTAATCATTCTCATTCATATTTTCCTCCTTCTATCTTTATAAAAATCAAGTTAGTAAATTTTAAAAAAAAGAGTTAATTGCATTTTTGGTCCCTGTGGTTTGTATGTTTTTGCAGGTTCAGGACCTTTTCAGGTTTCATTGCATTTTTGGTCCCTATTTCGAAACCTTTTGCAAATTTGGTACAAATTAACGATGGTTGTTAAATGAAGCCGTTAAGTGCCGTTAGAATTAAAAATGGTGTTTGATTGTAAATTTCTAAAAGTGTAAGGGATATTGGTGTTAATAGTTTTGGTCAAAAAGTTTGTCCTGTTGTCACTGAGATATACACGTGATTATTTTGTAAAAATTTATAAAAATTTACGAGCTCTAAAAAGAAAGATTTGTAATTTAGCTCGCTAAATGTAAGAAACAATGGCGGCCGGAATGTTCAACAGTTCGCCGGAAAATTCAAAATGCGCCGGGAAAACGAAATTCACGATTTCTCTCTCCTTTCTTCGAGTAAAAACACGAAACTGATACCAATCGACTCAGAATTCCACCGCTCACAAACCCGGACCAAAATGAACTTTAGAAATCATCGCCGGAAAATATGGCAATATGTCGGAAAACTTAAATTTGTGATTTCTCCTTTGTTTTTACGAATTAAAACACGAAACCGGTACAAAAATGCTCAGGTTTGCATTCCGCACAAACCCTAGCCTATTATTCTGTCAAAAAACTTTGCCGGAAAATTCGCCGGAAAAGTAACTGTCAACGAATCTCGATGAATCGGAAAACTTAAAATATGAATATGACCGGAATGGGATCGCGAACAAAACCTGGATTTTTTCAGATTAATTTGACAAATCGCGAAAACGGAATCGAAGAGGGAAGTTTGTAGAAAAATAACTTTGATGCCCGGGGGGGAGGGCAGAGAGAAAGAGCCGGTCCCTGGGGGGGGGGGGTATCGCATGCGTGCTCTGACCAGCCGAAAAAAAAAAAGGGAAAAATTGGAAAAAAAAAAAAAAAAAAAAAAAAAAAAAAAAAAAAAAAAAAAAAAAAAAAAAAAAAAAAATGGGGGGGGGGGGGGGGGGGGGGGGGGGGGGGGGGGGGGGGGGGGGGGGGGGGGGGGGGGGGGGGGGGGGGGGGGGGGGGGGGGGGGGGGGGGGGGGGGGGGAAAAAACAAATCGCGAAAACGGAATCAAAGAGGGAAGTTTGCAGAAAAAAATTTTTTTTTCTTTTTTTTAAATAAAAGAAATGGATATAAAAGCAATAAAAAGAATAAATTGTATTAACAGGACAAACTTTTTGACTAACACTATTGACACAATGTTGATGCACGTTGATGTGACAACAGCAACTTAGATTTGATTAGACGTTTATTTGTATATGTAATTGATAGATTATGAACATAATGTTTTGGTAATGATTGATTACATATTTAGGTGTTATATATGTTTATATATGATGTTTGTTATGTATGATATACAAGAACAAACGTAATATATGTTAGGTTCCTTATATGTTAAGTAATTGGAAAATAACAAACGGATTACAGCTAACGAAGATAAACTTCGTTATGCTCGAACGAAGATTATCTTCGTTCTAAGGGCTGGGCTGCTAAGTTCGTAAGAACAAAGCCCAGCAAGCCCAATATCAATTGTGAACATATATAAACGATTGGAAAACCTAAATTGAGCTCTCCAGTCGATATATCACACACAATTAAAGCTTCTAAGTTCGTTGGTAATCAATACAAAACGAATATAGAGTAATTAAGGCTGATTACAATCTTGTTAATTAGCAATAATATAGATAACTAATCAAACAGTTATCTCGTGAGGATTTCGCACTCACGACATAACCATAGACGATCTCGAGAGCGATCCATAGCTATCGAGGGACTCACAAGTGGTATCAGAGCATTTCGATATCTTATCGAAGGTTTCAGATCGTCTGTTTGATTCTTTATATTCTGTGACATTCGAAAACCCAAACTGCTGTTAAGTTCGTTTTCCTCTACGAACTTAGCCAAACGAATTTAATCTTAAATTCGTTCCTTGGCTTTTGAACTTCCTACGAAGTTATTTTTCAACGAAGTTATTAACGAAGTCAAACCTATATTCGTTAGCTTTACGAATTTAAGCCATCTTCGTTTGTAGTTCTATCTTCGTTCCAACCTTATCTTCGTTTGATCTTCTATCTTCGTTCCAACCTTATCTTCGTTTGATCTTCTATCTTCGTTCCAACCTTATCTTCGTTTGAACTTCTATCTTCGTTCCAACCTTATCTTCGTTTGAACTTCTATCTTCGTTCCAACCTTATCTTCGTTTGATCTTCTATCTTCGTTCCAACCTTATCTTCGTTTGAACTTCTATCTTCGTTCCAACCTTATCTTCGTTTGAACTTCTATCTTCGTTCCAACCTTATCTTCGTTTGAACTTCTATCTTCGTTCCAACCTTATCTTCGTTTGATCTTCTATCTTCGTTCCAACCTTATCTTCGTTTGAACTTCTATCTTCGTTCCAACCTTATCTTCGTTTGAACTTCTATCTTCGTTCCAACCTTATCTTCGTTTGAACTTCTATCTTCGTTCCAACCTTATCTTCGTTTGATCTTCTATCTTCGTTCCAACCTTATCTTCGTTTGAACTTCTATCTTCGTTCCAACCTTATCTTCGTTTGAACTTCTATCTTCGTTCCAACCTTATCTTCGTTTGAACTTCTATCTTCGTTCCAACCTTATCTTCGTTTGATCTTCTATCTTCGTTCCAACCTTATCTTCGTTTGAACTTCTATCTTCGTTCCAACCTTATCTTCGTTTGAACTTCTATCTTCGTTCCAACCTTATCTTCGTTTGAACTTCTATCTTCGTTCCAACCTTATCTTCGTTTGATCTTCTATCTTCGTTCCAACCTTATCTTCGTTTGAACTTCTATCTTCGTTCCAACCTTATCTTCGTTTGAACTTCTATCTTCGTTCCAACCTTATCTTCGTTTGAACTTCTATCTTCGTTCCAACCTTATCTTCGTTTGATCTTCTATCTTCGTTCCAACCTTATCTTCGTTTGAACTTCTATCTTCGTTCCAACCTTATCTTCGTTTGAACTTCTATCTTCGTTCCAACCTTATCTTCGTTTGAACTTCTATCTTCGTTCCAACCTTATCTTCGTTTGATCTTCTATCTTCGTTCCAACCTTATCTTCGTTTGAACTTCTATCTTCGTTCCAACCTTATCTTCGTTTGAACTTCTATCTTCGTTCCAACCTTATCTTCGTTTGAACTTCTATCTTCGTTCCAACCTTATCTTCGTTTGATCTTCTATCTTCGTTCCAACCTTATCTTCGTTTGAACTTCTATCTTCGTTCCAACCTTATCTTCGTTTGAACTTCTATCTTCGTTCCAACCTTATCTTCGTTTGAACTTCTATCTTCGTTCCAACCTTATCTTCGTTTGATCTTCTATCTTCGTTCCAACCTTATCTTCGTTTGAACTTCTATCTTCGTTCCAACCTTATCTTCGTTTGAACTTCTATCTTCGTTCCAACCTTATCTTCGTTTGAACTTCTATCTTCGTTCCAACCTTATCTTCGTTTGATCTTCTATCTTCGTTCCAACCTTATCTTCGTTTGAACTTCTATCTTCGTTCCAACCTTATCTTCGTTTGAACTTCTATCTTCGTTCCAACCTTATCTTCGTTTGAACTTCTATCTTCGTTCCAACCTTATCTTCGTTTGATCTTCTATCTTCGTTCCAACCTTATCTTCGTTTGAACTTCTATCTTCGTTCCAACCTTATCTTCGTTTGAACTTCTATCTTCGTTCCAACCTTATCTTCGTTTGAACTTCTATCTTCGTTCCAACCTTATCTTCGTTTGATCTTCTATCTTCGTTCCAACCTTATCTTCGTTTGAACTTCTATCTTCGTTCCAACCTTATCTTCGTTTGAACTTCTATCTTCGTTCCAACCTTATCTTCGTTTGAACTTCTATCTTCGTTCCAACCTTATCTTCGTTTGATCTTCTATCTTCGTTCCAACCTTATCTTCGTTTGAACTTCTATCTTCGTTCCAACCTTATCTTCGTTTGAACTTCTATCTTCGTTCCAACCTTATCTTCGTTTGAACTTCTATCTTCGTTCCAACCTTATCTTCGTTTGATCTTCTATCTTCGTTCCAACCTTATCTTCGTTTGAACTTCTATCTTCGTTCCAACCTTATCTTCGTTTGAACTTCTATCTTCGTTCCAACCTTATCTTCGTTTGAACTTCTATCTTCGTTCCAACCTTATCTTCGTTTGATCTTCTATCTTCGTTCCAACCTTATCTTCGTTTGAACTTCTATCTTCGTTCCAACCTTATCTTCGTTTGAACTTCTATCTTCGTTCCAACCTTATCTTCGTTTGAACTTCTATCTTCGTTCCAACCTTATCTTCGTTTGATCTTCTATCTTCGTTCCAACCTTATCTTCGTTTGAACTTCTATCTTCGTTCCAACCTTATCTTCGTTTGAACTTCTATCTTCGTTCCAACCTTATCTTCGTTTGAACTTCTATCTTCGTTCCAACCTTATCTTCGTTTGATCTTCTATCTTCGTTCCAACCTTATCTTCGTTTGAACTTCTATCTTCGTTCCAACCTTATCTTCGTTTGAACTTCTATCTTCGTTCCAACCTTATCTTCGTTTGAACTTCTATCTTCGTTCCAACCTTATCTTCGTTTGATCTTCTATCTTCGTTCCAACCTTATCTTCGTTTGAACTTCTATCTTCGTTCCAACCTTATCTTCGTTTGAACTTCTATCTTCGTTCCAACCTTATCTTCGTTTGAACTTCTATCTTCGTTCCAACCTTATCTTCGTTTGATCTTCTATCTTCGTTCCAACCTTATCTTCGTTTGAACTTCTATCTTCGTTCCAACCTTATCTTCGTTTGAACTTCTATCTTCGTTCCAACCTTATCTTCGTTTGAACTTCTATCTTCGTTCCAACCTTATCTTCGTTTGATCTTCTATCTTCGTTCCAACCTTATCTTCGTTTGATCTTCTATCTTCGTTCCAACCTTATCTTCGTTTGATCTTCTATCTTCGTTCCAACCTTATCTTCGTTTGAGCATATATCTTCGTTCGTACCTTATCTTCGTTTGATCTTCTATCTTCGTTCAACCTTAGGTAAGACTGCTGAAGGTGTAAAGACTGGAAGTTTAAAGTTCGGTAACATTACATCTTCTGCTGCTGGTTACAAGTCCATGCCAATGGATATGAAATCAGCTGAGGGTCGAATGAATGTCTTTGCTGCAATGTGTGCTGCTCATGAAGCGTTTGTTGCAGGAAGAATCACAGATCCTGCACTCATAGATGAAGATTATGACCAAATTGATCCAGATGATGTTGAAGAGATGGACCTAAAATGGCAATTGGCTATGATCACAAGAAGAGTGCAGAAATTCATGAAAAGGACAGGACGACCTCTTACTGGAGGCACTCAGGGCTTTGACAAGTCAAAGGTTAAGTGTTACAACTGTGATGGATTTGGACACTTCGCTAGAGAGTGTCAACGACCAAAGAGGGATGTCAATGCTACCCCTACGCGACAAGACAGAAGTGGTAATCGTCCATATAATCAGAATGCTAACAGAGCACTTGTGTTGACTGAAGATACTGCTACAAATGACAAGGCCATCGTAGCTGTTCAATCTGATGGTTCTTATGTCTGGAATCTTCCACAGGACGAGGCCAATAATGCTTATTTGGCTGAAATTATTGATGATATGGCTCATATTGTGGACTCTCCTGATGACTTTCTTGACACCACAGTTTACCATAATGATGAGCATTTGTATGAAAATGCTCAAAGTTCGAAAGTGGAAAGTTATGCTGAGGGTGTTTATGATACTGATTCCGAATCTGAAGATGAGTTCGAAGATGATAAGAACCAAGAGGAAGTAAAAGCTACTGCAGAGGTAAAAGCTACTGAAGTTCATGAAAATTCTGCTGCTGAAAAGGTCGAGAAGACGATTGAAGAGCAGATGAAAGATTTTGAGATTCCTGAAGGGATGACTGTAGATGACTTTGTTGCCTACATGGCCGATTGTAAAGAAGCTGACCAACAGGTATCTTATTCCTTACATACTATTGTTCATGTTTGTAAAATTGTGAATAAAATGTATGATAAAATTGAATTGAAGAATATTCAAATTAGGAATTTAGAATTTATTTTTTTTTTTTTTTTTTTTTTTTTTTTTTTTTTTTTTTTTTTTTTTTTTTTTTTTTTTTTTTTTTTTTTTTTTTTTTTTTTTTTTTTTTTTTTTTTTTTTTTTTTTTTTTTTTTTTTTTTTTTTTTTTTTTTTTTTTTTTTTTTTTTTTTTTTTTTTTTTTTTTTTTTTTTTTTTTTTTTTTTTTTTTTTTTTTTTTTTTTTTTTTTTTTTTTTTTTTTTTTTTTTTTTTTTTTTTTTTTTTTTTTTTTTTTTTTTTTTTTTTTTTTTTTTTTTTTTTTTTTTTTTTTTTTTTTTTTTTTTTTTTTTTTTTTTTTTTTTTTTTTTTTTTTTTTTTTTTTTTTTTTTTTTTTTTTTTTTTTTTTTTTTTTTTTTTTTTTTTTTTTTTTTTTTTTTTTTTTTTTTTTTTTTTTTTTTTTTTTTTTTTTTTTTTTTTTTTTTTTTTTTTTTTTTTTTTTTTTTTTTTTTTTTTTTTTTTTTTTTTTTTTTTTTTTTTTTTTTTTTTTTTTTTTTTTTTTTTTTTTTTTTTTTTTTTTTTTTTTTTTTTTTTTTTTTTTTTTTTTTTTTTTTTTTTTTTTTTTTTTTTTTTTTTTTTTTTTTTTTTTTTTTTTTTTTTTTTTTTTTTTTTTTTTTTTTTTTTTTTTTTTTTTTTTTTTTTTTTTTTTTTTTTTTTTTTTTTTTTTTTTTTTTTTTTTTTTTTTTTTTTTTTTTTTTTTTTTTTTTTTTTTTTTTTTTTTTTTTTTTTTTTTTTTTTTTTTTTTTTTTTTTTTTTTTTTTTTTTTTTTTTTTTTTTTTTTTTTTTTTTTTTTTTTTTTTTTTTTTTTTTTTTTTTTTTTTTTTTTTTTTTTTTTTTTTTTTTTTTTTTTTTTTTTTTTTTTTTTTTTTTTTTTTTTTTTTTTTTTTTTTTTTTTTTTTTTTTTTTTTTTTTTTTTTTTTTTTTTTTTTTTTTTTTTTTTTTTTTTTTTTTTTTTTTTTTTTTTTTTTTTTTTTTTTTTTTTTTTTTTTTTTTTTTTTTTTTTTTTTTTTTTTTTTTTTTTTTTTTTTTTTTTTTTTTTTTTTTTTTTTTTTTTTTTTTTTTTTTTTTTTTTTTTTTTTTTTTTTTTTTTTTTTTTTTTTTTTTTTTTTTTTTTTTTTTTTTTTTTTTTTTTTTTTTTTTTTTTTTTTTTTTTTTTTTTTTTTTTTTTTTTTTTTTTTTTTTTTTTTTTTTTTTTTTTTTTTTTTTTTTTTTTTTTTTTTTTTTTTTTTTTTTTTTTTTTTTTTTTTTTTTTTTTTTTTTTTTTTTTTTTTTTTTTTTTTTTTTTTTTTTTTTTTTTTTTTTTTTTTTTTTTTTTTTTTTTTTTTTTTTTTTTTTTTTTTTTTTTTTTTTTTTTTTTTTTTTTTTTTTTTTTTTTTTTTTTTTTTTTTTTTTTTTTTTTTTTTTTTTTTTTTTTTTTTTTTTTTTTTTTTTTTTTTTTTTTTTTTTTTTTTTTTTTTTTTTTTTTTTTTTTTTTTTTTTTTTTTTTTTTTTTTTTTTTTTTTTTTTTTTTTTTTTTTTTTTTTTTTTTTTTTTTTTTTTTTTTTTTTTTTTTTTTTTTTTTTTTTTTTTTTTTTTTTTTTTTTTTTTTTTTTTTTTTTTTTTTTTTTTTTTTTTTTTTTTTTTTTTTTTTTTTTTTTTTTTTTTTTTTTTTTTTTTTTTTTTTTTTTTTTTTTTTTTTTTTTTTTTTTTTTTTTTTTTTTTTTTTTTTTTTTTTTTTTTTTTTTTTTTTTTTTTTTTTTTTTTTTTTTTTTTTTTTTTTTTTTTTTTTTTTTTTTTTTTTTTTTTTTTTTTTTTTTTTTTTTTTTTTTTTTTTTTTTTTTTTTTTTTTTTTTTTTTTTTTTTTTTTTTTTTTTTTTTTTTTTTTTTTTTTTTTTTTTTTTTTTTTTTTTTTTTTTTTTTTTTTTTTTTTTTTTTTTTTTTTTTTTTTTTTTTTTTTTTTTTTTTGTTGATACTAGAAAAACAAGTAAGACAGTGGACACTAGGACTAAAATTGATTCTGTAGGTACCGATAAAAAGGTAGATACAAAGAAAAAGGTCAAGGTCCTTTCTTGTTTTGCGTGTCATGAAAAAGGTCATGTTTACAGTGTTTGTCCTAATAGACCTCGGAGATCAGGTTCTCCTTCAAAGGTTTCAACCTCGGAAGGAAAAAGAGGGTTGGGTAATGATAAACTGGTTAATGAGACTAAAGTTCAATCTTCTCCAAAACCGTTTACTATACCTCAACGAAGAGAATCTTCACCAAAAGGTTTTACAGGAAATGTTCATAGGAATTCAACTCTAAAAAGGAAAGTATCTCCTGAATCTAGGAGTATATCACCTAGAGAAGATAGATTCAAGACCCCCACTGGGAGTTCGAGTCAGTCTCAAAGTTGTAATTCATTTTATGACCGGGTTCACTCAAGTGTTCGACCTTCTTTTGGCCCTCATTCTCCTAGAACTTCTCCAACGAGAGGTCCGAAGACTTCTCCAGTGAGAAGACAAGATGAGAAACGTGTTCCATCCAAGGCTTCTAGCAATGGATATTGGACTGAACTTCTTCTCAAGGATGAGAAGGGACGACCCAAACCAATGAAGGTTTGGGTCCCACTCGAAAACTAACTTATCTCATTTTATGTGCAGGGAGTTCCTAGGAAACCAATTCATTTGTGGTACCTTGACAGTGGATGCTCCAGGCACATGACAGGGGACAAGAAGCTTTTGTCCAATTATGTTGATATACATGGGTCATATGTTAGTTTTGCTGGATCCAAGGGCGGTAACATCACCGGTCAAGGAGATGTCGTCAATGGACAACTTACTCTAGAACGAGTAAACTTTGTGGAACAACTTACTCATAATCTTATGAGTGTCTCACAGATCTGTGACAAAGGCAACAATGTTCATTTCACAGAAAAGGAGGCATTCATCTTGAAGCCGGGTTTTGTTATTCCTGAAGAATGGATTATGCTCAGAGCTCCTAGGAAGAGAGACATCTATGGTTTAGTTTTAGGTGTTGATAATCCAAAGGAGTCCCTTTGTTTGTTGAGCAAGGCCAATGAGTCGGAATCTCTCCTATGGCATCGAAGAATGGGACATATCAACTTTCGGAAGATGAATGAACTTGTCAGTCTTGAATTAGTTGAAGGTGTTCCGGTAAAGAAGTTTGGGATGGAAGATAAATGTGTACCGTGTTTGAAAGGGAAGCAACATAAGAATCCCCATAAATCAAAGGTGCAAAATTCTATATCCAAACCATTCGAGTTACTTCATATGGATCTCTTTGGTCCTGTGAACATAAGAAGCATTGGAGGGATGTATTACTGTTTGGTGATCACTGATGATTACTCAAGATTCTCATGGGTATTCTTTTTGAAGACCAAGGATGAGACTGCTGCTCGATTTATGGATTTCATTAAACAAGTCGAGAATGTCCATGAGATTAAAGTGAAGAGAATCAGGAGTGACAATGGCACTGAGTTCAAGAATCATACGATTACTGCATTTTGCTTGACAAAAGGAATTCAACATCAATTCAGTGCACCTTATGAGCCACAACAGAATGGAGTAGCTGAAAGGAAGAACAGGACATTGATAGAAACAGCCAGGACGATGCTTGCTGATTCAGGGCTTCCTATTACTTTCTGGGGAGAGGCGGTGAATACAGCTTGCCACATTTTGAATCGGGTTTTAACAGTTAAACGGTTTAAGAAGACTTGTTATGAGCTGTTGCACAACAAAAAGCCCAATTTGCAGAATGTTGAGCCGTTTGGTGTTCCGTGTACTTTTCTGAAAGTTCTTCCTCAAGGGAAATTTGATTCTAAATCTGAGGAGGGATTCTTTTTAGGTTATGTGCCAAGTACACCGATTCGGCGTGTGTACAATCAGAAAACTGGCAAAGTCGATTTTGGTACAAATGTCGTAATTGTCAGTCATAAACCTGCTGTGCACATTGGTCCTGCTAATAACTTTGATTATGATGGTGTTTTCACTTCTTTTCGTGGTCCTGTTTCTTTTACAGGTGTTCCGATTGTGGAAGATGTAGTTACTCTACATGATCCAATTGATGGTGGGCCGGTTCCAGTTTCCACTCCTGTTTCCTCTCCATTCGTTGAGCCTGCTTCCAAATCTGGTGAATCAAGTGGGACAAAAGAAGCAGACTCTACTTTAGATACTGCTCCTAAAAATCTTACTGATCCTTTACATATACCGCTACCTGATGATCCCTTCTATGATACTGATGACACGGAAGGTGAAAATCAGGAAGAGCCTAAAACTCCAGAACATCATGTGCAGACAAACTTGGGAAGTGATCTTACGGTCGATAAGGTTCCTCAGACAAGAGTCAACAAGGATCATCCAGTAGATCAAATTATTGGTGATGCCTCTGCCTCTACTCTCACGAGGAATCAGCATAAGAAAATGTCAAGTATGTTTGCTGAGGTTAAGGATACTGGGGCGATTACTTGGTACTTGTACTATTGCTTCATCTCTCAGGTTGAGCCTAAGAATGTTGGTATGGCTCTTAAAGATCCGTCATGGGTTGAGGCGATGCAAGAAGAATTGGCTCAGTTTCGGAAGCTTGATGTATGGAAGTTAGTTGACTTACCTCATGGTGAATCTCCTTTGTCTACGCGATGGGTTTTTCGTTGTAAAAAGGATGACAAAGGTGTTGTCACTCGCAATAAGGCTCGGTTGGTAGTTAGAGGATTTGAGCAACAAGAAGGTTTTGATTACGATGAGACTTTTGCACCTGTAGCTAGACTAGAAGCTATTCGATTATTTCTGGCATTTGCTAGCTATCAAGGTATAAAGGTGTATCAACTTGACGTAAAGAGTGCCTTTTTGTATGGAGAAATTAGAGAAGAAGTGTATGTAGATCAACCTCAGGGGTTTGAGGATCCAGATTTTCCCAATAGAGTATATCGTCTTGATAAGGCTCTATATGGTTTACATCAGGCTCCTCGATCATGGTATGAAAAACTGTCTACTCATTTGCATGAAAATGGTTTTACTCGAGGTTCTATTGACAGCACGTTGTTCATCAAATGGAAAGGGAAGGACTACTTGCTTGTACAGGTTTACGTTGATGATATCATTTTTGGTTCATCTGATAAGACCATGTGCAAGGAGTTTGAGCAGAGCATGAAGGCTAAGTTCGAAATGAGTGCTATGGGGGAATTAACTTTCTTCCTTGGATTACAGGTGGATCAACTGAAGGATGGGTTCTTTATTCATCAGAGCAAGTATGTTCAGGATCTTCTCACAAGGTTTCGAATGACCGATGCTAAAGATGCAATTACTCCCATTCAGACTAATCATGGGCTGTGTCCTGATAAGATTAATGATCCAGAAGTCGATGCAACTCAATATCGGGCTATTATTGGTTCCTTGATGTATCTGACGGCTTCACGTCCAGACATTACCTTTGCTGTTTGCATGTGTGCTAGATATCAGGCTAATCCGAAAGAGTCACATATGAAAGCTGCGAAAAGGATTCTTCGTTATGTGAAGGCCAAGCCTCGTCTAGGGCTTTGGTATCCCATGCATGGTTCCTTTGAATTCAAAGCTTATACTGATTCGGATTATGGTGGCTGCAGTTCGGATAGGAAATCAACGTCAGGTGGATGTCAACTTTTAGGGGGGAGAATTATATCGTGGCAGTG
Organism: Erigeron breviscapus; assembly: GCA_034093135.1. Taxonomy (NCBI): domain Eukaryota; kingdom Viridiplantae; phylum Streptophyta; class Magnoliopsida; order Asterales; family Asteraceae; genus Erigeron; species Erigeron breviscapus. The sequence goes on from CM067167.1 coordinate 274,648,719, forward strand.
CAAAAAGCAGACATCTGTTGCACAGTCTACCTGTGAAGCAGAGTACATAGCTGCTGGTCAATGCTGTTCTCAGGTACTTTGGATACAGCAACAATTGCGCGACTATGGTATGGATATCTCTGACTCTCCTATTTGTATTGATAATAAGTCTGCCATAGATATTACTAAGAATCCGAAAAACTTTAAAGTCACCAAGCACATTGATATAAAGCATCATTTTTTGCGTGACTGTTTTGAGAAAAAGCTTATTCATTTAGAAAAGGTTGTTACTGATGATAACCTTGCTGATCTTTATACTAAAGCTTTTGATAGACCTCGTCATGAGTTGTTATATCAACTCAATGGTATGAAGAATGCCGAATAGTTTCTCTCAAAGAACTTAAATTTTTTTTTTTTTTTTTTTTTTTTTTTTTTTTTTTTTTTTTTTTTTTTTTTTTTTTTTTTTTTTTTTTTTTTTTTTTTTTTTTTTTTTTTTTTTTTTTTTTTTTTTTTTTTTTTTTTTTTTTTTTTTTTTTTTTTTTTTTTTTTTTTTTTTTTTTTTTTTTTTTTTTTTTTTTTTTTTTTTTTTTTTTTTTTTTTTTTTTTTTTTTTTTTTTTTTTTTTTTTTTTTTTTTTTTTTTTTTTTTTTTTTTTTTTTTTTTTTTTTTTTTTTTTTTTTTTTTTTTTTTTTTTTTTTTTTTTTTTTTTTTTTTTTTTTTTTTTTTTTTTTTTTTTTTTTTTTTTTTTTTTTTTTTTTTTTTTTTTTTTTTTTTTTTTTTTTTTTTTTTTTTTTTTTTTTTTTTTTTTTTTTTTTTTTTTTTTTTTTTTTTTTTTTTTTTTTTTTTTTTTTTTTTTTTTTTTTTTTTTTTTTTTTTTTTTTTTTTTTTTTTTTTTTTTTTTTTTTTTTTTTTTTTTTTTTTTTTTTTTTTTTTTTTTTTTTTTTTTTTTTTTTTTTTTTTTTTTTTTTTTTTTTTTTTTTTTTTTTTTTTTTTTTTTTTTTTTTTTTTTTTTTTTTTTTTTTTTTTTTTTTTTTTTTTTTTTTTTTTTTTTTTTTTTTTTTTTTTTTTTTTTTTTTTTTTTTTTTTTTTTTTTTTTTTTTTTTTTTTTTTTTTTTTTTTTTTTTTTTTTTTTTTTTTTTTTTTTTTTTTTTTTTTTTTTTTTTTTTTTTTTTTTTTTTTTTTTTTTTTTTTTTTTTTTTTTTTTTTTTTTTTTTTTTTTTTTTTTTTTTTTTTTTTTTTTTTTTTTTTTTTTTTTTTTTTTTTTTTTTTTTTTTTTTTTTTTTTTTTTTTTTTTTTTTTTTTTTTTTTTTTTTTTTTTTTTTTTTTTTTTTTTTTTTTTTTTTTTTTTTTTTTTTTTTTTTTTTTTTTTTTTTTTTTTTTTTTTTTTTTTTTTTTTTTTTTTTTTTTTTTTTTTTTTTTTTTTTTTTTTTTTTTTTTTTTTTTTTTTTTTTTTTTTTTTTTTTTTTTTTTTTTTTTTTTTTTTTTTTTTTTTTTTTTTTTTTTTTTTTTTTTTTTTTTTTTTTTTTTTTTTTTTTTTTTTTTTTTTTTTTTTTTTTTTTTTTTTTTTTTTTTTTTTTTTTTTTTTTTTTTTTTTTTTTTTTTTTTTTTTTTTTTTTTTTTTTTTTTTTTTTTTTTTTTTTTTTTTTTTTTTTTTTTTTTTTTTTTTTTTTTTTTTTTTTTTTTTTTTTTTTTTTTTTTTTTTTTTTTTTTTTTTTTTTTTTTTTTTTTTTTTTTTTTTTTTTTTTTTTTTTTTTTTTTTTTTTTTTTTTTTTTTTTTTTTTTTTTTTTTTTTTTTTTTTTTTTTTTTTTTTTTTTTTTTTTTTTTTTTTTTTTTTTTTTTTTTTTTTTTTTTTTTTTTTTTTTTTTTTTTTTTTTTTTTTTTTTTTTTTTTTTTTTTTTTTTTTTTTTTTTTTTTTTTTTTTTTTTTTTTTTTTTTTTTTTTTTTTTTTTTTTTTTTTTTTTTTTTTTTTTTTTTTTTTTTTTTTTTTTTTTTTTTTTTTTTTTTTTTTTTTTTTTTTTTTTTTTTTTTTTTTTTTTTTTTTTTTTTTTTTTTTTTTTTTTTTTTTTTTTTTTTTTTTTTTTTTTTTTTTTTTTTTTTTTTTTTTTTTTTTTTTTTTTTTTTTTTTTTTTTTTTTTTTTTTTTTTTTTTTTTTTTTTTTTTTTTTTTTTTTTTTTTTAAGTAAGTCCTTGGGGTGTCCTTGTATACCTAGCCTACCTAAAGTTTTCAACTTGGGATAGGTTGTCAGAAAGTTCGCTACACGGGTCTCATAGAAAGTCACGGGTTTTCATAAGTGCTTTAAAGTAAAATTAATGTCACAAATATGCAAGTACTTGGCATTATGCAATGTTAAGTATATTTCCGTACGTGAGTCAAGTTATGTCGCTTTCCGCGTGAGGAATCACCGACCTGTCACCGCTGACTTGATTCTTAAAGACTTTCTCACTTTAATCACCAAATGTCTTAATTTTAGTGCTTGTTTCGATTGTGAGAGTGTATCTGAATATGGGGCACATAAGTTCGCAAACTAAAATTGTGGCATGAGTAACTTACTAGGTTACATGGTGACTGTCCTTGGCTCAAGTAATACGAAAGTGCCACAAACCAAAAAGGAGACTGGAAGTACCGAGTGTTTAAGAGGACAAACATATTGGTAATCGTTTTTGGATCACTGTTCATAACTAATAATAAGAGAATTATTTCTCACCCACAGGCTTATGTAATTGCTAAACTGATCTAGTCAGCAGTAACCAAGCATCATGTAAATAATGAATAAATGATGAATAAATTCAAGTTAATTAGTGTATAGCTTAGTTTATTATTCTGTTATTTTTATTCTGAGTTATTTTTCTATTTTTATTCTGAGTTATTTTTCTTTTTATTGAGTCAAAATAGTATTTTCATAAGTTCTTATTGCACGAGAGATTCTATTTGAAATTCTGAGTATATGTTTTACCGAATTCATTAATGAGAATTCTTTATGAGGTTGTGTGGTTTGTTTAAAAAGAAGATTTTCTAATATGGACATTAATTTGTTTAAGTTTAGAAAATGATCTTTCAAGTGTTATGTGAAAAGTCACAGTGTTTGAAATTTCACAATTTTAAGTTGTTACAAGTTACGAATTTAATTAATAACTTGGTGACATTTTAGGGTTTGACAATGAAATGACCTCCCTTGATCTTTTGTTAGATTCATTGTTATTTCGTATTTGTTAACCTTGATTTTGTATGTTTTTAGCTTGAATTTTCTGCATCACTATGTTTTGTTCTCAATGCGTTAATGAGTTTTTGCCAAGTGTGCAGTATTCAGGTTAAGAAGATAAAGTTGGAGTGCTGTTTTCTGCAAATACATTGTTATTCATACGGATGATATCGTAGAAATATGATCCTTGGTGTGTAGTGACAATAGGTGTGTTGCAGATATGAGCACGTGACGGAATAATACATGAACGTGTTTTTGGAGTAGTTATTTACTTTAACAATTCATGTATTTAGTGAAAATAATCAATGTGATACTTGTTATTTTGAATTTTCTATCTTGACTTATGACATGACTCCGGAAATTTTATAAAGTTCTTCATTGAATTTTGGACTACTCATTGTTTGTTAGTTTTGTAGACGGCATCTGGTATGGGACTTAAGTGTTTCAAGATGGTTTGCCGTCAAGCAACTCAGTGATTAGTGAACTGTTCTCCGTCTCATGGTCATGGTTGGTAACTCTGTATGTATGATGATTGATTATTTTCAGGTTCGCAGATGGTTGTTTTTAAATTTTGGATTTTTACTCACGATTGTAATGTTCGTTGTATACTTACATTATGATGATGATTTTATATGATGGAAATTCATGGTACAAGGCATGAGCAGGTTGATTTTAACGAGTTTTTGCTTTGTACAGGATTAGGTAAAGGGTCGTATCGTGGGAAATTAGTGATGGACAATTTGAAATTTTCTAAGTTTAAACTGATTTCTCATGGACTTGGCTGAATCTGGAATATTCTTCTAACTTCGTTCTGTTTGTTCTAACGAAGATATCATTTATCTTCGTTCAATTAGTTAGAAATTTTATGGTTCCTTTAGTTCTAACGAATTTATTCTTCGTTTCTTTATCTTCGTTCGAACAAGTTCGTGACCGGATACCTAACCCGACCCATGTTGAACCACTTCAGATTCAGTCTAACGAACTTAAGATTCAGTCTAACGAACTTAAGATTCAGTCTAACGAACTTAAGATTCAGTCTAACGAACTTAAGATTCAGTCTAACGAACTTAAGATTCAGTCTAACGAACTTAAGATTCAGTCTAACGAACTTAAGATTCAGTCTAACGAACTTAAGATTCAGTCTAACGAACTTAAGATTCAGTCTAACGAACTTAAGATTCAGTCTAACGAACTTAAGATTCAGTCTAACGAACTTAAGATTCAGTCTAACGAACTTAAGATTCAGTCTAACGAACTTAAGATTCAGTCTAACGAACTTAAGATTCAGTCTAACGAACTTAAGATTCAGTCTAACGAACTTAAGATTCAGTCTAACGAACTTAAGATTCAGTCTAACGAACTTAAGATTCAGTCTAACGAACTTAAGATTCAGTCTAACGAACTTAAGATTCAGTCTAACGAACTTAAGATTCAGTCTAACGAACTTAAGATTCAGTCTAACGAACTTAAGATTCAGTCTAACGAACTTAAGATTCAGTCTAACGAACTTAAGATTCAGTCTAACGAACTTAAGATTCAGTCTAACGAACTTAAGATTCAGTCTAACGAACTTAAGATTCAGTCTAACGAACTTAAGATTCAGTCTAACGAACTTAAGATTCAGTCTAACGAACTTAAGATTCAGTCTAACGAACTTAAGATTCAGTCTAACGAACTTAAGATTCAGTCTAACGAACTTAATTACTAACGAAGTTAATTACTTGAAAACGAAGTTAATTACTTGAAAACGAAGTTAATTAATTGAACACGAACTTAGGAATTAATTGAAAAACGAACTTAAGATTCAGTCTAACGAACTTAATGATCGTTTAATCAAAACGAACTTAGTACTATCTTCGTTCAAATAGTTAGAAATTTTATGGTTCCTTTAGTTCTAACGAACTTAATCTTCGTTTCCATATCTTCGTTTGAATAAGTTCGTGACCGGACTTAAGATTCAGTCTAACGAACTTAAGATTCAGTCTAACGAACTTAAGATTCAGTCTAACGAACTTAAGATTCAGTCTAACGAACTTAAGATTCAGTCTAACGAACTTAAGATTCAGTCTAACGAACTTAAGATTCAGTCTAACGAACTTAAGATTCAGTCTAACGAACTTAAGATTCAGTCTAACGAACTTAAGATTCAGTCTAACGAACTTAAGATTCAGTCTAACGAACTTAAGATTCAGTCTAACGAACTTAAGATTCAGTCTAACGAACTTAAGATTCAGTCTAACGAACTTAAGATTCAGTCTAACGAACTTAAGATTCAGTCTAACGAACTTAAGATTCAGTCTAACGAACTTAAGATTCAGTCTAACGAACTTAAGATTCAGTCTAACGAACTTAAGATTCAGTCTAACGAACTTAAGATTCAGTCTAACGAACTTAAGATTCAGTCTAACGAACTTAAGATTCAGTCTAACGAACTTAAGATTCAGTCTAACGAACTTAAGATTCAGTCTAACGAACTTAAGATTCAGTCTAACGAACTTAAGATTCAGTCTAACGAACTTAAGATTCAGTCTAACGAACTTAAGATTCAGTCTAACGAACTTAAGATTCAGTCTAACGAACTTAAGATTCAGTCTAACGAACTTAAGATTCAGTCTAACGAACTTAAGATTCAGTCTAACGAACTTAAGAGTGATCAAACGAAGTTAATTACTTGAAAACGAAGTTAATTACTTGAAAACGAAGTTAATTACTTGAAAACGAAGTTAATTAATTGAACACGAACTTAGGAATTAATTGAAAAACGAACTTAAGATTCAGTCTAACGAACTTAATGATACGCAATCTGTTCATGATAAGGTAAATTTTGTTCATGATAAGGTAAATTTTGTTCATGATAAGGTAAATTTTGTTCTGATAGTAATGTTCTGATACGGCTCAATTTGTTCATGATAAGGTAAATTTTGTTCATGATAAGGTAAATTTTGTTCATGATAAGGTAAATTTTGTTCATGATAAGGTAAATTTTGTTCATGATAAGGTAAATTTTGTTCATGATAAGGTAAATTTGTTCATGATAAGGTAATTTTGTTCATGATAAGGTAAATTTTGTTCATGATAAGGTAAATTTTGTTCATGATAAGGTAAATTTTGTTCATGATAAGGTAAATTTTGTTCATGATAAGGTAAATTTTGTTCATGATAAGGTAAATTTTGTTCATGATAAGGTAAATTTTGTTCATGATAAGGTAAATTTTGTTCATGATAAGGTAAATTTTGTTCATGATAAGGTAAATTTTGTTCATGATAAGGTAAATTTTGTTCATGATAAGGTAAATTTTGTTCATGATAAGGTAAATTTTGTTCATGATAAGGTAAATTTTGTTCATGATAAGGTAAATTTTGTTCATGATAAGGTAAATTTTGTTCATGATAAGGTAAATTTTGTTCATGATAAGGTAAATTTTGTTCATGATAAGGTAAATTTTGTTCATGATAAGGTAAATTTTGTTCATGATAAGGTAAATTTTGTTCATGATAAGGTAAATTTTGTTCATGATAAGGTAAATTTTGTTCATGATAAGGTAAATTTTGTTCATGATAAGGTAAATTTTGTTCATGATAAGGTAAATTTGTTCATGATAAGGTAATTTTGTTCATGATAAGGTAAATTTGTTCATGATAAGGTAATTTTGTTCATGATAAGGTAAATTTTGTTCATGATAAGGTAAATTTTGTTCATGATAAGGTAAATTTTGTTCATGATAAGGTAAATTTTGTTCATGATAAGGTAAATTTTGTTCATGATAAGGTAAATTTTGTTCATGATAAGGTAAATTTTGTTCATGATAAGGTAAATTTTGTTCATGATAAGGTAAATTTTGTTCATGATAAGGTAAATTTTGTTCATGATAAGGTAAATTTTGTTCATGATAAGGTAAATTTTGTTCATGATAAGGTAAATTTTGTTCATGATAAGGTAAATTTTGTTCATGATAAGGTAAATTTTGTTCATGATAAGGTAAATTTTGTTCATGATAAGGTAAATTTTGTTCATGATAAGGTAAATTTTGTTCATGATAAGGTAAATTTTGTTCATGATAAGGTAAATTTTGTTCATGATAAGGTAAATTTTGTTCATGATAAGGTAAATTTTGTTCATGATAAGGTAAATTTTGTTCATGATAAGGTAAATTTTGTTCATGATAAGGTAAATTTTGTTCATGATAAGGTAAATTTTGTTCATGATAAGGTAAATTTTGTTCATGATAAGGTAAATTTTGTTCATGATAAGGTAAATTTTGTTCATGATAAGGTAAATTTTGTTCATGATAAGGTAAATTTTGTTCATGATAAGGTAAATTTTGTTCATGATAAGGTAAATTTTGTTCATGATAAGGTAAATTTTGTTCATGATAAGGTAATTTTGTTCATGATAAGGTAAATTTTGTTCATGATAAGGTAAATTTTGTTCATGATAAGGTAAATTTTGTTCATGATAAGGTAAATTTTGTTCATGATAAGGTAAATTTTGTTCATGATAAGGTAAATTTTGTTCATGATAAGGTAAATTTTGTTCATGATAAGGTAAATTTTGTTCATGATAAGGTAATTTGTTCATGATAAGGTAAATTTTGTTCATGATAAGGTAAATTTTGTTCATGATAAGGTAAATTTTGTTCATGATAAGGTAAATTTTGTTCATGATAAGGTAAATTTTGTTCATGATAAGGTAAATTTTGTTCATGATAAGGTAAATTTTGTTCATGATAAGGTAAATTTTGTTCATGATAAGGTAAATTTTGTTCATGATAAGGTAAATTTTGTTCATGATAAGGTAAATTTTGTTCATGATAAGGTAAATTTTGTTCATGATAAGGTAAATTTTGTTCATGATAAGGTAAATTTTGTTCATGATAAGGTAAATTTTGTTCATGATAAGGTAAATCTTGTTCATGATAAGGTAAATTTTGTTCATGATAACGGTAAATTGTTCATGATAAGGTAAATTTTGTTCATGATAAGGTAAATTTTGTTCATGATAAGGTAAATTTTGTTCATGATAAGGTAAATTTTGTTCATGATAAGGTAAATTTTGTTCATGATAAGGTAAATTTTGTTCATGATAAGGTAAATTTTGTTCATGATAAGGTAAATTTTGTTCATGATAAGGTAAATTTTGTTCATGATAAGGTAAATTTTGTTCATGATAGGTAAGCTTTGTTCAAGCTACAGTTGCAGGGATTACATTTCGATTCAATGCTGCAACTCTTCGTAATATTCTGCAGTTAGGTGCAGAACCAGAAGAAGCGGTCGAAATGACATATTCATTTGATCTACTTTATGGCTGCTTTCGACGGATGGGCTATGTAGGTGCAATCAAGCTTCCATTTGATAAAAGCGGATTTCAAGGCCGTTGGAGATATTTGGCTTATGCTTTATTGGTTTGTCTAAGCAATCGTAAAGCAGGTTTCGATCAACTTTCTGCTCAGTTGTCGTCGCAGATGGTTGCATTGGTTTATAATAGGCCTTATCCATTTTCGGTATATTTTTATCAAGAATTTATTGATCAAATCAACGCCAGGGGACGAAAGAGATTTCTGCTTTATCCTCGTTTTGTTATGGCTATAGTTAGACACTTTTGTCCGAACTTAGTTTTTGATCAAGGTCCACGCTATATACTACATGCATGGCCTGCTCGTTTGTTTGCTGATCTTGCGGCCAATACTAGCAACGTGGCTGGTCTCAATGATCCACCACTTTTTGGTCATTTGATTAATCCAAACTATCGTTCTCGTCTTGAGAATGATATGTTTGTGGATGCTGCTGAAGATTCTGATCATGATGATACAGAAAGTTCTGACAGTGGTTCTGATGATGATTCCGATGATGATTCTGATCATGATGATACAGAAAGTTCTGACAGTGGTTCTGATGATGATTCCGATGATGATTCTGATCATGATGATACAGAAAGTTCTGACAGTGGTTCTGATGATGATTCCGATGATGATTCTGATCATGATGATACAGAAAGTTCTGACAGTGGTTCTGATGATGATTCCGATGATGATTCTGATCATGATGATACAGAAAGTTCTGACAGTGGTTCTGATGATGATTCCGATGATGATTCTGATCATGATGATACAGAAAGTTCTGACAGTGGTTCTGATGATGATTCCGATGATGATTCTGATCATGATGATACAGAAAGTTCTGACAGTGGTTCTGATGATGATTCCGATGATGATTCTGATCATGATGATACAGAAAGTTCTGACAGTGGTTCTGATGATGATTCCGATGATGATTCTGATCATGATGATACAGAAAGTTCTGACAGTGGTTCTGATGATGATTCCGATGATGATTCTGATCATGATGATACAGAAAGTTCTGACAGTGGTTCTGATGATGATTCCGATGATGATTCTGATCATGATGATACAGAAAGTTCTGACAGTGGTTCTGATGATGATTCCGATGATGATTCTGATCATGATGATACAGAAAGTTCTGACAGTGGTTCTGATGATGATTCCGATGATGATTCTGATCATGATGATACAGAAAGTTCTGACAGTGGTTCTGATGATGATTCCGATGATGATTCTGATCATGATGATACAGAAAGTTCTGACAGTGGTTCTGATGATGATTCCGATGATGATTCTGATCATGATGATACAGAAAGTTCTGACAGTGGTTCTGATGATGATTCCGATGATGATTCTGATCATGATGATACAGAAAGTTCTGACAGTGGTTCTGATGATGATTCCGATGATGATTATGATGATGATGATGCTGATAATGCTGGTGATCGATCTGATTCTCGCCCAGTTCTTGACAAAGGAAAGGGTGTTGAAGTTCAGGGGGAGATAGGGGGAGATAATACTGAGGTTGGTACATCTGGTGCTGGAGAATCAAGTGCTCCTCGTGATGCTGAGGCTATTGAAGCACTTGACTCAGGTAATTCTTCAAAATCAATAGATTATTTAAGTGATGATCAAGTTGAAGCTGAAACTGAACGATTAAAGCGTGAAGTTGAAGCAAAATTTGGACATGACTATTATTCTGAAGAAAACGCATTTCATGATGTATTTGATGTCTTGTTAGATAAACAACAAGAAGCAGTTACTGAAAGAGAAAAAGAATTACAGATTCAAAAGCCAACTGCTTTGGAATCTGATTCTGATTCTGATTCAACTTATGATGTTAATAATGATTAGATGAATTGTAGTTTAGGTTGCTGTAATTATGTTATGATTCTGATTCTGATTCTGATTCTGATTCTGATTCTGATTCTGATTCTGATTCTGATTCTGATTCTGATTCTGATTCTGATTCTGATTCTGATTCTGATTCTGATTCTGATTCTGATTCTGATTCTGATTCTGATTCTGATTCTGATTCTGATTCTGATTCTGATTCTGATTCTGATTCTGATTCTGATTCTGATTCTGATTCTGATTCTGATTCTGATTCTGATTCTGATTCTGATTCTGATTCTGATTCTGATTCTGATTCTGATTCTGATTCTGATTCTGATTCTGATTCTGATTCTGATTCTGATTCTGATTCTGATTCTGATTCTGATTCTGATTCTGATTCTGATTCTGATTCTGATTCTGATTCTGATTCTGATTCTGATTCTGATTCTGATTCTGATTCTGATTCTGATTCTGATTCTGATTCTGATTCTGATTCTGATTCTGATTCTGATTCTGATTCTGATTCTGATTCTGATTCTGATTCTGATTCTGATTCTGATTCTGATTCTGATTCTGATTCTGATTCTGATTCTGATTCTGATTCTGATTCTGATTCTGATTCTGATTCTGATTCTGATTCTGATTCTGATTCTGATTCTGATTCTGATTCTGATTCTGATTCTGATTCTGATTCTGATTCTGATTCTGATTCTGATTCTGATTCTGATTCTGATTCTGATTCTGATTCTGATTCTGATTCTGATTCTGATTCTGATTCTGATTCTGATTCTGATTCTGATTCTGATTCTGATTCTGATTCTGATTCTGATTCTGATTCTGATTCTGATTCTGATTCTGATTCTGATTCTGATTCTGATTCTGATTCTGATTCTGATTCTGATTCTGATTCTGATTCTGATTCTGATTCTGATTCTGATTCTGATTCTGATTCTGATTCTGATTCTGATTCTGATTCTGATTCTGATTCTGATTCTGATTCTGATTCTGATTCTGATTCTGATTCTGATTCTGATTCTGATTCTGATTCTGATTCTGATTCTGATTCTGATTCTGATTCTGATTCTGATTCTGATTCTGATTCTGATTCTGATTCTGATTCTGATTCTGATTCTGATTCTGATTCTGATTCTGATTCTGATTCTGATTCTGATTCTGATTCTGATTCTGATTCTGATTCTGATTCTGATTCTGATTCTGATTCTGATTCTGATTCTGATTCTGATTCTGATTCTGATTCTGATTCTGATTCTGATTCTGATTCTGATTCTGATTCTGATTCTGATTCTGATTCTGATTCTGATTCTGATTCTGATTCTGATTCTGATTCTGATTCTGATTCTGATTCTGATTCTGATTCTGATTCTGATTCTGATTCTGATTCTGATTCTGATTCTGATTCTGATTCTGATTCTGATTCTGATTCTGATTCTGATTCTGATTCTGATTCTGATTCTGATTCTGATTCTGATTCTGATTCTGATTCTGATTCTGATTCTGATTCTGATTCTGATTCTGATTCTGATTCTGATTCTGATTCTGATTCTGATTCTGATTCTGATTCTGATTCTGATTCTGATTCTGATTCTGATTCTGATTCTGATTCTGATTCTGATTCTGATTCTGATTCTGATTCTGATTCTGATTCTGATTCTGATTCTGATTCTGATTCTGATTCTGATTCTGATTCTGATTCTGATTCTGATTCTGATTCTGATTCTGATTCTGATTCTGATTCTGATTCTGATTCTGATTCTGATTCTGATTCTGATTCTGATTCTGATTCTGATTCTGATTCTGATTCTGATTCTGATTCTGATTCTGATTCTGATTCTGATTCTGATTCTGATTCTGATTCTGATTCTGATTCTGATTCTGATTCTGATTCTGATTCTGATTCTGATTCTGATTCTGATTCTGATTCTGATTCTGATTCTGATTCTGATTCTGATTCTGATTCTGATTCTGATTCTGATTCTGATTCTGATTCTGATTCTGATTCTGATTCTGATTCTGATTCTGATTCTGATTCTGATTCTGATTCTGATTCTGATTCTGATTCTGATTCTGATTCTGATTCTGATTCTGATTCTGATTCTGATTCTGATTCTGATTCTGATTCTGATTCTGATTCTGATTCTGATTCTGATTCTGATTCTGATTCTGATTCTGATTCTGATTCTGATTCTGATTCTGATTCTGATTCTGATTCTGATTCTGATTCTGATTCTGATTCTGATTCTGATTCTGATTCTGATTCTGATTCTGATTCTGATTCTGATTCTGATTCTGATTCTGATTCTGATTCTGATTCTGATTCTGATTCTGATTCTGATTCTGATTCTGATTCTGATTCTGATTCTGATTCTGATTCTGATTCTGATTCTGATTCTGATTCTGATTCTGATTCTGATTCTGATTCTGATTCTGATTCTGATTCTGATTCTGATTCTGATTCTGATTCTGATTCTGATTCTGATTCTGATTCTGATTCTGATTCTGATTCTGATTCTGATTCTGATTCTGATTCTGATTCTGATTCTGATTCTGATTCTGATTCTGATTCTGATTCTGATTCTGATTCTGATTCTGATTCTGATTCTGATTCTGATTCTGATTCTGATTCTGATTCTGATTCTGATTCTGATTCTGATTCTGATTCTGATTCTGATTCTGATTCTGATTCTGATTCTGATTCTGATTCTGATTCTGATTCTGATTCTGATTCTGATTCTGATTCTGATTCTGATTCTGATTCTGATTCTGATTCTGATTCTGATTCTGATTCTGATTCTGATTCTGATTCTGATTCTGATTCTGATTCTGATTCTGATTCTGATTCTGATTCTGATTCTGATTCTGATTCTGATTCTGATTCTGATTCTGATTCTGATTCTGATTCTGATTCTGATTCTGATTCTGATTCTGATTCTGATTCTGATTCTGATTCTGATTCTGATTCTGATTCTGATTCTGATTCTGATTCTGATTCTGATTCTGATTCTGATTCTGATTCTGATTCTGATTCTGATTCTGATTCTGATTCTGATTCTGATTCTGATTCTGATTCTGATTCTGATTCTGATTCTGATTCTGATTCTGATTCTGATTCTGATTCTGATTCTGATTCTGATTCTGATTCTGATTCTGATTCTGATTCTGATTCTGATTCTGATTCTGATTCTGATTCTGATTCTGATTCTGATTCTGATTCTGATTCTGATTCTGATTCTGATTCTGATTCTGAATTTATCACTATTAGATAGAAGCGTTGAGTATATTCAACGTGATATCAAGTGTATGATCAAAGTCCCAGCCAAGAAGTGGCCACAAGATGAGCTAGAAAAGATGGATAATTGGGAGATTGATCGAAATACTGGTGAAGCCAAAATGTATGCAGACTCACAGAAGAAGATTTTGTTGAGAAGAATATATGATCCAATGCAGTTGGTCAACTTCTCAAGAAATGATCTAAGAAGGTTATACGATACTGAGTGCTCATTTTTGCCATTTTGGAAGGATGAAGAAAGTCGATATCGTAAGATTATCCAAGTCTGCTTACACGAGAATATCCATGCAAATAGCAAGAGGTTGTTATTTGATGGATGACAAGATTTTTGAAGACTAAAGAAATCCAAGATGCTGCTGTCAAAGGGGAGTTTGTTGATGCACGTTGATGTGACAACAGCAACTTAGATTTGATTAGACGTTTATTTGTATATGTAATTGATAGATTATGAACATAATGTTTTGGTAATGATTGATTACATATTTAGGTGTTATATATGTTTATATATGATGTTTGTTATGTATGATATACAAGAACAAACGTAATATATGTTAGGTTCCTTATATGTTAAGTAATTGGAAAATAACAAACGGATTACAGCTAACGAAGATAAACTTCGTTATGCTCGAACGAAGATTATCTTCGTTCTAAGGGCTGGGCTGCTAAGTTCGTAAGAACAAAGCCCAGCAAGCCCAATATCAATTGTGAACATATATAAACGATTGGAAAACCTAAATTGAGTAACCAGTCGATATATCACACACAATTAAAGCTTCTAAGTTCGTTGGTAATCAATACAAAACGAATATAGAGCAATTAAGGCTGATTACAATCTTGTTAATTAGCAATAATATAGATAACTAATCAAACAGTTATCTCGTGAGGATTCCGCACTCACGACATAACCATAGACGATCTCGAGAGCGATCCATAGCTATCGAGGGACTCACACACAAATACCCCTTACACTTTTAGAAATTTACAATTAAACACCATTTTTAATTCTAACAGCACTTAACGGCTTCATTTAACAACCACCGTTAATTTGTACCAAATTTGCAAAAGGTTTCCGAAATAGGGACCAAAAATGCAATGAAACCTGAAAAAAAACATACGGTTTTTTTTATATCACTTTAATTTTATTTTTGGTATTTTGTTCGTGTTTTTTATTATTTGATATTGAATTGTTATGTTATTGTATATGTAATTGATAGATTATGAACATAATGTTTTGGTAATGATTGATTACATATTTAGGTGTTATATATGTTTATATATGATGTTTGTTATGTATGATATACAAGAACAAACGTAATATATGTTAGGTTCCTTATATGTTAAGTAATTGGAAAATAACAAACGGATTACAGCTAACGAAGATAAACTTCGTTATGCTCGAACGAAGATTATCTTCGTTCTAAGGGCTGGGCTGCTAAGTTCGTAAGAACAAAGCCCAGCAAGCCCAATATCAATTGTGAACATATATAAACGATTGGAAAACCTAAATTGAGTTTAACCAGTCGATATATCACACACAATTAAAGCTTCTAAGTTCGTTGGTAATCAATACAAAACGAATATAGAGCAATTAAGGCTGATTACAATCTTGTTAATTAGCAATAATATAGATAACTAATCAAACAGTTATCTCGTGAGGATTCCGCACTCACGACATAACCATAGACGATCTCGAGAGCGATCCATAGCTATCGAGGGACTCACACACAAATACCCCTTACACTTTTAGAAATTTACAATTAAACACCATTTTTAATTCTAACAGCACTTAACGGCTTCATTTAACAACCACCGTTAATTTGTACCAAATTTGCAAAAGGTTTCCGAAATAGGGACCAAAAATGCAATGAAACCTGAAAAAAAACATACGTTTTTTTATATCACTTTAATTTTATTTTTGGTATTTTGTTCGTGTTTGTTTATTATTTGATATTGAATTGTTATGTTATTGTTATTTTTCATCTCTTTTAATTTAGTTTTTGTCAATTGTAGTTTGATTGCTATCTACCAATAAACTAAAACAGGATTGAGATGTTTCTTGAAACGACACGTGGCGTAATCCTTGATCGACACGTGTCCTTTTAATTTATTTATTTTATTAAATTAGCTTTTTTAATTGTATATAAATTCAATTTCTTATTAGACTTAGAATTAAACTCTAACTCTTGGCTTATAGATTCAAAACACATTATAACCTTATTTGATTGATCGTTTTCTCATTAATAAATTGTCTCTTTTTCTTTCTCAATTTTCAACTCCTATTACTTATATTACTTATAATAAGTTATTAACATGAATACTTCAAAATTTTGAGTTTACGATCCGAAATCACAAGGCTATTTGTCGTCATCCACTATGTTTACAAGTTCCGATTTTGATGTGATTGTAAAATTTAAGGTAAATCCAAAACTCTAACTAAACATATATTATATTTATCATTACTGTTTATTATAATTTAGATTCGATCATCGGTTTACTTTAACCATCGAATCATGTATGTGTCATATCGAATTTCTTTATGATACAATCTATATAGCTACCGTACATCGTATGGGTATTAGGACTAGTTATATATTCTATGCTTAAGATTTTTTTAATTCTTCTTAATAGTCATTGAATGAAATATGATTTATTTTGTGTTTCTTATTTATTGGTATTTTTGTGTGTCCTGCTTATTTATTTTGTGTTTCTTATTTATTGGTATTTTTCAATTTGTGTTCAAAAGCTAATTGTTTTTGACATACATTGTTGGTGATCTATTGTGTTTTTATAGTGTTGTTATTGCTAGTGTTACACTCTGCTGAATAACCACCAGTAACTTCATACGTTTTCAGTTTTGATTTATATCATATGTATGTATATTTGTATGCATTTGTTTGGTTATGATTTAGATCTCTGTTCAGGCTACCGGTCGAGTCATTGACTCTGATTTACGCGGTCTGACTAGTATTATTGTGACCGTTTTTGTTAGACTTTCCTGACCATGATGCTCATTCAATGAGTTTTTGAACCATGGTCTCTTATGAGACATTTCAGGACCCCAGTGAAGATGTGTGATGAATTAAAAAAAAAAAAAAAAAAAAAAAAAAAAAAAAAAAAAAAAAAAAAAAAAAAAAAAAAAAAAAAAAAAAAAAAAAAAAAAAAAAAAAAAAAAAAAAAAAAAAAAAAAAAAAAAAAAAAAAAAAAAAAAAAAAAAAAAAAAAAAAAAAAAAAAAAAAAAAAAAAAAAAAAAAAAAAAAAAAAAAAAAAAAAAAAAAAAAAAAAAAAAAAAAAAAAAAAAAAAAAAAAAAAAAAAAAAAAAAAAAAAAAAAAAAAAAAAAAAAAAAAAAAAAAAAAAAAAAAAAAAAAAAAAAAAAAAAAAAAAAAAAAAAAAAAAAAAAAAAAAAAAAAAAAAAAAAAAAAAAAAAAAAAAAAAAAAAAAAAAAAAAAAAAAAAAAAAAAAAAAAAAAAAAAAAAAAAAAAAAAAAAAAAAAAAAAAAAAAAAAAAAAAAAAAAAAAAAAAAAAAAAAAAAAAAAAAAAAAAAAAAAAAAAAAAAAAAAAAAAAAAAAAAAAAAAAAAAAAAAAAAAAAAAAAAAAAAAAAAAAAAAAAAAAAAAAAAAAAAAAAAAAAAAAAAAAAAAAAAAAAAAAAAAAAAAAAAAAAAAAAAAAAAAAAAAAAAAAAAAAAAAAAAAAAAAAAAAAAAAAAAAAAAAAAAAAAAAAAAAAAAAAAAAAAAAAAAAAAAAAAAAAAAAAAAAAAAAAAAAAAAAAAAAAAAAAAAAAAAAAAAAAAAAAAAAAAAAAAAAAAAAAAAAAAAAAAAAAAAAAAAAAAAAAAAAAAAAAAAAAAAAAAAAAAAAAAAAAAAAAAAAAAAAAAAAAAAAAAAAAAAAAAAAAAAAAAAAAAAAAAAAAAAAAAAAAAAAAAAAAAAAAAAAAAAAAAAAAAAAAAAAAAAAAAAAAAAAAAAAAAAAAAAAAAAAAAAAAAAAAAAAAAAAAAAAAAAAAAAAAAAAAAAAAAAAAAAAAAAAAAAAAAAAAAAAAAAAAAAAAAAAAAAAAAAAAAAAAAAAAAAAAAAAAAAAAAAAAAAAAAAAAAAAAAAAAAAAAAAAAAAAAAAAAAAAAAAAAAAAAAAAAAAAAAAAAAAAAAAAAAAAAAAAAAAAAAAAAAAAAAAAAAAAAAAAAAAAAAAAAAAAAAAAAAAAAAAAAAAAAAAAAAAAAAAAAAAAAAAAAAAAAAAAAAAAAAAAAAAAAAAAAAAAAAAAAAAAAAAAAAAAAAAAAAAAAAAAAAAAAAAAAAAAAAAAAAAAAAAAAAAAAAAAAAAAAAAAAAAAAAAAAAAAAAAAAAAAAAAAAAAAAAAAAAAAAAAAAAAAAAAAAAAAAAAAAAAAAAAAAAAAAAAAAAAAAAAAAAAAAAAAAAAAAAAAAAAAAAAAAAAAAAAAAAAAAAAAAAAAAAAAAAAAAAAAAAAAAAAAAAAAAAAAAAAAAAAAAAAAAAAAAAAAAAAAAAAAAAAAAAAAAAAAAAAAAAAAAAAAAAAAAAAAAAAAAAAAAAAAAAAAAAAAAAAAAAAAAAAAAAAAAAAAAAAAAAAAAAAAAAAAAAAAAAAAAAAAAAAAAAAAAAAAAAAAAAAAAAAAAAAAAAAAAAAAAAAAAAAAAAAAAAAAAAAAAAAAAAAAAAAAAAAAAAAAAGATCCACTTACCGTTATTCTCCTTTGATAGCTTTTCTTCTCGCACCGAATTCATTTATTCACCGATCATGGGGAAAGTTTCTTTTTTCTGTTTCAGGTAAACATTCTGTTTTGTTAGAGTTGCTCCTTTTCATTGGAAAATATATGGCCCATTATTAGTTCATAGTTGACTATTCCCATGGAAGTTTATGACTAATAGCTTACTACCATAAATGAGCTTATATGATATTACATCAATAGAGGTGTGCGGAGGAAGGGTATTCTGTCAGTTGATGAGAACCTCTAGCGTATGCTCAATGGTTGAACCACTGATGGGTTTTAGGCATTACAAACTAACTTAAACTTTTAAGGGAGCATGCAACCTAAAACAAGATCTATGTTTTCACAATTGAACCTATAACTATGAACATAAAATAAAAATTCTAATACCCTAGTAAATAATCGAAAATTACTAAGGAAAATAAATAAATAAGATTACATACCTTTTAGTTGTTATAGTAAACAACTAAAATTATCCCTCTGGATCTCTTGGAAGCAAGCACCACAAATGTCGTGCCTCTAATGGAATCACACCCGACGACTCAAAAAATTAACTAAGTGTGGATGAACTATAGAAGAGTTCTTCCAAGAGGAGAAAGAAGGAGGCGAATACTCAAGCCAAGAATGTGTAAAAAGAATGAATCCTTAAGGCCCTATTTATAGCCTTGGATAGCCTCCATGGTTTTCCTATCCCACCGATGTGGGACAAATTTCCCAAAAGAAATTTTTCTTCTCCTTTATCACTTCTACTAATTTTGAGTCTCGAGGGCAACCCAAAAGGACTGTGCTTCTATCAATTATAGTTATGGCTTAGACACCTAATCCAACAGTCTCCCACTTGGATAAGTCTAATAACTATTATTGCCAATATAACTTCCTAATTGATCAGCAAATTGTAGCCTCCAAAAGCCGTTGTCGAACTCTGACCTAGTCAGTTACGTGTCCTTAGATAAGAGATCATATAATCCTTCGTTCTACAAGATATCATTTGAACATGAGACATGGAACATAATCAATCTCATTGTCCAGTACGTTATTTCCCGAATCTGATTTGTAATGACATAGAACTTCTAATTGAACACATCAATTTAGTCCTGGTCGGGCCCGACACTATATGTCAACATCAAATCATCGAGGGGCCCAAAATATCGCTTTTCCCGTTAGGGCAAAAGGAACGAATAAACTTTGACTTATATGCTTGCACCATTTACTCATCAAATCATGCACAACAATACGTTTTATAACATCAAGTTACTGATGCGTTTACACATTATCAATGCACAACTGACTTGTAAACCACAACTCATATATCTCCATTTAAAAATTATAAGATATTATCGTCTCAGAATTACTCGTGATAAATTCCATGAAGTAATTCTCTGAGCGTGGGTTAATCCAATACTTAAATCTCCATTTCAAAGTACTCACGAACATTGCAACAATACCATTGCTATGTCTAAAAACTCTTTAGACAATCTACAAATCCATTCATGACAGTCTTTATTCACTACTTACTTCCAAAAGTATGATCGACTGTGGAATTCGAATAATCAAATTATTCGGGAAGTAAACCATGCAAAATGAAACACAATAATAAACAATTGACAAAAGGTAGTAAACAAACTCATAAATAATTCTCTATTATTTAATCACCAAAAGTCAATCACATTTATTTTGTTATAAGTTTCAAACTAACTATCTAACTACTAAAACTAACATCATCTCTCAGCCCAATGCTCCTAGCATGCTGATTGTGTTTAACCCTACTCAGACCCTTTGTGAGTGGATCTACAGGATTCTCTTCAGATGAAACCCTCTTCACTACGAGGTGACCTTCTTCTATCTTGTGTCTGATAAAATGGTATTTTCTGTCGATATGTCTAGATCTGCCATGATTTCTTGGTTCCTTTGTCAATGCAACCGCTCCTTCATTATCACAGAAAATTTCCATTGGCTCCTTGATGGTTGGCACAACTCCAAGATCTCCGATGAAGTTCTTCAACCAAATTGCCTTCTTTGATGCTTCGCTCACCGCTATGTACTCTGATTCACAAGTAGAATCAGCCACTGTGTCTTGCTTGGAACTTTTCCAAGTAACTGCTCCTCCATTTAAGGTAAAGACCCAGCCAGATTGGGAACGAAAGTTGTCTCTATCTGTTTGAAAGCTGGCGTCACTATACCCAGTTACTCTCAATGTATCACAGCCACCAAGTACTAGAACCCATTCCTTAGTCCTTCGCAGATACTTGAGAATATTCTTAACCGCTACCCAATGAGCTTTACCTGGATTTCCCTGATAACGACTGACCATGCTCAAAGCAAAGGACACATCAAGACGAGTACATGTCATAGCATACATGATAGAACCAACAGCGGAAGCGTACGAAATTCTACTCATTTCTGCTATCTCTTTATCTGTACTCGGACTATGAGTCTTACTCATTTTGGTATTACTCTGGATGGGCAGTTCTCCTTTCTTGGAATTCTCCATACCGAAACGTTTCAGTACTTTATCCAAGTAGGTACTCTGATTAAGTCCAATTAGCCTTTTACTCCTGTCTCTTAAAATTCTTATTCCCAGAATATAGGCAGCCTCTCCCAGATCCTTCATAGCGAAACACTTTCCAAGCCAAGACTTAACATCTTGCAAAGTTGGAATGTCATTTCCTATAAGAAGTATGTCATCAACATACAATACTAGAAAGGTGACTACGCTCCCACTAGCTTTGACATATACACATGACTCATCCTCACTTCTAGAGAAGCCAAACTCTTTGACTTTCTCATCGAAGCAAAGATTCCAACTGCGAGACGCTTGTTTTAACCCATAGATGGATTTCTCAAGCTTGCACACTCCATTGGGAAATTTTGCATCCACAAAACCTTCTGGCTGACTCATGTAAACATCCTCAACCAACTTTCCGTTAAGGAAAGCAGTTTTGACATCCATCTGCCAAATTTCATAGTCATGAAACGCAGCTATGGCCAGCATTATCCTAATAGATTTTATCTTAGCCACTGGTGAGAAGGTCTCATCATAGTCAATCCCTGGGGTTTGAGTAAAGCCCTTCGCCACTAGTCGTGCTTTGAATGTGCTTACATTACCATCCATGTCGATCTTCTTCTTGAAGATCCATTTACAACCAACTGTCTTCCGACCAGGTTGTTGATCAACCAAGTTCCAAACTTGGTTGTCATACATGGACTTGATCTCGCTGTCCATTGCCTCTTTCCATTTGGCTGCCTCAGGGCTCGCCATGGCTTCCTTGTAGTTAGTCGGCTCATCCAAATTTACCAGTGTATTGTCACTGATAAACGTGTCTTCATCTGCAGTTATATGGAAACCATAAAACTCAGTTGGCTTGCTAACTCTACTAGAACGCCTAAGAGGTAATGAAGTGTCAATGGGTTCAACTGGAATCTCTTCCTCTGGTTGAACCCTAGCGTTTTCAGAGGTTCCTTCATCGGCTGACTCTTGAATTTCTTCAAGGTCAATGGTGCTCCCACTGTCCTCTTTGCATATGAGCTCTCTCTCGCGAAAGACTCCTCTCCGTGCTACAAAGACC
The DNA here is from genome assembly GCA_034093135.1 of Erigeron breviscapus. Classification (NCBI taxonomy): domain Eukaryota; kingdom Viridiplantae; phylum Streptophyta; class Magnoliopsida; order Asterales; family Asteraceae; genus Erigeron; species Erigeron breviscapus. The sequence goes on from CM067167.1 coordinate 274,670,658, forward strand.
ACGTTCTCACTAGGTTTGTAGAACAGATATCCAAATGACTTCCGTGGATAGCCGATGAAAACACATCGCTCACTACGAGGTTCAAACTTGTCGTGAGTTTCTCGTCTAACGAAAACTTCACAACCCCAAACCTTAATATGTGCTAACGAGGGAACTTTTCCTGTCCACATTTCGTGAGGTGTTTTGGCAACCTTCTTTGTTGGAACAAGATTAAGAATGTGGGCGGCAGTTTCTAAGGCATACCCCCAGAATGAGATTGGAAGTGAAGCTCGACTCATCATGGAACGTACCATGTCTAACAAGGTTCGATTGCGTCTCTCAGCCACACCATTAAGTTGTGGTGTCCTAGGAGGTGTCAATTGTAAAACTATTCCACATTCCTTGAGATAGTCATGGAACTCGATACTAAGATACTCTCCGCCTCTATCTGATCGGAGCATCTTTATCTTCCTTTCTAATTGATTCTCGACTTCTTGCTTAAACTCTTTGAACTTTTCAAAGGTTTCTGACTTATGCTTTATTAAGTAGATATAACCATATCTGCTATAATCATCAGTAAAAGTCACATAGAATCGATTAGCATCCCTTGTGGCTGATCTAAAGGGTCCACACACGTCTGTGTGTATGAGATCCAACAAACCTTCACCTCTTTCACAAAATCCAGTGAAAGGTGATTTTGTCATCTTACCCAAAAGACAAGATTCACATGTATCATCTGACCTTAGGTCAAATGATTCCAACACCCCATCCTTTTGGAGTTGAGCCATGCGTTTCTTGTTAATGTGTCCAAGACGGCAATGCCACAAGCACGCTTTGTCTATACCATTAGACGAATCAATTTGAAATACACTATTGCCTAAATTGTCTACACACATCACAGTTTCATACACACCATCACAAGGTAAAGCTTCAAAATAAAAAATGCCATTCTTATAAGCAGAAATAGAACCATTCTCATCATTAAAAGAAAATCTAAAACCTTGTTTGAACAGTGCATGAAAAGAGATAATGTTTCGTGTCATTTCTGACGAGTAGCGACAATTCAATAAATCTAAATTAACACCATTACTAAGCACTAGACTATAAACTCCAATCTTGGTGACAGGTGAAGATCGCCTATTCCCCATGATCAAGTTCATTCTACCATGCTCCACATCCTCACTTTTTCTTAGTCCCTGCAAAACAGAGCAAATGTGGAACCCACATCCTGTATCAAGGACCCAAGAATTAGAAGATGATAGGTTAATAGATGAAATAGTGTATATACCTGCAGTAGATGGCTTCACTTTGCCATCCTTTAAATCTTGCAGATACTTTGGGTAGCTTCGTTTCCAATGTCCTTTGTCGTTGCAATAGAAGCAAGTGGCCTCTTTGGGATCAGAGACAGGGGTAACATCAGAACTGGTTTTTACATGAGACTTTCCCTTCCAGTTTTGCTTGGGAGGACCTTTCCTCTTCTTCCCCTTTCCTTGACCAATGGCTAGAACGGTAGTATTAGCAGGAGCGGGGGCATCACTCTTTCCCTTCATCCCTGTTTCAGCTGTTCTCAGGAGGTTGTGCAATTGAGACAATGTGGTCTCATTGTTGTTCAAATGATAGGTCAAGATGAACTGATCATAACAACTTGGTAAGGAGTTCAAGACTATGTCAATGGCCAACTCCTCATCAATATGCACATTTAGCCTCACAAGTCGATCCACGTATCTTTGCATTCTTTGCACGTGGTCGCTGACAGACTCTCCGTCCTTCATCTTGCTTGATATGAGAGACTTTACTATCTCGTACTTTTCTTGACGAGCTCGCTTATGATACTTTTCTATAAGGTCCTTGTTCATCTCGTACGGCCAGTAATCCTCATAGAATTTTTGCAGTTCAGGAGTCATGGTAGCAACCATGATGCAAGCAACTTTTGTTGCATCAACGTAGTGTTTCTTATAGGCGGCTAATTCTTCAGGGGTGGCTTTCTCTTCGTCAATTTCTCCAAGTTCCTTGTCAAGGACATACTCCTTGTCCTCGAAACGAAGAGCCATTTTGATGTTACGCATCCAGTCATTGTAGTTGGTGCCATCTAATGTTACCTTTGAGCAGATGTTCAACAAAGAAAAGTTGTGGTTGGAGGAGGAGGAACCAGAAGCATCGTTAGGGGTAGACATTTCTAAAAGAAAGGTAGTTTGAGTTAGATAAAAATAACCTTAATATAACAACTCAAAATTGAAATATCGAGGCTAGGATCCAACTATGAAATTCACAACTTAGAAAAGGGATGCCGTAATCTAATTGCAAATTTCATACAGGTAGGTCTTTTGAGACTCATTGAAACTATTCAATGGCATGTTTAATCTCAGATTATGCTCTTCCATTTGTGACTGGGATACCGAGGATCACAAACAAGATGTGAATAACCATGCAAATGTGCTTGGTAACCTCAATGTCATTTATCATCTCAATTGATGTGCTGGTAAACCACACACGCTCCATCAACAATGACAATTTATGAGATACCCATTACAACTCTTTATCAGTCCCTATTAGTGTGCTGGTTAACCACACACGCTCCACTAATGACTTATAAAGTGTAATGTGCAATTTCATGGGTTAGCATACAATTTCACATTTTTCCTAAAGTAACTAAGATTGGAATTTAAATAAAAGGTTTAGTTACTTTTATTATCATTATACTTTTAATGAGAATTAATATAGTCCTATCAAACCCGTTCGGCTAACGACCCTCCACTAATCAAGGAAGCGGTGGGTGAGAGTGGACACCCATTCAACTACCATTTTATAGGCAGTTTCCTTATACCCCCTTATAGACTAGCTTCGTGAATGAGACCTACTATTGATTTGACTGACTTTATTCTTATACATATAGTAATAATTAAGCTTTTAATTTTACATATAGTATAAGGTGTATTTTAAAACTTTTCAAAATACGATGATTATTAAATCATTAACTTAATCAATTCAACAATTATAGCAAATTCAATTGAAAACAAGCCTAACTCTCTGATACCACTGATGGGTTTTAGGCATTACAAACTAACTTAAACTTTTAAGGGAGCATGCAACCTAAAACAAGATCTATGTTTTCACAATTGAACCTATAACTATGAACATAAAATAAAATCCTAATACCCTAGTAAATAATCGAAAATTACTAAAGAAAATAAATAAATAAATAAGATTACATACCTTTTAGTTGTTATAGTAAACAACTAAAATTATCCTTCTGGATCTCTTGGAAGCAAGCACCACAAATGTCGTGCCTCTAATGGAATCACACCCGACGACTCAAAAATTTAACTTAGTGTGGATGAACTATAGAAGAGTTCTTCCAAGAGGAGAAAGAAGGAGGCAAATACTCAAGCCAATAATATGCAAAAAGAATGAATCCCTAAGGCCCTATTTATAGCCTTGGATAGCCTCCATGGTTTTCCTATCCCACCGATGTGGGACAAATTTCCCAAAAGAAATTTTTCTTCTCCTTTATCACTTCTACTAATTTTGAGTCTCGAGGGCAACCCAAAAGGACTGTGCTTCTATCAATTATAGTTATGGCTTAGACACCTAATCCAACAGTCTCCCACTTGGATAAGTCTAATAACTATTATTGCCAATATAACCTTAATTGATCAGTTGTTGGGTTTGGTCAGCGTTGTTTTTACTTCATCTAGACCTGGTCGATATTTTCTCATCTCAATTTTATTAATACTGTAGAAATAATTCATGCTCTCATGAGTATTTGGTCTTTCGACTATGAGAAGATAAAGCTAACTTGGGTTTGATCATTTGTATTTTGTGGTCAGATTCTAAACCAATTTTGTACAATTTTAATTGTGAGGTGACCCCTTCATTTCATCTTGCTTGTTTTATGGGATAGGTGGTACGAGAGAATCAAGTGGTGGTAGTTGTAGGTGAAACTGGTTCTGGAAAGACAACACAGTTGACCCAGGTTACTTCCTAACTGCAATTTCTTTTCTTTTTTTGTGTTGCAGCCTATCTATTCTTCTTCGTAATACACAAAACCCACTAGGCCAGTAAACTTTTTAAGTGAACAGGCTATGTTCGCCAAAAAATGGACTTAATGACAACTTGGTTCTTTTGTTGCTAGAATAAAAATTATTCTGCTTTGCTTTTTGATAGGGTCATGTTGAGGATGTAAGGCGCCAAGTTAACGAAGCTGTTCAGTCTCGCCATGTAAGATATTCATTGGCTTTGCTTTTTAATCTATTCTGCAAGATGTTCCTCAGGTCCCTTCTGATTTATGGGGTTAATGGATTTTGTATTGGTTTGTGCATTTTGTGAAATAATGACTGGGAGTTCATTTTACGCAATGACTGGGAGTTCATTTTACGCAATGCACTAAGTTCAGAAATATTTGGGGTCTAAAATTCATTCTTATTAGCTTGAAGTTACTATACATCATTGTTCCTAACACATGGACAGGTCGTCCCAATATCCATAGATGGGCTAGGCCACAGTCTAAGTGCCCCAAAGTCCAAAGGCTTTAATTTTTTTATCAGTTTGGGTTTCAATATGTGGAGTTTTGGGCTACACTAGTTATGCTAATTGTCCCCGTTCAAAAAAATTGTGTTCCTCTCCCTCACGATTAACTTAAACAACATATATATAAATACTACAAAAAATCGAAGAGTGTCTAACCAAGTGACCAACAGCCGATTTGTATTTATATGATTGAAGCATTTACTATTAGAATTACTACATCTAATACTATATATTTTATCTTTGTAAAATTTGTTGATGGTTTAGAATATCATTTATTATTATTGATGATTCATTACGTTCTAGTAATTTTATTCTTTAGCATAACAAGAATTTAAATTTCCTCATGAATTTTCTGTTCTAGATGCACAAAATGATTTTTCTTTTTGAGTAAATTTTATGCATAAAAGTCTACGAATATGGCATGACTGCCAGTCTCAAACTATAACATAATGTTATAGATATCAATAAGTTATAACATATTGAAAGTCCCAAGTTTGCAACGATTATGTAATTAAACAACTAATGTAAATTACACTAAGAAAGCAAGATAAGAAAGTAAACACGTTTAATCATAAGTAGTATTAATTAAACGGTGAATACATGGTTGGTTTACAAAGAAAGAAAAAAAGAAATATTTGTTAAGTTTTTGCACACACGAAAACTTAACAATTCTACAATTCTACAATGAGAGAAAAACACACTAAGTGACTATTGTAGAATGAACCAACAACCTT
>CM067167.1:274676897-274721897 GCA_034093135.1 Erigeron breviscapus
TGTTCTTATATTCACAGTCGATTTAAAGTAAAAAAGGGTTAACTTCGGAATGTTTCATAACAGTTTGGGCTGGAAACCCCTTTTCTCCGAAAAGCTCCATAAAGAATATATTGATTAAGTTATTGTAACACCCCACCAATGGCGGAAACGTGAGATGCAACTGAAATTAGCTTGCAAATGGATATTACTCAGAGAAACTATATGATGTTCACACAAGACTACAAGTTGTCATACACGAGTCAAAATACAATATACAAATCCCATAAAAGGGAAACAAACTGAGGCATTGTGCCCGAGTCTAAAGATCTAGAATGCAATCAAACGATCCTTAGGTCCATCTATAGACATCAACTCCTAGCGTGCAAGCGATTTCTCTTATACCTGAAAAGATACTCAAAAACGTCAACACTAGGTTGGTGAGTTCGTAGGATCACATAACATGTTCATACGATCAACAATTTACAACAACAAACATAAATGATCATATAACCTTGATACGAACATAAAATGATCATACAACCTTGATTGGATCAATAAATGATCACATAACCTTGATTTGATCAATAAATGATCATATAACCTTGATTTGATCATAAAATGATCATATAACCTTGATTCGATCATAAAACGATCATATAACCTTGATTCCTTGATTTGATCATAAAATGATCATATAACGAACATAACACGATCATACAACCTTGATTGGATCAATAAATGATCACATAACCTTGAAACCTTGATTTGATCATAAAATGATCATGATCATATAACGAACATATAACCTTGATTCGATCAATAAACGATCATATAACCTTGATTCCTTGATTTGATCATAAAATGATCATATAACGGACATGTTCACATTTAACAAGGAGTACACTTTCCAATTTATCTAAATCACCAAATGGACCTAGGTTTCCGATACACCCTTTAGGTATTGGCAGGGTTTGTATACAGGTGATACCATCGGCTTTCCCTCCACCCGACCAACACCCATTAAGCATACCAAAAACCTACCTAATTCTAATCATATACACACATCAAATATCACATTTCAGATCAAAAGATCATTCTAGTATAGGCTACAACAATCTTGTACGTTCAACTACATCCACATCTTTATCAATCACGTTACATGTCTATCTATGACATATTCTAATACAAAAACGTATGCACGTAGGATTAACATAAGCTAAATCCACGGCATAACACATAAACACATAGCGAGTATCTTTCCACCCCCAAAGCATACAACATATAGTAGGGGCTACGAAACTCACCTGAGACGAGCAACTATAATCTTCAAAGATTGATGAGCGCAGTATCAACCTCAACGACGATCACGACCTATTACATAACATCAATTCATCACACCGTATCCCAAACGGTAAGGTCTAGCCTTCTATACTATGTCACATTCCCAAAAGATACTTTCGAAGTGACTCAAGAACTTTTAAATGTTAAAGGAAGTGTTTTGGTTAAATACGGTTCAATAACTTAGCACCCAAAATTTGACATGAAAATCAAAGTGTTTGGAATTGAGTTTTAACAATTTTGTTGACCTTATGAATGTTTATATAAGACTAATAAACAAGCGTTGGATCATTGAAAGTCGACCGATAACCGAACGAAAACGCCAAGGAGAAAACAGGAATTGGCGGACGATCTGGCGGATGATGTGATGAACACGGATCATCCTCCAATTCATGAACATCGTCCGCAGATTACGAAGAACAAGAAAACGGGTTTTGTCCTAAAAATCGACAACCCTAGAAGCCAAAACCAGCTACCAAACTTTAACACAATCAAATTCAAGTATAACCACAACATAAAAACATACCAATTCACAAACCCACTTCCGATTTCTCAACCTTTAATCTCAAACCCGTTTTTGAGCTAAAACACCAATTTTACACACGAATCGACCCAACCCCAAATCGTTTAGATCCAACACAAGGAATTTATCTACTAGTTAAGAGGAACATTTTGAGCTAAAGATCACTTACCAATTCGTCCCGAAGCTCGAAATCCGGTTTTGGAGCTCTAATGGTGATGAACACATGATGTTACCCAAAAATCTTGAAGTTTAAGAGTAGTGAATTATTATTTAACAAATTTCTAACACTTTTGATGCTAACCAAGGCCTTAGATCCGAAATTATGAAGAAGCTTTGGTTAGTGTGTGTTTGTGTGTGTTCTTGAGGTTGAGAGAGAAAGAGGGAGTTAGTGTGTGTGTAAGGATAAGGTGAAAAGGAAATTGGGAGGTGGGGAGGGAAGTTAGCCACAATACCCCACCCACAATACTCTTACACAATATTACCAATAACTAGTTACCAAACGGTACCACGTCCAATACGTACATGCTAAAATATCACCAAGTGCACTAAAGATCGTATAGTTCAAATTCGACTTCTGTTAATCACATAAGTTCCAAAGCATCAATATTCCCATTAAATTCTCAATTATTCACATAGTCAATAAAAGTCAAACATGTTCAAATAGGTCAAGACTCGCGGGTGTTACGGTTATAATCAAACATTCTTTACAATACGATTTAAAAAAGATCCATGCATTAACAGTACATTTTGGGCAATTTGTGATCCATTTGAGCCACAGTTACAATTTCGATTCAAACGGGTCAGGTTGGTTAAGGCGGGCAAGGAACAATATTTATCAAATGAACTTATGAATAACTAACGTGTCAAATATAGAATAAAATGCTACTATTTCGGTAATAATTAGACTTTCTGAGTAAAACGATATAGAAGCTTTTAATAATTATAAATACACTCTGGGAAACTTCCGAACCACTTGATCTAGGCAAGTATGATTTTGGAGCAAAATAGATTAAAAGTTTGGTTACAAAACGAATCGTGTAAGTTGGGCTGCAAGTTGAAATGATTATATTATTTAGATAATCCCTTATAAAACAAAATGATCTCTCTATTTTAGGAAATTCAGCACTTTTTTCAATATCCCTAAACTACCCCTAAATAACCCTAACAAATATATTTAAAATGGTTAATTTTTGCACCTTATTATTTTTTGCATCTAATCCTCGACTTATATTAGAATGATAACTACGTTTAGATGCATCATCGCCGCATCTCATGAAACTAACTTAAACAACTTGTATTAACGGTACGACACCTCACGCGTTATAACCTATTGTCAATGCAACGCGCGGACACCCTTCTAGTATTATTTAGATTTGTGTTACTCGTATAATTTAGTTAAGATAAGATTTGTAATCATATTTGACGAGTTTATTATTCAAATAAAAAAATAGGACACAAAATATTGTGTCAAACCATCCTGAACCAACCGTATCAAAAATTTACACATCACCAGGTTGCCCATTTTGTCACCTAGGGATAGGTTGAAAATTCAAAACCACCAATAATGTTGAAGTAGATGCATACATGCTGGAAGATAGAACCATTACTTTTTCAAGAATCGTGCTGTCGATTGAGGAGGTGAACATTTGATATCAAACTTGGTGCATGCATCAGCAAGATATTGTCTAGCTTCCTCACTAGCAAGGTCTTCAATCATAGAAATCCTTCTGAAAACATTTGGACCGAATTCGTAAATTAGTTGCAGATTCAAGTAAAAAGGTAGTAAAATAATAAAACCAAAGACAAACACCAGTAAGCAAATGACCGGAAAGGAGGGGTGCAATCAATTTCAATCGGGACATTATCATACCCATTGGCATGATATGCAACTTTGTAGCCACTTCTCACCTCTCAGAATTGCAAGAATAGACATAGATATCTTAGTTTAGTTAACCTTCGAAGAATAAACAAAGATTAATATATCCAATATAAAAACGAACATATAATATAATAATAGCGTATATTTGTCAACAGTTGATACATGTGGCTCATCACCACACCATACGATTATAAACTGTTTCCCATGTAGTAAAATCATTTTTTTTGATGCGCACTCTCGGCTAAAAATAAGGGCATTTGAGGCAATTGCTGGTTTGGAACTATTGGGTGATGCAATTTGGGTTGAACACATAATCCATATCATTTCCTACGAGGCAAAACACGAAATCCGTATTGTCAAATCCGGGAGAAGTTTTGAGTGAGTTAGCGTTGGTAGAAATGGTAAGAGATAAATGGCATGTAAACCATGCCTTGCATTGGTGTCATCAGGCCAAAACGTAATACCAAATGTATTTGGATTTGGTGTAGGTCTACTGAACTGAAATGACCTTGTACTGCTGAAAACAAGCACCTGATTCGGCATGACGTGCCAACTCAAAATTGACCCGATTCTGAGAGAAATCAAACAAATGATACGTGTAAACTGCCACAATCCTGATTAATAAAAATAAAATAAAGTGACATTTAGGTATAAAAATAATAAAGTGAACTAGAAATTAAACAAAATGGTTCTTAAAAAAAAGATTGATATATCGCTCTGATGAGTAAAACCCTTTTCTTTCAAATCCTTGTGTTTGACTTCGTTGTGTCAATTATGTCTTCAATATCTGTAGGGTCTACTGAACTGAAATGACCTTGTACTGCTGAAAACAAGCACCTGATTCGGCATGACGTGCCAACTCAAAATTGACCCGATTCTGAGAGAAATCAAACAAATGATACGTGTAAACTGCCACAATCCTGATTAATAAAAATAAAATAAAGTGACATTTAGGTATAAAAATAATAAAGTGAACTAGAAATTAAACAAAATGGTTCTTAAAAAAAAGATTGATATATCGCTCTGATGAGTAAAACCCTTTTCTTTCAAATCCTTGTGTTTGACTTCGTTGTGTCAATTATGTCTTCAATATCTGTAGGGTCTACTGAACTGAAATGACCTTGTACTGCTGAAAACAAGCACCTGATTCGGCATGACGTGCCAACTCAAAATTGACCCGATTCTGAGAGAAATCAAACAAATGATACGTGTAAACTGCCACAATCCTGATTAATAAAAATAAAATAAAGTGACATTTAGGTATAAAAATAATAAAGTGAACTAGAAATTAAACAAAATGGTTCTTAAAAAAAAGATTGATATATCGCTCTGATGAGTAAAACCCTTTTCTTTCAAATCCTTGTGTTTGACTTCGTTGTGTCAATTATGTCTTCAATATCTGTAGGGTCTACTGAACTGAAATGACCTTGTACTGCTGAAAACAAGCACCTGATTCGGCATGACGTGCCAACTCAAAATTGACCCGATTCTGAGAGAAATCAAACAAATGATACGTGTAAACTGCCACAATCCTGATTAATAAAAATAAAATAAAGTGACATTTAGGTATAAAAATAATAAAGTGAACTAGAAATTAAACAAAATGGTTCTTAAAAAAAAGATTGATATATCGCTCTGATGAGTAAAACCCTTTTCTTTCAAATCCTTGTGTTTGACTTCGTTGTGTCAATTATGTCTTCAATATCTGTAGGGTCTACTGAACTGAAATGACCTTGTACTGCTGAAAACAAGCACCTGATTCGGCATGACGTGCCAACTCAAAATTGACCCGATTCTGAGAGAAATCAAACAAATGATACGTGTAAACTGCCACAATCCTGATTAATAAAAATAAAATAAAGTGACATTTAGGTATAAAAATAATAAAGTGAACTAGAAATTAAACAAAATGGTTCTTAAAAAAAAGATTGATATATCGCTCTGATGAGTAAAACCCTTTTCTTTCAAATCCTTGTGTTTGACTTCGTTGTGTCAATTATGTCTTCAATATCCGTAGGGTCTACCTCGGCGTGTGGCTCAAAAAAATGGTCAGTTAAGACGATATTGTGTTCAGGTTCAATTTGGAGAGCAAAAAAATCCATCAAGTGGCATGAAGGATACGATGGATTTAAAGTAGGGAATGTTTGAAAACCACCTTGACACCTAAGCCGGCTATCCCCGTTATATCACTGGAGAAAATTTCCGCAATTAAGAGTTAGTTCAATAGAAAATATATTAGCGTTTAAATGAAAATATTTTAATTGCGGAAATGATTGCCATTGATATAACGAGGGATGGTCGGCTTAGGTGTCAAGGTTGTTCCCAAATTTTCCCTACCTTTTATACATCGTGTCATTCATGCCTCTTGACGGTTTTTCTGCACTCTAAATCGAACCTGAACCCGCTATCGTCCTTACTGAGCAATTTTTTGATCCCCAAACCGAGGTAGACCTTATAAATATTCTAAACATAACGGACAAATTAAAGACATTTTCACTTACAAATAGGTTCGAAAGAAAAGGGTTTTTCCATGTCGGAGAGAGGTAAATCAATCTCTCCTTTTTTTTGTTAACCATTTTAATTCATTTTATTTGATTTTAGACCTAAATATTTTATATTCGGTTATCGAGGATTGTGACCGCTAATATTGACCCTTTGTTTTGTTTCTTTCCGACCCTGATCAATTTTGAGTTGGCACGTCATGCCATAACGGATACTCGTTTTGTCAACACTATAAGGTCATTTTGTTTGTAGACCTACACACTACTAGAAAAAATGCCTTTAATGACACCGATTTGGTGTCATAAAAGGGGTCAGATGACACGCTTTTTGGTGTCATAAATCGAGACGTCATAAAGCTTTATGACACGCATTTCGCGCGTCATGAATTTATGACACGCTTTTATGACACCCTTTTACGACAAACTTTTATGACACTATTTTATGACCCCTTTTTTGCGTGTCATGGTTCAAATTTTTAAAATTTTTTTTTTTTTATAAAATTACTAATATCCCCAAATTAAATAACAGATAATCTCATAATACAAATAAACACACAAATAACAAAAAAGCGCATTTCATATATATCAAAACAATGCATTTCATACAACTACAAGTTATTTCTTAAAACTCTAAAGTTAACTATAAAAGTTAATCACATTCATACAACCGCTTAAATGACGATGGGGATATCTTTGGAAGGGAAGATACTGCATCCGATATGAATCTTCCAATGTTATTGTCGGGAGCAACACGACCTTCATGGAAGATTGAAAAGAGATATTTAAAACATACATTCACTTGCAAACATACTTGTAATAATTATAGAATTGGTATAGAATCAGTCTTACCACAACATCATCAACATATTTGTAGGTGTCATCTAGTAATGCAAGCAATCTCTACCCTGACCAGCTATGGATTATCAATTTCCAAACCTGCAGAGCACCAAATACAGAACATAAAAAAATTGTCAAATAAAAGAAAATTCAATGCTTATGCAAAACCCCAAAAAACGCCTCACATATCCAAGTTAAAAGCCTTTTCTTGCCTTGGGCGTGTTCCAAAGTCAAAGTTAACATTCTAGACAGCTGTTGGAACAAGAAAAGGGCAGCACCAACGCTGACAACTTCCATAACACCATTGGTCATTACTTATAAACGCTTATGCCTACGCAATGAGCTCTGGTTTTCAGATTTTATAATACCTTTGAAATAGCGTCTACTGAAAAGATCAAGCCAGCCAGCATCTTGCTCTTCAGAACCCGCAGCGGATGCACTTAACTCAGCAATGAGCTGAGAGACCTTGTATTTTCCGTTGCTGCAAGTAAATATCAATATCATTAAACATTATTATTAATATAAATATATGACAAGTAGGGAAGATGCATCATACACTCTTTTAAAGATATAAAAGTGTTGATGTTGCTTAAAATAAAGACTAAATTTAATAAAATCCCGTAGAACATACCTTGTAGAAAAGTGTTTTCCACAATACCAAGATCCTTTGCAATGTACTCCAATGCACCATTCACAACACTATCAAAATGCATAAAATAAATTATGTTGATATATGTTATTTGTAAATAAAACAATATAGCAATCTAAAGTTACATACATACCCTAAATGATGTCCAAACAATATAGCACTTAATGTAGCAACACCGACATATGGAAATACCGAACCAGAAGATCTTGATGAGCTCCAAAAATAACTTTGAACTCATTATTCAATGCTTGTTTTTTATTTTATGAGATGACTGTATAAACTCTAAATCGCATCATATTGAAAATGAAAACTCAAATAAAAAGAATACCTTGTTTATCACAACAACTATAGGTAAGCGGTCTTGAATCACATGCCGGATAGCTCTCTCAGTGTTAACCTGTTAATGAGTCAATGTAGAAATTGTGTCGACACATAAGTAGAAGAATCTTTAACGCCGACTTCAAACTTAATATCTCTGACCGGCTTAATAATAGGTAACTCGAGTGGTTGTTCGTCTTCATCCATAACCAGTGTTTCCACCTCTTCACCATACACCTCCTGTGCAGTCGGATAATACTTCTTATCCTCTGCAAGAATAATCTGATTATCCATATCAACATCATCACCAGTAGTCATCCACCCGTTATGTCCAACACCAACAACTCCATTCTCTTCATCAGACTCGGCCCTCTCGCCTTCTTCCTTCACTACAAGATCTTCATCTTCGTCATCTCTGTCACTCTCTTGATCATACTCGATTTCAGGTCCAATGTAGTTTCCAAACTCATCATATAAACTGTCATCCATCCTGCTACCACCAAAAAACCTAATAAGAAAACAAACAATAAATATTTTTAGCATCGATCATTAGTACTTATACAGTCATCAATTACTTCTCAACATAGTATAGATCAAAATCTATTATAGGAGGTAATTAAAGTTCATTATTTTACATGCTTGTGTCTTAAAGGTTGTGTTCAAAATAAGCACTACCCCCTAGCTTACAAATAAGTACAATTTTCCCTTAAAATATACTGAAACACACCTAATAGTTGAACAGTTCAAACTGTTTTTCGGTTACAAATAACAAGATAAACTAAACCCAGTTGAAACACACACTCCGAAATACCCCCTGCTAAATATGAGGTTAAAAAGAAAGCGACTACATCACTACACCTTCATAGCCTACATATAGATTTCAATAGTCAATATACAGGCATTGTTTATATAAAAATCATACAGTCATTAACAAATTTCCAAGTAACAATAGTATCCTTATTTTATACGAGTAATTATTTCATTTTAAAAACTACGCATACTAGTAGTGTATGTTCGCATTGAAATATTGTTAGGACCAGTTCACCTGGAACTGGCCAGTCACCAGTTCACACTGACCAGTTCACCAGTTGCATCTGGTGACCAGTAAACTGGTGACCAAGATGATTTGTCGAGAAATATATTGAAGTCCAGTTGCACCGTACAGTTACGCAACTGAAGACTTCCTCCAGTTGAGAACTGACCAAGTTGAAGAAGCATTCCAGTTGAAGTCGAAGACAACAAATGGAAGATAGAGAATGGCAATGGCAGCGAAGCCCAGTTGACATTTTAGTCAGTTACAAACTGGAGACCATCAGTGGAAAGCCCTTACAAAGCTTTACACTGATTACGAGGAATTGACTTATATGCTTTGTGTACCTTTACCCGGATAATAAGCCTTGTCTTATTATTTAAATATAAAAGGTACATAAAGGTGGTTAAGTAAAGTTGCTTTCTCGTACAACTTTACATAGTATTTTAAGGAATTAAATGCTATTCCTTAAATGCTCTCAACCACATTTGTACGGCCAAAGTTAACATCCCTATGTTAACTTTGCCTATAAATACAAGTCATTGCACAACAAGAATAAGTAAGTGAAATCACAACGTGAGAAAACTTCACACTTTGCAAACCTGCAATATTCTTGGTGAACTTGTGCAATATTCTCTCAATCGCTAAAAGGAACATTTCACTACTTTAAGTGTTTCGATTGTTGAAGAGAAAATTCCGAGTATAGATCAATTGTATTTCATAGATTGTTAGGATATTTACATTCGTGTATTATCTTGGTTCCGCAACAATCTTGTAATTTGTTTAACATCAATAAATAAATTACACATTGAAAAATACATATTGTCTCATCAAGTTATCGTACAAGTTATTTGTATTATTGCATTGTTCTTTACTTATTGTCTTTTATATAAGTAATCTATCTAGAACTTGGTATATACACACTGTAACTGGTCGTCTCCAGTTCAGTGCATATATTGCAAAGTAACTCCACCATCGACATAGAGGTGTCTTCAGTAGTACCATCTAACGAGTTGGGACTTACAAGTGGTATCAGAGCGGAAGGCTAATAAACTTGCCTAGATCTGCTAAGATGAACACTACTGAAGGTGGAGATGGTTCTGGTTCAGGTGAAATTCCTATGAATAATAATGCACAACCTTTTCAAAATGTTAATACTAATCCTCCTCCTTCTACCCCAAACCATGTCCATGTACACTATTCTAACACTCCTGTTCCCAAATTCGATGGAAACAGTGAGACTTTTGGTACATGGAAAGCTAGAATGCTGTTGCATTTTGGTGGTATTGAGAGGTATATGTTGAAAATCCTTAAGGATGGACCATATATACCCATGTCTCTTGGGGTGAGTCCTCTTCTTGATCCAACTGGAAGAAGAGGCTCAAGGGAAAAGCCAGAAGACCATTGGTCTGATGAGGATCGCAGACTGGTGGACTTGGACACCAGACTGAAAAACATGATCCTTGGGGCTGTCCCTGAAGACCTAATTCCAACACTTGTGTTGTTTCCCAGTGCCAAGTCTATGTGGGATGAGTTAGTGATTCAATTTGAAGGAGGTGATGACACAATTGTCACCAGAAAAGTTGCTTTGAACAAGAAGTATGAATCCTTCTTTGCCTTGCCCAATGAAAGTCTAACTGGTACATACACCAGATTTTCTAGCCTAATCAATCAGTTGAGAGGCTTGGGTGTAGAGAAGGATAAGGATATTCTTCTTGAGAAGTTTTGTGATATTCTTCCTTCCAAATGGGAGAACATGGTTCTTGTCTTGAGACAAGGTAAAACCTTGCACAACCATACTCTTGCATCGCTCTATGGAGCCTTCAGATTCACTGAAGATAACAATGCTGCAAGGCTGGTGGCTGAGCAAGATGCCATGAACCATGCCCAGAGTCCAAGGTTGCTAGTGTAACTGAGCGACCTTGTGCTGCTTTAATGTCTGCTGAGAGTGTCCAGGCACACTCGATGAAGGAGATGTTGAACAGTTTCTTAAACTCTGGACTGACCACTGAAAACAGTGATGGTTGTAATGAAACTGACGATGATGATCTGGTCGCCATGATTGCTAAAACCTTTAACAGGTTTAAGCATAAATCCAAAAGATTTAATGGCCCCAACAATGCTTCCAGCTCCAGCTCTCTGGATAAGACCAATCTTACATGCTATAAGTGTGGCAAGAAAGGTCATTTTATGAAGGAATGCAGATCTAGTCAGTTGAACAACCAAACTGGCCCCTCTGTCCCTAATTACAATCGGCCTGATGATAGCTATAAAGCTAAATACAAGAAGCTTAAGGCCCAGATTGCCCTCCTTTCCATGGAAAAGAAAAAGGACCAGTGCTTAATTGCA
Organism: Erigeron breviscapus; assembly: GCA_034093135.1. Taxonomy (NCBI): domain Eukaryota; kingdom Viridiplantae; phylum Streptophyta; class Magnoliopsida; order Asterales; family Asteraceae; genus Erigeron; species Erigeron breviscapus. The sequence continues at coordinate 274,688,301 of CM067167.1, forward strand.
CAAACTGAAGGAAAATGGGAGTACTCTGATGACTCATCTGATGATGAAGAAGAGGAAAGGGACATGTGTTTCATGGCCTTGGAAGATCAACAACAGCAACATGTGGTGAAAGAAGATGTCATCTCTGGAAGATGGGTGGACATCATACTGAAAAAGGTATGTGACTATGATAACCAGGTTGACCCTGAACTAAAACTGGACCTGGCTGAATCATTAAGTGGTGATTTAGCATTTGTGGAAACTGTAAGAGCTGATAGTGAAAGATATCTTGACACTATCTTAATTGAACTGAACAATGTTAAACCACAACTAAATGATTTACAAAGTGTCCAGTTGGCTCTCAAGGAGTCAGTTTTAAAGATTGAGGCCTTAGAACTTGATAATCAAAAATTATTTTCTGATTTGAAAAAGCACAAAAGATTATCAAGTCATGGGTAAAAGCATCTGGCAAAAACTATGATGCATTTTCAAGAACTATTGATGCCCAGAAAAATGCATGGAAATCTGAAGATCTGGAGATGGCAGCTCTTATACCAGATCTTCATGCATTGCCTCCAGCTCTCAAGGTTGAAACACCTTATGATCAACCTGAAGCTGTTGAAACTGAACCCAATGAGACCACCCCCATTGAGGTTAAAACTGGAGCCAAACAGGCTAAAGCTCCAGCCAAAAAGGCCACTGGTAACAAGCCTTTACCTCATAAGTCTAAGGAGCCCAAGACCCGACAGACTAAATCTCCAGTTGAACCAATGTCCAAGGTTCAACTGCCTGACCAAAATAATATTTTGGTTAATCTGGAAAGGCAACTCCAACTTTTGTCTCGGCAGGTTCAGAGTTGTACTGCCCGGATTAACAATCTGGAAGGAGGCTCACCACCTCCAGTTTTAAAACAAAATGTTAAACCCTCCCTTTCTAAACCTAAGCAAAAGAATGTTCCATCTGGAACAAAATCTGGTAAACTTAAGGGGAGTAAGTATCAAATACCAATCGTTTTTACTTCTGCACCTGGAGCTGGTGATAAAGCTCCAGATGTAGCCTCCAGTTTAACACCTCAACAATCAACTGTGGCTTCTGTAGAGAAGTCCAGTGGACCCATCAAGAAAAGATGGGTTCACAAAAGGAACTAATGATTTTTGTGTGTGTAGGGCGATCGAAAGAAGAATATCTGGTATCTGGACAACGCAGCTGGCCGGACTATGACCGGATGTAAGCCCCTACTGGAAGAGTTCACTGTCCAAGATGGACCGACAGTGACGTTTGGTAACGATCAATCTGGAAAGACTGAAGGATATGGTGTGCTCAATAATGGACAAGTCAAATTCAAAAGAGTTACATTTGTGAATGGTTTGAAATACAACCTGATCAGTGTCAGTCAACTTTGCGATGATGGCTTCAGAGTATTGTTCGATATTGCACAAGGCACCATATTTAACAAGGATTGGAAAGTGGTGATGATTGCACCAAGAAAAGGAAATGTGTACATCATGGATATGGAACCAGCTCCAAAAGAGCAATGTTTCTATACCAAAGCTGATGAGGACACCAACTGGTTATGGCATAAAAGGTTATCCCACCTTAATTTCAAAAATATCAACAAGTTGTCTCGCAAGCAACTGGTTGATGGGATACCTCAAATTTCCTTCAATAAGGAAAAGCCATGTCCAGGTTGTGAGATGGGTAAGCAGAAGAGAGCCAGTTTTAAAACTAGGCAAAATTTTAGCATCACTGAACCTCTTCACATGCTACATATGGATCTTTTTGGTCCAGTGAATGTTCAAACTAGAGCTGGAAAGAAGTACACTCTAGTTGTTGTTGATGAATTCACCAGATACTGCTGGGTGGTATTCATCAGATCCAAAAGTGATGCACCTGCTGAAATCATCTCACTCATCAAAAGAATTGAGCTCAAGTATACTCGAAAAGTTTGTCAGTTGCGAAGTGATAATGGTACTGAATTCCAAAATAAAGTACTTGAAACATTTTGCAATGACACTGGCATCTCTCAAAACTTCTCATCAGTACACTCTCCAGAGCAAAATGGAGTTGTGGAAAGGAAGAATCGTACACTGATAGAAGCGGCCAGAAGTATGCTATCTGAATCTGGTCTTCCCACCAGTTTTTGGGCTGAGGCAGTTGCAACTGCTTGTCACACCCAAAACCGGTCAGTCTACATCAAGAGACATAAGAAGACTGCCTACGAAGTACTTAGGAATCGAAAACCAAATATTGGATATTTCCATGTATTCGGTTGTCCAGTTTATATACTGAACGATTCCAGTCAGCTTGGAAAGTTTGATGCAAAAGCTGATGAAGGAGTATTTTTAGGCTATTCAGATATTCGAAAGGCCTTTAGAGTTTATAATTATAGACTCCAAAAGGTTCATGAGACAATTCATGTCACATTCGATGAATCAACTGAAGCAATCAACAAGAGACCAAGCCTTGATATTTCTCCAGTCATTCCAATCAACTTTGGTGAAACTGACCAAGTTCATCGGTCAGTTGTCTCACCAGAAGATGCTTCCAGTTACAATAAACTGGAACCAGTTAAGAAGAAGAAAAGCACCAGTGACACATCATTTTATCCCTCCATCAATTTCAACTTGCCACAAGAGTTGGTGATTGGATCTGATGTACGTGCCACTCCAATATCAGCACCAGTTCAAGCTCCTACCTCTCCAGTTCTTCAAGAAATGCCTTTGACTGAAGAATTTCATGATGCAAATCGAGACCTCATTGACTCTGATGAGGATGTAGAAGTTGTTTGGACTGATTCTTCTCCAGATGCTGTTGCAACTGAAGGAGATCGCCAGGTGACTTGCACTGATATTGTAGTTCACCAGCCTAGTCAATACACTAGATGGACTAAAGCCCACCCAATTGAATAAATTGTGGGTGATCCAACTAGTGGGGTTCAGACTAGAAGAGCCACCAGTGAGCAATGCTTAAACGTCACCTTCTTATCTTTAATTGAACCAAAGAAGATTGATGAGGCTATGGCAGACCCAAGCTGGGTGGAAGCTATGCAAGAAGAGCTCCTCCAGTTTGAAAGGAACAATGTTTGGGAGCTTGTTCCTTGTCCATCAGGGTTAAAGAAAGAACCTATTGGTACCAGGTGGGTCTACCGAAACAAAATGGATGAAGATGGCCAGGTTGTAAGAAACAAGGCCAGACTAGTTGCCCAGGGTTATTGTCAAGCAGAGGGCGTTGACTTTGATGAGACTTTTGCTCCAGTTGCAAGACTTGAAGCCATACGAATATTTTTGGCTTATGCAGCCCATCTGCAGTTCAAGGTCTTCCAGATGGATGTCAAAAGTGTGTTCCTTAATGGAACATTGGAAGAAGAAGTTTATGTTAAGCAGCCTCCAGGTTTCATCGATGAGAAGCATCCACATTGGGTCTATAGACTGAACAAAGCATTGTATGGTCTAAGACAAGCCCCAAGAGCCTGGTATGACACTCTAACTAAACATCTTCTTAAAAATGGATTTCAAAGAGGTGCAATAGATAATACCTTGTTTATCTTGAAAGAAAGAGGTAATATCTTATTGGTACAAATTTATGTTGATGACATTATTTTTGGTTCAACTGATGATGCAATGTGTAAAAAGTTTTCTAAAATCATGTCATCTGAGTATGAGATGAGCTTAATGGGTAAATTAACATTTTTCTTAGGTCTTCAGATTAAGCAAACTGAAAATGGAATTTTCATAAACCAAGGAAAATATGTCAGAGATTTGTTAAGAAAATACAAATATGATTCAATCCCATCGAAAAACACACCAATTGCAGCACCATTGAATTTGGACTCTGACCCAACTGGCAAACAAGTTAACATAACTGACTATAGAGGTATGGTTGGTTCACTAATGTACTTGACTGCCAGTCGACCAGATATAATGTTTGCAACATGTTTATGTGCCAGGTTTCAGGCTAACCCAAAAGAATCACATTTGCACGCTGTAAAGCGTATATTTAGATACCTGAAAGGGTGTCCTAATCTTGGACTTTGGTACCCCAAAGGTTCAGGATTAGATCTAATGGGTTATTCAGATTCTGATCATGCAGGTTGTAAGATTGATAGAAAATCAACAACTGGTGGTTGTCATTTCCTTGGAGGAAAACTGGTAAGTTGGACCAGCAAGAAGCAGACTTCAGTCTCTATGTCCACTGCTGAGGCAGAGTACATTTCTGCGGCCAGTTATTGTGCCCAGATTCTCTGGATCAAGAACCAGTTACTAGATTATGGTCAAAAGTACACCAAGACCCCAATCTTTTGTGACAACACCAGTGCAATTGCTATCTCTCACAACCCAGTGATGCACTCAAAAACTAAGCATATTGACATCAGGTATCATTTTATTCATGATCATGTTATGAAAGGTGATATTGAAATTCATTTCATCCCCACTGACAAACAGTTAGCTGATGTTTTTACTAAACCTCTCGATGAGAAAACCTTTAAACATCTCATCAGCGAACTGGGAATGTTAAACCCTTAACTGGAGCTTTCTTTGTTATTGAACGCGTCAGTGACACTGATGAAGTTCTCCAGTTGAGGAGGTCCAGATAATCTTTGCTCGCCAGGCTATCGAACGCCTTTGTGATACTATCTTGGCACTAATTGATTTCTGGATCATCATTTTAGGGGGAAAGACTCAAAATAATTTTCTGACTAAAATTCGTTTTTTGTTTGAAAATGCAACTGGAGAACTCTTCAGTTGGAAACTGGTACTGGATTGATCCTCCAGTTACCAGGTTCAGTCTTTGTCTAAAGTTTTATAACGTTACAAATACTTGGTCAATTTGTGTGACACGTGATGATACTCGAGTGTTTTAAACCACTTGATATCGTGATCTGACGTGTTGAAACCATTTTTAGTACTTGACAACTGTTTGTATTGGGAAAACTAAAAGTGAGTGGGCGCGTGGGTAAGATAAGCCGTCGTAGCATTTAATGCTGACATGGAAGCATTTAATGTTTACATGGCAAATCAATATTTTATTTCAAAACTCAAACCAACTTTTGTAAAAATATCTACAAAAAGGATTGCTTTTTATTAAAATATTATTTTGGTGTTTTATTGGGATCTTGAATCCCCTTATATATACCCTTATTTACTCCGAACTCATTTACTTCTTCCTTATACATTCTTTCATTTACTTCCAATCATCAACATTGCTTCATTCTTCTCTTTGCTTCACAAATCAAAAACCCTAAATCCCAAATTTCATATTCATTCTTCAATGGCTCCTAGATCATCTCGTTCAAGAGATGTAAATCTCTTGACTGTCCCATATAATCCCTCACCAGATGTCACACAGGCACCTGGTGCTCCGAGTAGTGCTGCCATAAAACTAAATCCAAATAATCCTATGGCCAGCCTACGAGGATCTCAAGGGTCCGATACCCTTATTGGTAGAATTCGAAAGTTTTTAAAGAATTCTCCAATAGGACCCTCATTCTCTCTAAACCCACGTAAGTTGTTTCACAACTACTTATGTGAGTTTTGGTACACTGCCGTTCTTTCTTCCGATTGTTCCTCCATCAGTTTCACTTTAAAGGATGGAACAATCCAGTGTACCTTGTCAGCTGATACATTGAGGGACGCCTTACGCCTCAATTACTGGAGAGAGGGTGAATCTCCAGTTGTCTTGCCCCCTAATATAAACTTTCGCCAAGTACTCCTTGAAATGGGACATAGGGAGTGTTTGGAGAATGGGGTGTTGAAGACAAAAGGTGCGATGACCATGAAGGGCCTTACACCTTCATGGAGGTACTTTTTCATCCACCTGGTGGAGAGCATGGGTGGGAGTTCTGGTGGACTTGACCAGATCAACTCCTCACAAGCAGAGATGGCGTATTGTTTGTGGAACGGATTGAGGGTGGACTTTGCAGATATTCTGTATAGAAGCCTGGTGCAAAAGCTGAAGGGCACAAGGGGTGTTTGTATTCCCTTTTCAAGGTTCCTCTCACTCTGTTTTAAGCAAATTCTGGGCAGGGAAGCATATAATGGTACAGATTCTCCGTACACTGCTCCAGATATGCTAAGGAATTTGGACTCACTGGTATCTGAAGCTGGTGAGGTTGAAATTCCTGAACGAATGCAACTGGCATTCGCTTCAACTGATGCACCTCTTGGAGGTGAGTCAGAAAGGCAACTGGGCGGGCCTCAAAATAATGAGGGACCCTCCAGTATGTCTAATGTTGTGGTTGAGGATAGAGCAACCATAACTGAAGCAACCCCCATCACATCTATCCCTGGTGAAGATACTTCGGTATTTGATCCACCAACAGATGTACCCATCCAGGAAACTGGGGAAGGTCATCTGGAGCCTGACCAGGTAACTGGTCAGCCCTCTGTCACATTCATGGATCTGGACATGGGTGTTAACGACGAGGAAATCCTTATAGAATCTTCGGATTCTGAAGGTACTGAAATACACCAGGAGATTCTTGATGCTTCTGTACAAGCACAAGACCCTTCATCTCCAGTCTTACCTCCAGACGCATCAATTTCACTTTCACCACCTGAGCAAAATGTGCCTATAGATATTTCTTTACCAATATATACCGCTCCTTTACCAACTGGGCAATTCTCACTTGCTCGAGAAATGCCCCCACCACCGTCGCCGTTGTTCACACCTGAGCATTCTCAGCATGAACAACACATTGTTTTTCCTATCCTTTCTTCAACTACCACTCCTATTATATCTTCAACTGCTGGTTTGACAACTGGGGAGACTTCCATCAGTTTGCCTCCTCCAGTTGCTCCAGTAGTAACTGCTCGTGGTCCAGTGACACCTTCTCCTTTGTCACTGGACAGTCAAGTTGTCTCCATTCAAGCCGATCTCCAAAACCTTCTAACCAGGGTGGAGGAGATTCAGAAGACACTTGACAAAAACACCAAGTCTTTCTCCAGATACCACAAGGACTCTTTGACAAACATCAAGGTGGTTGATCTGGGGATAAACAAGTTTTCTTCTAATGAAGGCTTGGTGTTTGGAAAGCTTAATGAGTTGGTCACTGGCTGCAATCATCTGGCTGGTACTCTAAAGGAAGCCTTTGACCTAACTCACTCCAAGGTCACCAGTTCAATCTCCAACCTGCTAGGAAATACTGTCAGAACTTCAGAGGTTGACTTGAGAGAGATTGAGAGGCAGGTCAAGGAATTAGTTGAACGACCTGGCCTAGATGTAACTGGCCTTGGAGAGCAGTTGGTATCTTCAGTTGGTCAGAAGATAGAGGATACGTTGGGTGCTAGAGAAGCACATTTGATAGAAAGGGTGATGTCTGAGATCACCAAGCTGGCCACTCCCCAGGTTGATCTGGCCCCACTTACCAGTGAGATCAACCAGTTGAGGGCAGCATTGAAGGTTTGAGCACCCAAGTATCTCTCCACACTGAATCATTAAATAAACTGACCAATGAAGTGGAGAATTTGAAGAAAAGGGATGATGATATGAAGGAAAAGGTGGTTGCTGGTATTGATGAAGAATCAAAAATTTTGAATGCATTGAAAACTGGTCAAGACAAGGTTGTTGCAAATGTCTTGGCCCAGTCTAAAGAAACCAACCACCTTTGGAGGTCCTTCAGGATGATGTGTGGGATATTCAAAGAGTGCAAGGATGTGTAGTCGTGGCAGCCTCTTGACCGGTTGCCATCACACCCCTCTGAATGGGAAGCAATTCGGGCAGGTCTAGATGCTGCCAAGGGGGAAAGAAGTACAGTCCTTGCACCACCAGTTATACCTAGAAGGGAATTGAGCTTAGCTACCAGTACTGAAGCTGGTGAGCAAACTGGTGGAGATGCTAGTGTAAGGGGGAATGTGTTAGACAAGGGAAAGGGTAAAGTATCTGATGAAGCCCAGCCGGCCACTGAAATGCCAATGCTTGAAACTGGTAATGCTGATGTACTGCCTCCAGTTTCAGATAGTGATAGTAGAAGACTGGCCAGACTTGGTGATGACATTAAAGAAAGAAAGAAAATGAAACAAAGGAACCAAGCTGAAGCCAGGGCACATCTCACACAATTGAAATTGCTAGATATGAGTGATGTCAATCTTCTGGGTATCACTAAGGAGGAGTATCTCAGGATTAAGAATGATCCTAGGATAGTTGACCAGTTAAATGAAATGCTAGATGTTGAACTGGAAAGACACTATCATGAGGATGAGGCTGAATTTGATGCCAGAAGCTTGAACATTTCATTGGAGAGGGCTAAGGAGTTAAGGGCCAGTGGGATTCTAAAGAGAATTGCTAATGTGAAGAAGGTTGTGAAGGAAGTGATGAATCCACCAAGGAGAAGGATTCCACAACCAGGAAGACCACTGACCAAAGCTGCAAGGGATGCTGACCTTAGAACATTCGTTGAACCAACTGGCGAGGTCTCAAATGAAGACATTAAGTCCGCTGTACTGGCTGCTGGTGCTGGGAGTATTAAAATCACAAATGAAACTGAAGCAAGAAACTACTACTCCCAGATCATGTCAACCAGAAGACATGGTGGTACTATTAATAGTGTCAATGTTACAATTAAGCCAGGCACCAAGGTTTTTCAAGTAGAGGTTAAGTATGCTGGTGGGCCATTGGTTAGAACTGATAACCCTGGTGTGCTACAATATGGGTTCAGCGAATGGGTCGAGATGGTGAATGTGCTTGATGCTAAGGCACAAAAGAATAGGTTTGAGAAGGCATGGGTAAATTTCTTAAAGGGCAAGATTCAACATAAATAGAATCTGGAGCAAAGGCTGAATATTGACCCTGAAGACACTCAACCTATTTCTCTAGTGACCAAGAGAAGAAGAACTGGCGAAGGGCCATCTGTTTAAGTTCTTTCTTCAGTTATCTACTTGTAATTTGTATTTACATTCTATAACTTGTATAAATTTCATTCCCTTGTATAAATGAAGTTACCAGTTTGTAACCACAAGGTAGATAATAGATTAAAATCTAACAAACCTAAAAGAAAAACCTAAGGCATTTATTGATCTATAAAACCTGCAGAGCACCAAATACAGAACATAAAAAAATTGTCAAATAAAAGAAAATTCAATGCTTATGCAAAACCCCAAAAAACGCCTCACATATCCAAGTTAAAAGCCTTTTCTTGCCTTGGGCGTGTTCCAAAGTCAAAGTTAACATTCTAGACAACTGTTGGAACAAGAAAAGGGCCGCACCAACGCTGACAACTTCCATAACACCATTGGTCATTACTTATAAACGCTTATGCCTACGCAATGAGCTCTGGTTTTCAGATTTTATAATACCTTTGAAATAGCGTCTACTGAAAAGATCAAGCCAGCCAGCATCTTGCTCTTCAGAACCCGCAGCGGATGCACTTAACTCAGCAATGAGCTGAGAGACCTTGTATTTTCCGTTGCTGCAAGTAAATATCAATATCATTAAACATTATTATTAATATAAATATATGACAAGTAGGGAAGATGCATCATACACTCTTTTAAAGATATAAAAGTGTTGATGTTGCTTAAAATAAAGACTAAATTTAATAAAATCCCGTAGAACATACCTTGTAGAAAAGTGTTTTCCACAATACCAAGATCCTTTGCAATGTACTCCAATGCACCATTCACAACACTATCAAAATGCATAAAATAAATTATGTTGATATATGTTATTTGTAAATAAAACAATATAGCAATCTAAAGTTACATACATACCCTAAATGATGTCCAAACAATATAGCACTTAATGTAGCAACACCGACATATGGAAATACCGAACCAGAAGATCTTGATGAGCTCCAAAAATAACTTTGAACTCATTATTCAATGCTTGTTTTTTATTTTATGAGATGACTGTATAAACTCTAAATCGCATCATATTGAAAATGAAAACTCAAATAAAAAGAATACCTTGTTTATCACAACAACTATAGGTAAGCGGTCTTGAATCACATGCCGGATAGCTCTCTCAGTGTTAACCTGTTAATGAGTCAATGTAGAAATTGTGTCGACACATAAGTAGAAGAATCTTTAACGCCGACTTCAAACTTAATATCTCTGACCGGCTTAATAATAGGTAACTCGAGTGGTTGTTCGTCTTCATCCATAACCAGTGTTTCCACCTCTTCACCATACACCTCCTGTGCAGTCGGATAATACTTCTTATCCTCTGCAAGAATAATCTGATTATCCATATCAACATCATCACCAGTAGTCATCCACCCGTTATGTCCAACACCAACAACTCCATTCTCTTCATCAGACTCGGCCCTCTCGCCTTCTTCCTTCACTACAAGATCTTCATCTTCGTCATCTCTGTCACTCTCTTGATCATACTCGATTTCAGGTCCAATGTAGTTTCCAAACTCATCATATAAACTGTCATCCATCCTGCTACCACCAAAAAACCTAATAAGAAAACAAACAATAAATATTTTTAGCATCGATCATTAGTACTTATACAGTCATCAATTACTTCTCAACATAGTATAGATCAAAATCTATTATAGGAGGTAATTAAAGTTCATTATTTTACATGCTTGTGTCTTAAAGGTTGTGTTCAAAATAAGCACTACCCCCTAGCTTACAAATAAGTACAATTTTCCCTTAAAATATACTGAAACACACCTAATAGTTGAACAGTTCAAACTGTTTTTCGGTTACAAATAACAAGATAAACTAAACCCAGTTGAAACACACACTCCGAAATACCCCCTGCTAAATATGAGGTTAAAAAGAAAGCGACTACATCACTACACCTTCATAGCCTACATATAGATTTCAATAGTCAATATACAGGCATTGTTTATATAAAAATCATACAGTCATTAACAAATTTCCAAGTAACAATAGTATCCTTATTTTATACGAGTAATTATTTCATTTTAAAAACTACGCATACTAGTAGTGTATGTTCGCATTGAAGTATTGTTAGGACCAGTTCACCTGGAACTGGCCAGTCACCAGTTCACACTGACCAGTTCACCAGTTGCATCTGGTGACCAGTAAACTGGTGACCAAGATGATTTGTCGAGAAATATATTGAAGTCCAGTTGCACCGTACAGTTACGCAACTGAAGACTTCCTCCAGTTGAGAACTGACCAAGTTGAAGAAGCATTCCAGTTGAAGTCGAAGACAACAAATGGAAGATAGAGAATGGCAATGGCAGCGAAGCCCAGTTGACATTCTAGTCAGTTAAAAACTGGAGACCATCAGTGGAAAGCCCTTACAAAGCTTTACACTGATTACGAGGAATTGACTTATATGCTTTGTGTACCTTTACCCGGATAATAAGCCTTGTCTTATTATTTAAATATAAAAGGTACATAAAGGTGGTTAAGTAAAGTTGCTTTCTCGTACAACTTTACATAGTATTTTAAGGAATTAAATGCTATTCCTTAAATGCTCTCAACCACATTTGTACGGCCAAAGTTAACATCCCTATGTTAACTTTGCCTATAAATACAAGTCATTGCACAACAAGAATAAGTAAGTGAAATCACAACGTGAGAAAACTTCACACTTTGCAAACCTGCAATATTCTTGGTGAACTTGTGCAATATTCTCTCAATCGCTAAAAGGAACATTTCACTACTTTAAGTGTTTCGATTGTTGAAGAGAAATTCCGAGTATAGATCAACTGTATTTCATAGATTGTTAGGATATTTACATTCGTGTATTATCTTGGTTCCGCAACAATCTTGTAATTTGTTTAACATCAATAAATAAATTACACATTGAAAAATACATATTGTCTCATCAAGTTATCGTACAAGTTATTTGTATTATTGCATTGTTCTTTACTTATTGTCTTTTATATAAGTAATCTATCTAGAACTTGGTATATACACACTGTAACTGGTCGTCTCCAGTTCAGTGCATATATTGCAAAGTAACTCCACCATCGACATAGAGGTGTCTTCAGTAGTACCATCTAACGAGTTGGGACTTACAAGTATTCATATCAATATATCATAAACTCAAACAAATTTCCAAGTCCATTTTTTTCACTTCCAAGTGCTTATTGACAAGTCCTATTACAGCATTAAAAGTCAGTATTCACAATATTTTTCTCCTTAACCTACAACTAACTAATAGCTACAAAATAAGCTATACGCACTTAAAAAAGCACTCTCAACTCTCAAAAAAGCACTCTCAACTCTCAAGTTACAGCTTAAGACATTCCTTTACAACAACAAGACATTCATATATACATACATACAGTTGATAGATATATAGATATAGAGATATATATACCTTTGCTGGCACTGATGAGGAAAAAACCATCAGGAGTGATGGGACTATAAAACAAATCAACAACTGGACGTGAATGTCCATGGCATACCAATGGCACTGCTACTTTCTTCTTATCCTTTTTAATCTCTCAAAAACCCTAATGATTATATATATATATATATATCTATATAATCTTCAAAACCCTATGATTATATATATAATATATATATATCTGATCCAGAATTTGACAATTGAACCTCTTAAAAAATACGTACACAATTGCCTTCCTTTAAAAAAATAACAATACGTATATAAAATATATAGATATAGCTATAAATTGTGTATATGTATAGGTAGTGGCGGTAATGAACACAAGTGAGGAAACGAAACCCTAATTTTATTGATCTGATCAAAATCAAATCAAATCAATAAAACATAGATGATTATCAATCCACACCTCCTAACCCTAATTTTAATTAACGCAAATTGTTGATATATGTTATTTGTAAATAAAACAATATAGCAATCAAGTCAATAAAACATAGACTTGGGTGGGGATGATGGGGGAGATGTGATTAGGGTCAGAAGAATATGGGGATGGTGAGAATATTAGGGTTTTGGAGAAACGTGTGTGAGAGTGAGTGAGGGAGGAGATTGGGGATGAATGGAGGTGAGGGAAGGATATGATGGTTTTGGGGGAAAGGGTTTAATTTTTGGAGAAGTGATTTGAATTTTGAGAGTAAATTAAACTTACCGCCCGAAAAAGTGTCGTCTGTTTTAGGGATGACACGCAAATGTAAGTGTACTCCGCGTTAGAGGACGTTTTTTTATGACACTAAAAATTGCCTGTCATCTAGCCTTCAGATTGTACAATTTATGACAGTTTTTTTATGACACACATTTTTGCGTGTCATTATCGTGCGTGTGTCATAATTTTGGTGTCATTAAAGGCTATTTTTCTAGTAGTGACACCAAATCCACATACTTTTGGTATTGCAATTTGGCCCGATAACAACAATGCAAGGTATATTTTAGATGCCGGTTATCTCTTACATCTTTTACCAACCTCACTCACCCAATGTAATGGCTAATTAACCACCCCCCTGACAATACGGATTGTGTTTTGGTCAGTATGCCTTGTAGGAAATTATGTTATTGGTAAGGATGAGGATTATGATATGGATAATGATTTTGACTGAGGGTGAAGATGATGAACCGAGTGATTCAGATTGTTAAAGCTGATTTGACATATGTTCCACCCAAATTGCATCACCCAATGGTTCTAGACCAACAATTGCCTCACGTGCTCTAAAAGGGTACCCAATGCCCACCACTCATCCCCCAAGGACTAGTCCCTGTCAGCGCCACATCAGCAAAAAACACTCCAAGGACTAATCCCCCCAAAACACACCCAATGCACTCATCCCTCAAGGACTAGTCTTGGACCCACCAATTATTTAATTATACCCTTTTATCTATAATAATAATAATAATATAATAATAATAATAATAATAATAATAATAATAATAATAATAATAATAATAATAATAATAATAAACATTAAAGTATATTTATTTAGAGAAAAAGGAATTTAAGGTTATTTTTAAATAAACATTAAAGTTCAGGGTAGAAAATGAAAAATTTGGAAAAAGACAAAAGCTTCCCCTTTCCCATCTTCTTCTTCTTCGTGAGTATACCCCTGCTGCTGCTGCTCCATTTTTCCGACCGCCGGAAAAATCTAAAACCCCCCATCTAAAGTTAAACACTCACACATATATCTATTTATTTATGTATTTATATATATATATATATGGGAACAAAAACAAAATCACACTCAACACTCGTCCCTGCAGGAACGAGACAACCGGACGAGAGCATCGGACGAACGGTGGACGAGTCCCACCCAACGGTGTGGACTCGTCCTTGGCAGTCGAACGAGCAGCCTAACGAGGGCATTGGGCACCCTCTAATTGTTGGGGGATAATGCACACCAACAGGCAACAGGCAACAAACAATTATTTCAATACCTAGGCAACATTTAAAATCACACGGTACGGGTGCGGTGATTTGTTACATGTATCAACTTTGGACAAATGTATTCTATTATAATTACATGTTCGTTTTTAGATTGGATGCTCATTTATTTATGCTTTGTTTATTTTTCAACTGTTATCTAAACTCACTATCTATGTCTATTCTCACAATCTTAATTGAACATGTTATTCATCTAATGCGAGACGGATATTTCGATTTGGTTAAGGCTGGCAATGAACATTCTCCGTCAAAATGAACTGGAGTAATAAACAACTAGCGTGTCAAATATGAATAGAAAACTGTCGTTCAAATAAAAAGGAATAAAAACATTCTACTACTTCGATAATGGTTAGACTTTCCGAATAAAACGATCTAGAAGCTTCCAATAATTAAAAAAAAAAAAAACAATTTGGGCCACTTCCGTACCACCTGATCTAGGCCATTTTGGAGCAAGATGGGTTAAAAGTTATGTTACAAAACGGATCGTGTAAGTTTGGGCTGCACAACCCTTACTAGGGGTGAGATTGGGTCGGTTTTGGCCTAAAACCGAAACCCAAACCGAACCATTCGGTTTTTGAAAACCAAAAACCATTGGACTCGGTTTTCGTTCGGTTCGGTTTGTCGGTTTTCCGGTTCGGTTTGGGTCGGTTTTCGTTTTTTTTTATTTTTTTGCTTTGGTTATTTAGAGTTAAATGGCAAAAGTTTTCTATGGTTTTAAAGTAACGGGAGAATGAAAATAGGTTATTGAAATAAAAGTGTTATTCTATTTGTATGACAAAAGAATATTATGACATTAATAGTTAGGACTAATTTTATGTTTTAAGTGCATACTGTAAGTAGGAAAACTAACTTTTAAGATAATAAAAATATATGTTTATATATTGTGAAAGGGCCAAAAACACATCAGAGCTATCTAGTCAACATAGCTTTTTTTTAAATTACGTATATTTAATATTGTAATGTAATGATCACAATCAGAGGCGGAGCCAGTAATTTGAGTTGAGGGGGACCAAACATTTTTATAAATGACGTGTGACGGATACACACTAAAGGTTGGGGTTCGGGTTCTTGTTGAGTATGAGTTCGGGTTGGTTTTCATGAACTACGTCATGTTTTCGATTGAAAAAAGAATCGATAGTTCTTTCTTGGACAATGATTCCACCTAAAATCATTATTTTAAAGTACTAATCAACAACTTGCTAATTATAACAAAAATGTTGTTTAATTGTGACATTGTAACTAAACAACTAGAAAAATCTTGCTTTTAAAACTATTTTTTTTATATTGCTAGTGAATCTGTTATCCTAATTCGGTGTGTCCCAAATATTTATGCTATACTATATGTTAAATAAATTCAATTGAATAATACATGTACAAGAAAAATATGATCACTCACATGAAACTATGATAGCATCGAAATCAGAAGGTTAATTTGCTAAATTAAAAAAAATAAAAAATAATAAAGGGTTAAGATAAGATATTAACATTGCAATTACTTGCAATTTGTGGTCAATTCTTAGAAATTTGAGTTTTGCTTTGAACAATTGAACAGACGCCGATATTGACAATTACCCTTCTTTTACTTTACCTTTTTAATAGAAATAGTTATTTAAAAGAGATATTTGGTTTGGCACATGTATTGGACGAGTAGGGATCTATGTGCATATCACAATTCCAAGTCTATATTATTTAAAATATTATCACGTAATATATAAAAAAACCCACGAAGCAAAACTATGTTACTTGCGCACCACCTTGTTCATAATCCTACGAGATACATAATGTATAAAACTGAAGAAGCATCGCTAATGCCAAATAATTAAATTAACTAGTAGTAAATATAAATATAGGTAGATATGAAGATAAAGTATAATAAGTAGATGTTTTCGGTTCGGTTCGGTTTTGGTCATCGGTTTTTTCATATGAAACCGGAACCCGAACCGATCCGTTCGGTTTTTAGAATACCAAAACCAAACCAATCGGTTTGGTTCGGTTTTCGGTTTTCTCGGTTCGGTTTTTTCGGTTTTTGCTCACCCCTAACCCTTACTATGCCAAATGACTAATCTCTATCTCTACTACATTATAAAACATTTGTTCTCGCCAAATTTTTTCAACTTTTCAACTTTTCATCTCTCTCCTCAAATTTCAACCACTCATTTTTTTTTCTCTCCTCCATAAATCATTTTATTCCTTTAATTCATTCAAAATCTTTTATCTCAAAAACCGTACATCGATAAATTATAAAATTTATATGGGTGTTCTTAAAATTTCATGCTCTTTCATTAGAGAGGTCATTCGATATACTTTCGATGAATTTTTAAATCCGAGGGCGGAGCCCGTACGACTAAGGCATTTGGCTATCACACACTATGACCTATCACCCCCACCATCTCACCGCCGCAACGCGCGGATACTTTCTCTCGTGTGTGAAAACAGGTTCAAGAAGTACCCTTTCAAGAAGATTCTACGTAAATTATTAATTGAATGAATTAGGATTTTAAAGAAATTAATAATACACTCAGGCCACTTTCAACTTTTGCTTTTTGGCTAATCTGTATCTATATCTATATCTATATCTATATCTATATCTATATCTATATCTATATCTATATCTATATCTATATCTATATCTATATCTATATCTATATCTATATCTATATCTATATCTATATCTATATCTATATCTATATCTATATCTATATCTATATCTATATCTATATCTATATCTATATCTATATCTATATCTATATCTATATCTATATCTATATCTATATCTATATCTATATCTATATCTATATCTATATCTATATCTATATCTATATCTATATCTATATCTATATCTATATCTATATCTATATCTATATCTATATCTATATCTATATCTATATCTATATCTATATCTATATCTATATCTATATCTATATCTATATCTATATCTATATCTATATCTATATCTATATCTATATCTATATCTATATCTATATCTATATCTATATCTATATCTATATCTATATCTATAGTGTTCTGATCTATATCTATATCTATATCTATATCTATATCTATATCTATATCTATATCTATATCTATATCTATATCTATATCTATATCTATATCTATATCTATATCTATATCTATATCTATATCTATATCTATATCTATATCTATATCTATATCTATATCTATATCTATATCTATATCTATATCTATATCTATATCTATATCTATATCTATATCTATATCTATATCTATATCTATATCTATATCTATATCTATATCTATATCTATATCTATAGTGTTCTGATCTATATCTATATCTATATCTATATCTATATCTATATCTATATCTATATCTATATCTATATCTATATCTATATCTATATCTATATCTATATCTATAGGTAAATAGTGTTCTGATCTATATCTATATCTATATCTATATCTATATCTATATCTATATCTATATCTATATCTATATCTATATCTATATCTATATCTATATCTATATCTATATCTATATCTATATCTATATCTATATCTATATCTATATCTATATCTATATCTATATCTATATCTATATCTATATCTATATCTATATCTATAGTGTTCTGATCTATATCTATATCTATATCTATATCTATATCTATATCTATATCTATATCTATATCTATATCTATATCTATATCTATATCTATAGTGTTCTGATCTATATCTATATCTATATCTATATCTATATCTATATCTATATCTATATCTATATCTATATCTATATCTATATCTATATCTATATCTATATCTATATCTATATCTATATCTATAGTGTTCTGATCTATATCTATATCTATATCTATATCTATATCTATATCTATATCTATATCTATATCTATATCTATATCTATAGGTAAATAGTGTTCTGATCTATATCTATATCTATATCTATATCTATATCTATATCTATATCTATATCTATATCTATATCTATATCTATATCTATATCTATATCTATATCTATATCTATATCTATATCTATATCTATATCTATATCTATATCTATATCTATATCTATATCTATATCTATATCTATATCTATATCTATATCTATATCTATATCTATATCTATATCTATATCTATATCTATATCTATATCTATATCTATATCTATATCTATATCTATATCTATATCTATATCTATATCTATATCTATATCTATATCTATATCTATATCTATATCTATATCTATATCTATATCTATATCTATATCTATATCTATATCTATATCTATATCTATATCTATATCTATATCTATATCTATATCTATATCTATATCTATATCTATATCTATATCTATATCTATATCTATATCTATATCTATATCTATATCTATAGGTAAATAGTGTTCTGATCTATATCTATATCTATATCTATATCTATATCTATATCTATATCTATATCTATATCTATATCTATATCTATATCTATATCTATATCTATATCTATATCTATATCTATATCTATATCTATATCTATATCTATATCTATATCTATATCTATATCTATATCTATATCTATATCTATATCTATATCTATATCTATATCTATATCTATATCTATATCTATATCTATATCTATAGTGTTCTGATCTATATCTATATCTATATCTATATCTATATCTATATCTATATCTATATCTATATCTATATCTATATCTATATCTATATCTATATTATATTATATATATCTTATTATATTTTCTTTGTTCTTACATTTTATATCAAGTTAATTGTTTCTTGTTATCCATATCTGGATCGTAAACTGAACTTGTCCATCAAGATCAGTTGTACTTGCCAGTCGGGTTTAGTTAATCATCTATATTTGGGACTCACAATTGGTATCAGAGCAGCAAGGTTGAATTATATCAATTCTTTAACCTTTGATCTGCATAGATGGCTGACTTTCAACAAGAACGTCCTGACCCTAATAACACTACCCCACCTACTCCACCCCCTATCATCAACAACAATATACCATCGCATAATGTACACGTACACTTTCCAAATAATCCTGTTCCCAAGTTTGATGGGAACAGTGAAAACTTTCAAACATGGAAAGCATGCATGCTAAAGTATATTGCTGGTGTTGAAAGACATTTGCCCGATATCTTAAAAGAAGGACCCTTTGTCCCCATGAATGCTTCTACTGTTGTCAGAAATACCGATGGGACTCCTAGGCAGTCACCTAAGGAGAAGGATCATTGGTCTAAGGAAGATCATAGACTTGTAGACCTTGACACTAAGTTACAAAATATGATTTTATATGCAGTTCCTGAAACCCTTATGCCCACTCTTGTCTTACTTGAAAATTCCAAATTAATGTGGGAGGAACTAATGACACAGTTTGAAGGCACAGATGAAACAATTGTCACAAGAAAAGTTGCTTTAAACAAAAGATATGAGTCTTTCTTTGCTGTCCCTGGGGAAACTTTAACTCAAACTTACATCAGATTTACAAATCTGGTAAATCAACTGAAAGCCCTGGGTGTAACCAAAGATAAAGAAATTCTGTTGGAAAAATTTTGTGACATTTTACCTTCTAAATGGGAAAATTTAATCTTGGTCTTGAGACAAGGCAAAACTTTGCACAGTCACACTCTTGCTTCCCTTTATGGAGCCTTCAGATATACTGAAGAGAACAAAGCTGAGAGAGCTTTGGCTGAGCAGGATGCCAAGAATCATGTTTCTACCAGTTCTGGTATGGTTCAGTATTCTGAACCACATAGTACTGCTCTACTATCTTCTGAGAGTGACATTTCTGACTCGATGAAGAAGATGGTTTCTGAAATGTTAAAAACTGGTGTCTCTGGTAATGTTACTCATGATTGTAATGAGGATGACAATGATGATCTGGTTGCCATGCTGGCTAAAACGTTCAATCATTTTAAGGCCAAATCAAATCGATCTGGTAAACCTTTTGCTTCCAGCGCTTTTATTGACAAGTCTAATCTTGAATGCTTTAAATGTGGCAAGAAAGGACATTTCATGAAGGAATGCAGATCTAGTCAACCATCATCATCACAATCTGCTCCTAACCATTCTATTTTTCAGAAATCTGATGACAGCTATAAGGCCAAATACAAGAAGTTAAAGGCACATATGGCTCTTCTGGCACAAGACAACTCAAGCAACAGTTGTATGATTGCCAAAACTGAAAAATGGGAAGAATCTGATGAATCATCTGATGATGAAGAAGAAGTTAGGGACATGTGTTTCATGGCACAAGAAGATCAAGGTCATTTGGTCAAATCCGATGTTGAATCTGGTCGCTGGGTGGATATTGTAATGAAAAAGGTCAGTAATTTTGGCTTTGAAAATAATGAGGAACACAAACTGGACCTTTTGGTTCTTTTAGAGGCTGACATCTCATTTGTTGAGACAGTGCGTTCAGAAAGCCTAAAAATGTTTGAAAATAATGCTTCTGAACTGAACGCCAGTCATGCCAGACTGAAAGAACTGAAAGATGTTCATTTGGCTCTAAAAAGTTATCAGTCTATGGTTGCAACTTTAGAATTGGAAAAGGAAGAATTAAAATCCATCCTTGAAAAAGAACAAGCAATTATTAAATCTTGGATGAAAGCACCAAGGCCAGATGCTGCAATTAAAAATACTTTTGCATCACAAAGAGCAGCATATGAGTCTGGTGATCTTCATTTGGCATCCATAATCACTGATTTAGATGCACTTCCAAAGGAAATAAAGCCTGAAATCATTTTTCCTAAAGTTGGCAAGCAGAAAACTGTAACTAATAAAGCCCAGGAACAATCTGAGGGTAAATCTGAAACAGCTCAGACAACTGTTTCAGAAAGGAAGGCTAAATCCAAAAAGCCATCCCCTCAGACTTCATCTAAGGTTCCTAAAGACCTAAAGAAGAAGAAAAATTTCTCCCCTACTGAGCCATCTACCTCAGATTCAGGTAAGGCTCAGGTGTCTAATGAAGAATCAATTTTGTTAAGGTTAGAAAGTCAATTTCAACTATTGGCTAGACAAGTGCAGAGTTGTAATGCACGTTTAAAAAATGTTGAAACTCCTCCTCTTCAACCTAAACAAAATACAAAACCTTTTTAAAAAATTTCTCCCCTACTGAGCCATCTACCTCAGATTCAGGTAAGGCTCAGGTGTCTAATGAAGAATCAATTTTGTTAAGGTTAGAAAGTCAATTTCAACTATTGGCTAGACAAGTGCAGAGTTGTAATGCACGTTTAAAAAATGTTGAAACTCCTCCTCTTCAACCTAAACAAAATACAAAACCTTTTTCTAAGCAAATCAAGCAGAAATCTGAAAAGAAAAAGGTTGAAAATCCCATCAAACCAACTATTTTTGTGTCATCTGAAATAATGACTGAAATCCCCTTTGATCCTTCAGTTCCTTCTAAACCAAAGAAATCTGAGACTAATAAGGGAGAGTCTAGTGAACCCATCAAGAGATGGGTTCCCAAAAAGAACTAATCTTTGTGTTTGTGCAGGGAGACCGAAAGAAGAATATATGGTTTCTGGACAGTGCTGCTGGCCGAACCATGACTGGTTATCAGACCCTGCTAGAGGAATATAGGGTGCAAGAGGGGCCCTCAATAGTTTTTGGAAATGATGGTAATGGAAAAACTGAGGGATATGGTGTGGTGAATAATGGTCAAGTCAAATTCACACGTGTTGCATATGTGAACGGTTTGAAATATAACCTGATCTGTGTCAGTCAACTGTGTGATGATGGCTTCAAGGTTTTATTTGATATTTCACAAGGCACCATATTCAACAGAGATGGAAAGGTGGTACTGATTGCACCAAGGAAGGGAAACATTTATGTCATTGATATGAATCCTTCTACCACTGAACAATGTTTCTACTCAAAGGCAGATGAAGACACAAACTGGCTGTGGCACAAGAGATTATCCCATCTGAACTTCAAAAATATTAATAAGTTGTCTAGAAAACAACTTGTTGATGGGATACCCTCTATGTCTTTCAATAAAGACAAGCCATGTCCAGGTTGTGAAATGGGTAAGCAGAAAAGAGCTTCATTCAAGACAAAACAAAGCTTTAGTATAACTGAACCTCTTCACATGCTTCACATGGACCTTTTTGGACCAGTGAATGTTCAGACCAGAGCAGGAAAGAAGTACACCCTTGTTATCGTTGATGAATATTCAAGATACTGCTGGGTGATTTTCCTCAGGTCCAAAAGTGAAGCTGCTGCTGAAATCATTGCTCTCATCAAACAAATTGAGCTCAAGCACAAGCGAAAAGTTTGTCAGCTCAGAAGTGACAATGACACTGAATTCAGAAATGCTACTCTGGAGTCCTTCTGCACTGAAACTGGCATATCTCAGAACTTCTCCTCAGCTCACACACCAGAGCAGAATGGTGTTGTAGAAAGAAAGAATCGTACGCTGATTGAAGCTGCTAGAAGTATGTTGAATGAATCTGGTCTTCCCAAGAATTTCTGGGCTGAAGCTGTTGCAACTGCCTGCTACACTCAGAACAGATCTGTTTATGTCAAAAGACACAAGAAGACCTCCTATGAAGTACTCAGAAATAGAAAGCCTAATATTGGATACTTCCATGTATTTGGATGTCCAGTATACATTCTGAATGATTCAAATCAGCTTGGAAAATTTGATGCAAAAGCTGATGAAGGATACTTCCTAGGATATTCATCAAATCGCAAGGCCTTTAGAGTCTTTAACAAGAGACTTGAAAAGGTTGATGAGTCAATTCATGTTACCTTTGATGAATCCAATTCTGCAATCTTTAAAAATTCCATTCCTGTACCACCCTCAGAAAGTCCAATAAGTTTTGGTGATTCTGATCCTATTGCTGAA
Source organism: Erigeron breviscapus (assembly GCA_034093135.1). Lineage (NCBI taxonomy): Eukaryota > Viridiplantae > Streptophyta > Magnoliopsida > Asterales > Asteraceae > Erigeron > Erigeron breviscapus. Next base: position 274,711,405 of record CM067167.1, read on the forward strand.
ACTGATCAGTCACCTGAACCTGCTTCTGAACATCTCCGTTCAGAACCAGTAATAAACAAGCCTAGCAACATTCCATTTTATCCTCCAGTCAGTTTCAAACTACCCTCTGAACTGACTATTGGATCAGATGTACATGCTGCTTCTCCTCTGATATCAGGCTCCACTGAGCAACCTCAATCTGAAGAATTTCATGATGCAAGTCATGATCTGCAGGAAGAAGAAGAAGCTGAAGATGTATTTTCTGAAGCTCCTCCTGAAGTTACTCAGAGAAGTTCTTGCACTGATATCATTGTTCATCCTGGTCAATACTCTAAATGGACAAAAGCACATCCAATCGAGCAAATTATTGGAGAGTCCAGTAAAGGGGTTCAGACCAGAAGAGCCACAAGCGATCAATGCTTAAACGTCAGCTTCTTATCTCTAATTGAACCCAAGAAGATTGACGAGGCTATGCAAGACCCAAGCTGGGTTGAAGCCATGCAAGATGAGCTTAACCAGTTTAAAAGAAACGATGTATGGGAACTCGTTCCTTGTCCCAGTAACCTGAAGAAGGAACCAATTGGGACAAGATGGGTCTTCAGAAACAAGATGGATGAAGATGGTCATATCATCAGAAACAAAGCAAGACTTGTTGCAAAAGGATATGCACAAGAAGAGGGAATAGACTTTGATGAAACTTTTGCACCAGTTGCTAGACTTGAAGCTATCAGAATATTCTTAGCTTTTGCAGCTCATCATCAGTTTAAAGTCTATCAAATGGATGTCAAAAGTGCATTCCTGAATGGAGAACTAGAAGAAGTCGTTTATGTGTATCAACCACCAGGATTCATCAATGAAGAAAAACCACATTGGGTGTACAGACTGAACAAAGCCTTATATGGTCTGAGACAAGCACCCAGAGCCTGGTATGATACTCTTACTAAACATCTTCTTAAAAATGGTTTTAAACGTGGTGCAATAGATAATACTTTGTTCATATTGCATGATAAAAGTGATATCCTTTTAGTACAAATTTATGTTGATGATATTGTGTTTGGTTCTACAAATGAGAAGATGTGTGAAAATTTTTCTAAAATCATGTCTTCTGAGTATGAAATGAGTATGATGGGTGAACTGACATATTTTCTGGGACTTCAAGTAAAACAAACTGAAGATGGTATTTTCATAAACCAGGAAAAATATGTCAGAGATTTATTAAAGAAATATCAATTTGATTCAGTCTCATCAAAAGATACTCCTATTTCTGTTCCATTAACTTTGGATTCTGATCCACATGGAAAACCAGTGGACCATACAAAATATCGTGGTATGGTTGGTTCACTGATGTATTTAACTGCAAGTAGACCAGACATAATGTTTGCAACATGCCTTTGTGCTAGATTTCAGTCTGATCCCAGAGAAGCACATGCAAATGCTGTTAAAAGGATCTTCAGATATCTTAAAGGTGTCCCCAGATTGGGTCTTTGGTATCCCAAAGGCTCTAGTCTAGATCTAATGGGTTATTCAGATTCTGATCATGCAGGTTGTAAGATAGACAGGAAAAGTACCACAGGTGGGTGTCATTTCCTTGGTGGCAAATTAGTAAGCTGGACCAGTAAGAAGCAGACTGCAGTATCACTATCCACTGCAGAAGCTGAGTATATTTCTGCAGCAAGTTGTTGTGCTCAGATTCTATGGATGAAAAACCAGCTGACTGATTATGGTGTTACTTACACAAAGACTCCAATCTTTTGTGATAACACTAGTGCCATTGCCATATCTCACAATCCTGTGATGCACTCGAAAACCAAGCACATCGATCTCAGGTATCATTTCATTCGTGATCATATTCTGAAAGGAGATATTGAATTGCACTTTATTCCCACTGATAAGCAACTCGCTGATGTTTTTACAAAACCTTTAGATGTCAAAACCTTTAAACATCTGGTCAGTGAGTTGGGTATGTTAAATCCTTAGACTGGTAATCTTGTTATGAACGCCTCAGTGACACTGATCTGGTTCACCAGTCTGAGCGATCCATGTAATTTTTGCTCGCCTAGCTATCGAACGCCTTTGTGATACTATCTTGGCACTTATTAATTCATGGATCATCACTTCAGGGGGAATGTTAAATATTTTTCAAACTTTAAAATAAACCTTCATTTTTGAGGGGGAACTTTTTACTCAGAAAAACGTATTTAACTGAAGCACTTCAGAAAATCAAAATTATTTCAGTTGAATTTTATTAACTGAGATGGTTCAGATCTCTTTGGAACTGACCATGCTCAGAATTTATTTTGTCATCACTGAAATACAACAATCTTTTCAAGATATTTTTGATACTTGGTCAATTGTGTGTACACGTGGCCTACTGCATACTATGTTTTTAACTTACGTTGGTCATGCTTATGTGTCACACAAGTTGCGCCGTAAAAGGGAAAGAAATGAGTACTTTTTCTGAAAAAGTGTTACAGGGTGGGGTCACTCAAACGTCTCTGCATTTAATGCGGACTTGACCCCAGAAATTGTTTTCGGATCTCAAACCCAATCAAAATCGATTTTAAATATAAAATTTTTATGTGTCTCGGGTTTTGAAATTCAAAAATTATTTTTAAATTGTTTTTAGTTGGAAAATCACTTTATATTCCATCTTAAATTCAAATTCCTTTTCATTCTTTCATTTACTTCATTTTTCATTTACTTCCCAATCATCAATCTCTCTCATATTTACTCTCAAATTCCTTAACTCTTCATATTCCTTTCACTTTCAACTTTCGATTCTTAAAAATGTCTAAATCATCATCTTCTTCACAACACAAATCGCTCATCAATTTTGAATATACTCCATCGGATGCTGTGAAAACATCTGCCACATGGCCAAAGAATTTCACTCCTTCTCAAATCCGATTTAACATGAGCAATTTCTTGGCTCAATTAAATGTGAAATCCAAAACCCTAATGGGAAGAATTAATAATTTTTAGGAGCAATCCCCTTTCCATTATGCTCTGACCGCTAATCCTCAGGCATTGTATCATCGATACTTGCTTGAATTCTGGTATACTGCTGTGGTGAGCAAAGATGAACAATCCATCTCCTCCACTCTCAATGAGGGCACCAAGCAGTGTGTTATCACTCTTGAGGGGTTCAGAAATTCCCTTCATCTGAACTACCTCAAACCTTCCCAGGTATTTGCTAAACGACTCAAAGGAGTCAATTTCAGGGAAGTTCTAGTCGCCACCGGTCATGGCGATATGGAGGATGCTGATGGTAATCTGAAGACCTCCGGACACATATTTATGTCTGGATTTGGCAATTGCTGGAGGTTCTTCTGGACCCAGATTGTGGAAAGTCTTGGTGGCAACCATGGAGGGTTGGACCAACTTTCATTACCCCAAGTTGAGATGGGGTATTACATTTGGAATGGGATACAAGCAGACTTTGCTGAGATTCTCTTTTCTCAGCTGATTACAAAACTAAAAGGAAAGAGAAGTCTGCATATTGCCTTTCCAAGATTTCTAAGCTTATGTTTCATGGATATTCTTGGTGAAGCTTATAATCAAGCTGGACCTGAAGCTTCAGTACCTGAATACAGCAGAGATTTCTCAAAGGCATCCACTGCTGAAGATGAGCCTGAACTATCCACTGCTATGCTTCAGGTATTTAATAAAACTGTTTCAGCCACACTAGCTGGTTCAGAAAGGTCACTAAGTGGGCCACAAAAGAATGTGGGACCCGTTAGTCGACCTAAAGATAAGTTGCTGAACATCATTCGTGTTCCAGCTTCTGTATCTACTGTCCCTGGCAATGACACTACGGTTGAGCCAATCATTAAATCTGGTAACGATGCACCTGCTTCTGCAGATGTTGAACCAGAAACTGGTGCGGGTACTAGTGACCCAAACCAGGGCATATCTGACCCGAATGCAGTGTGAATGCTTTCTGGGATGACGATGAGCTACCTCAGGGGAATCTCGATTCCCTTGCTGATTTTGAGTTTGACGAGGGATTATTGGAGGCGAATCAATCTGATTCTGAGCCAGCCACCATCCTCGCAAACGCCCCTCCTCCTCCCCCAGAAATCCAAATTCAACCAGACCAACAAGAACAAGATATTAATCCTTATGTTCCACCACGTCCATCTCATCAACATCCAATTTTTCCACCGGGCACTAATCCTGCCTATGTTACAGCCGGTACTTTTAATCCATCACTTCAATTTCTTCACCCCCAAATTCACAAAATCCCACCGCCTATCAATTATGATGCCCCAATAGAGACGGACTTGGATTCTGATACAGAATCTGAGAGTCCAACTGATTTACAACTGAACAATGTTCTTAAAGGGCTTGGTAATCTACCATTTGTTGCTCCTGCTTCTGCAGATGTTGAACCAGAAACTGGTGCGGGTACTAGTGACCCAAACCAGGGCATATCTGACCCGAATGCAGTGTGAATGCTTTCTGGGATGACGATGAGCTACCTCAGGGGAATCTCGATTCCCTTGCTGATTTTGAGTTTGACGAGGGATTATTGGAGGCGAATCAATCTGATTCTGAGCCAGCCACCATCCTCGCAAACGCCCCTCCTCCTCCCCCAGAAATCCAAATTCAACCAGACCAACAAGAACAAGATATTAATCCTTATGTTCCACCACGTCCATCTCATCAACATCCAATTTTTCCACCGGGCACTAATCCTGCCTATGTTACAGCCGGTACTTTTAATCCATCACTTCAATTTCTTCACCCCCAAATTCACAAAATCCCACCGCCTATCAATTATGATGCCCCAATAGAGACGGACTTGGATTCTGATACAGAATCTGAGAGTCCAACTGATTTACAACTGAACAATGTTCTTAAAGGGCTTGGTAATCTACCATTTGTTGCTCCTCCTGTTCCCTCATTCACTGAAGAAGATAGAAAGCAGTTGAAAGAGATAATAGATAAAGAGTCGCTGAACCTGAACTCCAATTTCAGATTAAGATCTCAGTTTGCTCAGCTTTCTAGAGGAATTTCTGAATGCTTACAACAACAAAGTTGGGAACCACTGAAGGGCATGCAAATGGCCATTGAAGAATTCGCTAAGTTGCCTTCAGAGGTCCCCAAAGGGGGAAAAGTTGTGCCTATTGGTCTGCTTGCAAGTACACAAGAAATCATTGAAGCAACCAAGAAGCAAACTGAGGTGCCATCTGGTAGTGCCTCAGTTCAGGGGGAAACTGAATCTGAATCTATAAGAAAGATAAGGGCAAGGCCCCATTAGAGGAAGAACCAACAAAGAAAAGTTCTAAGGGTTCTGGGATTATTGTTGGTGAGAATGTGGATGAGCATGGTTATCCCCTGCACGATCTTGATGCTGATAGTAAGAAATTGGAGGCTTTGCAGAAGCAGGTCTCAAATCAATTCATTATGTGGAAGGAAAACAAAGAAAGAGAAAGGGAACAACATCTGAAGATGGGGACCCTTGATCATATAGATGCTGCAGCTCTTGGTTTGTCACTGGAAAGATATTTGAAAATCAAAAATGATCCAAGAGTGCAGAAGTCTGTTGTTGATATGCTCGAGTATGAATGTGGGATGAATTACTCACCTCTGGAACAAAAGCTAGAAAGTCTAACCTTCAAGTTGTCTATTGAAGACTTGAAGAAGATAGAAAGCAGTTGAAAGAGATAATAGATAAAGAGTCGCTGAACCTGAACTCCAATTTCAGATTAAGGTCTCAGTTTGCTCAGCTTTCTAGAGGAATTTCTGAATGCTTACAACAACAAAGTTGGGAACCACTGAAGGGCATGCAAATGGCCATTGAAGAATTCGCTAAGTTGCCTTCAGAGGTCCCCAAAGGGGGAAAAGTTGTGCCTATTGGTCTGCTTGCAAGTACACAAGAAATCATTGAAGCAACCAAGAAGCAAACTGAGGTGCCATCTGGTAGTGCCTCAGTTCAGGGGGAAACTGAATCTGAATCTAGTAAGAAAGATAAGGGCAAGGCCCCATTAGAGGAAGAACCAACAAAGAAAAGTTCTAAGGGTTCTGGGATTATTGTTGGTGAGAATGTGGATGAGCATGGTTATCCCCTGCACGATCTTGATGCTGATAGTAAGAAATTGGAGGCTTTGCAGAAGCAGGTCTCAAATCAATTCATTATGTGGAGGAAAACAAAGAAAGAGAAAGGGAACAACATCTGAAGATGGGGACCCTTGATCATATAGATGCTGCAGCTCTTGGTTTGTCACTGGAAAGATATTTGAAAATCAAAAATGATCCAAGAGTGCAGAAGTCTGTTGTTGATATGCTCGAGTATGAATGTGGGATGAATTACTCACCTCTGGAACAAAAGCTAGAAAGTCTAACCTTCAAGTTGTCTATTGAAGACTTGAAGAAAAATAGAGAAAAGGAAATGGCAATTAAAAGGAAGAAAATTCTGGCCGAAGTTCTGAAGGTTGAAAAAGAGTTGTTCAGACCAACCACAAAGCCCAAAGTAACTGGAACAAGGTCTGCAAGAAAGAATTCTCGTGATGTTGTCTTTACTTCCCTCAAACCATCTGATGATGCTGCTGAACTTGAAAGAAAACATGAGAAGGATCAGTATGATCATTACATAAATCATCGATCGCATCAGGCCAAAATCATTGATATAGAAGTTACAAAGGCTGATGGATTGAAGTTGTTTGATTTGATTGTAAAAAGAGAAGGTAGGGCAGCTGAAGAATATAATCAAGTTTCAGTTCACGAGTTTGGGATTTCAGAGCATAGGGAGATGATCCAGATTCTGAAGGGGAAGCCGAAATCTGTTTTGATTGGTGCATGGTTATCCAGAATACAATAAAAGATGCAAGCCAAGGTAGAGATTGAAAGCAGATTGTTTGGAAAGAAGGATCATTCTCCACTGAAAAGGAAACCTACTGAAGCACCTTCTGGTTCAAGGCCTGCCAAGAAGTAGTTCCTTTTTCAGTTTATCATGTACTTGTAATATATTTACATTTGTAACAAACATTTCAATTTGTATATATATGTTGCAAATTGTAACCAATAAGTAGATGGTAAGTTTAAGTTAGAAAAACCACAAGTAAAATTCTGAGACATCAATGATCTATAAGATGTACTTAGAAAATTTTTACAACTTAAACAAAAACTTGCATTTCAGACTTACAAGCATGTATAGATAGAAGTCTGAGATGCATGCACTATTTCAGAACAAATAGGGGGAATTTGTTAGGTCGGAAATCGACCAAGTATAATTTGTTCAGAAATAGCTTGAAGTTCAGTGAAAACGTTTGTACAGAATTCTGAGCCGTCTCAGAATTACTTCACTGAAGCTTCACTTCAGTTCAGATCAAGATAAATCTGAAGCATTCATTCTGAAGTCAAAGACTGAAGTATGAAGAAGAGAATCATCTTAGAAGCGAGCAAAGAGTGATTCTACCAGATCGAAGACTGAAGCATCTCAGTGTAAAGTATTTACAACACTTTACACTGATTACGAGGAAGACTTTTTACTTTACATACCTTTACCCAGTTAATAGATTTATCTATTAATAAAAGGTACAAGGTAAAAGTATAGGTTTGGAACATAGTACTATAAGTCACATCAACTGACTTATATACTCTTCCTAGTACAAGCATGTAAGGAATTAGGTTTAATTCCTTAAATGCTCACAACCACTTTTATACGATCTTGTCCATGTCATCATGAACTTGGTCTATAAATGTGAAGTCTTCTCACAACTTGCAAAGTGCTTGAAACTTCAGCATTGCAACTTGTGAGATATACTCTAAGTAAACTTACGAGTATTTCCAAGTTATTTAGATCACTTGTTTTTCGGGATTGTTTAGATACTTACACTTGGGTGTTTATCTTTGTTCCGCAACAATCCTTGTATTTGTTTATATATCAATAAATCAAATACATTAGAAAGAAAACAACGTGTCTCAATGCTACATACTTGATTATTCTTATATATATCTTTATATAGTTTCTGCCATTTAGTTCTTGCATTTTACTTTAAGTCAATTGTTTCTTGTTATCCATATCTGGATCGTAAACTGAACTTGTCCATCAAGATCAGTTGTACTTGCCAGTCGGGTTTAGTTAATCATCTATATTTGGGACTCACAATATCTATATCTATACTATATTATAAATCAAATAAGGTTTCAACTTTCAACTATTCAATTTCAACAATGTACACATGATAATGCATGATGTACCATACATCAATGTCCCACAACAACTTTCAACTTTCAACTTTCAACTTTCATTTTCATCTCTCTATTCAAATCTCAACCACTCATTTTTTTCTCTCTCCTCCATAAATCATTTTATTCTTCTAATTCATTCAAAATCTTTTATCTCAAAAACCGTACATCGATAAATTATAAAAATTATATGGGTGTTCTTAAAATTTCATGCTTTTTCATTAGAGATGTCATTCGATATACTTTCGACGAATTTTTAAATCCGAGGGCGGAGCCCGTACGGCTAAGGCATTTGGCTATCACACTCTATGATCTATCACCTCCTATGACCTATCACACTCTATGACCTATCACCTCCAACATCTCACCGCCACAATACGCGGGTACTTTCTCTCGAGAAGGTTGGGGGTACACTTGACACCCCTAATCCTCCTCCTAATTAGCCTACGCGCCCTCTCCTACTTTCTTAATTTTTTTTATTTTTTTTAGCCTATCATAAACACGCCTTTCACTTTTCTTTTATTTAATTAATTAAAACTAATCCTAATCTTATATCCTCTCCCCTACCCTAAATCTTTCTTATCTATAATTATTATATTATATGAATACATACAATACCGCAGTAAGTTTTTTTTTCTCCTTTTTTTGAGTTAAAGTTTGATTATTAATTTATGACTAATAATCAGATTATTGATCTATAAACTTGAAATAAAGTCTCTCGGTCGGCTATATAGTTGGTTTACACGCTTTATATCTGTGTTGTACACAGCTTTTAACAACTGCAAGCTTCGTGCAGTGGTCATCGTTGATAGACGGTAAGCATCTTATTCCAAACTCTAACAACTTGGGAATTAATTCGACCCCTTTACTTATAAATGGTTCATATTGGGTTGTGTTTTATGTAGTTCTGGTAATACATAAACTATAGCTGAATTTACTTATTCGTTCTTAATTGATGGTTATACCACCATCGTTGTCGCCTATATTGTTTAGCTTCTATACTATCTATTGCCGAACTATTTCAGGTGTGTCGTTGGACTTAATTATCTTTAACATGTTTTCTCTTTCCAAGCTTCACACTTCTGGATATTTTGTATGTATGACATTTATGGAAAATTTCATGCACAGAAGCCCTTGAAGAGGCCTATCAGGTTCTAAGTGATCCCGTGATGCTTGAAGCGTATGACAAAAATGGAAAAGCAGCAGTAAGTCTCTGTAAGTTGAAAGAACTTAGATCGAAATACACAAATCGAATGATTATTATTATTATTAAGAGTTTATGAGTTTGATTACAATAGAATAGGATATCAAGATTGATATCCAGAAATATATTTAGAACAAGAACAATAACCAGAAAATATATATATAATATATATACATGATATAATGCATGATGTACCATACATCAATGTCCCACAACTTTCAACTTTCAACTTTCATTTTCCTTCTCCTCAAATCTCAACCACTCATTTTTTCTCTTTCTCTCCATAAATCTTTTATTCCTTTAATTCATTCAACTTTCAACTTTCAACTTTCAACTTTCAACTTTCAACTTTCAACTTTCAACTTTCAACTTTCAACTTTCAACTTTCAACTTTCAACTTTCAACTTTCAACTTTCAACTTTCAACTTTCAACTTTCAACTTTCAACTTTCAACTTTCAACTTTCAACTTTCAACTTTCAACTTTCAACTTTCAACTTTCAACTTTCAACTTTCAACTTTCAACTTTCAACTTTCAACTTTCAACTTTCAACTTTCAACTTTCAACTTTCAACTTTCAACTTTCAACTTTCAACTTTCAACTTTCAACTTTCAACTTTCAACTTTCAACTTTCAACTTTCAACTTTCAACTTTCAACTTTCAACTTTCAACTTTCAACTTTCAACTTTCAACTTTCAACTTTCAACTTTCAACTTTCAACTTTCAACTTTCAACTTTCAACTTTCAACTTTCAACTTTCAACTTTCAACTTTCAACTTTCAACTTTCAACTTTCAACTTTCAACTTTCAACTTTCAACTTTCAACTTTCAACTTTCAACTTTCAACTTTCAACTTTCAACTTTCAACTTTCAACTTTCAACTTTCAACTTTCAACTTTCAACTTTCAACTTTCAACTTTCAACTTTCAACTTTCAACTTTCAACTTTCAACTTTCAACTTTCAACTTTCAACTTTCAACTTTCAACTTTCAACTTTCAACTTTCAACTTTCAACTTTCAACTTTCAACTTTCAACTTTCAACTTTCAACTTTCAACTTTCAACTTTCAACTTTCAACTTTCAACTTTCAACTTTCAACTTTCAACTTTCAACTTTCA
>CM067167.1:274726897-274729476 GCA_034093135.1 Erigeron breviscapus
TCACAACCAAAAACTAACTCATAAGGAGTTTTGCCATTTAACACAGAGGTAGGAGTTCTATTAATCAAGTAAGTTGCAGTCAAAACACATTCACTCCACAAGTAAAGAGGAATTCCCCCCTGAAACATAAGAGACCTAGCAACATTAAGAAGGTGTCTATGTTTCCTTTCAACTACTCCATTTTGTTGTGGAGTATAAGGAATAGAAGTCTGATGAATAATTCCTTCATTAGTGAACAAAGAAGAAGTTTTAGCATTTACAAACTCAGACCCATTGTCACTTCTAACAATTTTTACTTTTACATTAAACTGAGTTTTTATCATATGAACAAACATATGTAAATTATCAAACACTTCAGTTTTAGACTTCATGAGAAAACACCAAACAGCTCTAGTAAAATCATCCACAATGGTTAAGAAGTATCTAAAACCTTCTTTACTTGTAACTTTATAAGGTCCCCAAACATCTATATGAATTAATTCACCCAACCCAGTTGACTTGTGTTCACTAAGAGGAAAAGGTTTCCTGGTCTGTTTAGCCTTGTGACAAACATCACAAGGTGAAACATTGACTTTGGTCAAATTAAATTTCTTAGAAAACACAGAAAGAGCTTGATCAGCAGGATGACCAAGCCTCATATGCCATAATAAATCAGACTCACAAGGAACAGAAGCAGAATTGCACATAACAGAAGAATGAGAAGAAACAGGAAGATCATCATAAACATATAAACCACCTTGTTCACTACCAGTCCCCAGCACAGTCTTTTGATGTAAATCCTGAATATAACAGGTACTAGGATCAAACCCAATAAACAAGTTGTTATCTCTAGCAAGTTTATGAACAGACATAAGATTCACATTATATTCAGGTACAACAAGCACATCAAACAAAACAATGCCATTTTTTAGATGAAGATTTCCAATTTGTTTGACAATAGCACAAGTACCATTAGGATGACCAATTTTTAACTTTAAATCAGAAATGTCAACTACATTAGTAAGATTTTTTGCAGACATAGTCATGTGTTGATTAGCACCACTATCAATGATCCATTTAATCAAGGCATTAAACAAGAAACTGTTACAACTTAAAAACCAAGAATTACTACACATAGGCATACTTGCCATATTAGCTTGCAGACTAGAAGAGGATCCAGATTTGGTATCTAACAAACTAAGCAATTGAGCCACTTGATCAGAAGTAAGAGAATTAGAAGAAGAAGTAGATATAGAACCAGATTCAGACTTATCCATGTTAACATTGTTATTAGAAAATCTGCCATTATTAAAAGAATTTGAAGAATTCTTATTTTTCAAACTAAAACATCTATCAATGGTATGACAAATTCTGTTACAATGAGTGCAGTGAAGATTAGGATTTGGAGGTCTTAAAACCCTTTGAGTTTGATCAAAAGTTTTTCTTGATTCAAAGTTGTTATCAAAAGTTCTTTTACTGTCAAAGTTATTTTTATTTCCTTTAGAACCAGTATTTCTATTGAAATTAGATTTAGCAATGAAAGCAGAAGAAGAAGGAATAGACTTATCACCCATCCCTCCCCTATGAGATTCTTCTCTTGAAACAATGTTATAAGCAGTTTTAACAGTAGGCAGAGGGTCTCTCATAAGAATATTAGACCTAACAGAAACATACACATCATCCAATCCCATTAAAAATTGCATTAACTTCATAAGATCAGCATGTTTTTGTATTTCACTTGCAGCAGCACAAGTACAAGCAGGTAAATGAATCATAGCATCAAATTGTTTCCATAAAGCAGATAGTTTATGATAATAATCAGACAAAGGAGAACCATTTTGAGCTAGACTATTAATTTTTTGATACAAATTAAATGTAACAGAACCATCAACTTTGTCATATGTATCCTTAAGTTCCTGCCACACAATACATGCATTTTTTGAATAGATTTGGCCTAGATATCACTCTTGAGAACAACAACAACAACAACAACAACAAGGTACCCAATCCCGACATAAGCCGGGCTATGGGGAGGTATGATGTAGACAGACCTTACCCCTACTCAAAGGTAGAGAGGCTGCTTCCAGATCCACCGAAGTGGAAGGGACCTCCGGCCCAAAGTGAATTGTTATATATATATAATAATGAGAAAAATTTATATTAAAAAAGCAGATGTGTCATCCCATGATTGGAGGGGCTTAGCTACCGTAGCTAGCTACAGTAGCCCTCCTCACATGACCGACATTGTGAATTGTTATATATATAATAAGTGAATTTAAAAGCTTATTCAGGAATCATATTGCAGCATGATTTTTTTGGAATAGCTAACTGACCCACTGGAGTATCATCGTGCCACCAGTGGTAGTAGCCCCCATTCACCATTTAGGAGGAAAACCTCTAACCAAGCCAGCCCAAAGGCACTACACTTAAATTAGATAAACAAGAAAATATATTTAGAGATTACAATAGAATAGGATATCAAGATTGATATCCAGAAATATATTTAGAACAAGAACAATAACCAGAAAATATATATATATATATATATATATATATATATATATATATATAGAGATATATATATATATATATATATATAT
>CM067167.1:274735476-274977976 GCA_034093135.1 Erigeron breviscapus
TAGTTACCTGAGAATACATGCTAAAATATGTCAACATAAAGTTGGTGAGTTCCATAAGTTTTTCATATAGAAAATATAGTTTCACGATATCCAGAGTTCAGTGTGACCATTGCCTTACCGCAATGTCAAGTATTTATGATACAATATAAAGCAAAGAGTATCATAGGTTTTTAATAAAAATATAAAGTATGAACCACAAGATTTAAAGTAACTATTTGATCACACAATGGATCAAATAGAATATAAGAGTAACTCAAGTATATATATATATATATATATATATATATATATATATATATATATATATATATATATATATATATATATATATATATATATATATATATATATATATATATATATATATATATATATATATATATATATATATATATATATATATATATATATATATATATATATATATATATATATATATATATATATATATATATATATATATATATATATATATATATATATATATATATATATATATATATATATATATATATATATATATATATATATATATATATATATATATATATATATATATATATATATATATATATATATATATATATATATATATATATATATATATATATATATATATATATATATATATATATATATATATATATATATATATATATATATATATATATATATATATATATATATATATATATATATATATATATATATATATATATATATATATATATATATATATATATATATATATATATATATATATATATATATATATATATATATATATATATATATATATATATATATATATATATATATATATATATATATATATATATATATATATATATATATATATATATATATATATATATATATATATATATATATATATATATATATATATATATATATATATATATATATATATATATATATATATATATATATATATATATATATATATATATATATATATATATATATATATATATATATATATATATATATATATATATATATATATATATATATATATATATATATATATATATATATATATATATATATATATATATATATATATATATATATATATATATATATATATATATATATATATATATATATATATATATATATATATATATATATATATATATATATATATATATATATATATATATATATATATATATATATATATATATATATATATATATATATATATATATATATATATATATATAATCCTAAAAATTTACTACATATTTAGTTATATATATATACATATATATATATATATATATATATATATTTTTTTTTTTTTTTTTTTTTTTTTTTTTTTTTTTTTTTTTTTTTTTTTTTTTTTTTTTTTTTTTTTTTTTTTTTTTTTTTTTTTTTTTTTTTTTTTTTTTTTTTTTTTTTTTTTTTTTTTTTTTTTTTTTTTTTTTTTTTTTTTTTTTTTTTTTTTTTTTTTTTTTTCTGTATGTTTTATTTCATAGCATATTTGAATTTATTATTTTTTATCATAAATCTAGGGTTACGGTTGGATTTGGATTAACAGAAAGAAAGTATCCATGTCAAAACACCAGTTGATATCGAAATCAGGTCGGAAATTCAACCTAAACGGCTAAACCCACAACCCGTTAACTTGTAAAATACATGCTAGCAGATTAGTGGGTTGGCTAGTCAAACGAGTTGATCATTGGCAGTTCAACATTAAAATCATAAGGGTCAAAGACCCTGCTTGTAAAAATAATGTTTAAAATATTAAAGAAACAAACCGCCATGGCTGCAATCATCCAGCGTGTTTGGAAAGCATCTGCCACTGTCACTTTACGTCGCCGGAAAAATTCACCACCACCACCGCGGTAGGTTGTTTCGTCATATTTCTTAAACATACATCCATACATCACTATTATGTTGCATCTATCGCGTCCTATTGTGCCACCACCACTGTGTGAAAATCGACGTTACAACACGTGATTCCCTGGCCATCACCATCCTAAATCAGCCATCACCACTATGTTAAAAGGTTTAGGAGATATATGTATATGTGTGTTTATGTATATTATTGGAGTGTGTATGTATATGTTTCCAGATCTTGATAATATATGTGTTCTACCTTTATTGATTGAAGGAAAATAGGTTAGACATAACTGGGTTTGGTTTGATTAATTATATGGAATGGTGGTACCTGTAACTAAGGAAAAGTTATTGATATATTTTACAAATAAAAATTAATTTATGGTCCATTGATAAAATGACTGAAATGCCCTCACGTGTTTGGCACGTGTAAGGGTTAATGGCCAAAAGTGGACTCCGTTAGGTTGCAGAGTGTAAAATGAAAAAAATGACCAACGTTAGGGGTTTTTTTGTAATTAATTCACTTAAGGGCAAAAACTGTAAATCTTACCAAGTTGAGGGACCAAAAATGTAATTTTCTCTATTTTTTAATATACTAAAAGAAATGATAGCCCTAAGAGCTTTATGTTGTCATTGCTCTCAATTTTGTTAATCAAATGATTTTGAAAACAGTTTAGTAGGGATTGAAATGATTTAATCTAATGTCGAAACTTGCAACCAAATAATAACTACAAAGAAAAAAGAAAATAGGTTGTAAATTCTATAGAAAAAATTTACAAAGAGACATGGGAAATAGACCATGATGAAATTTGGTTCATTATGGGTGTTTGTATTTATAGATGGGTGCTAGGGTTTTGCTAAAGATATAAAAGTGGGCTTTATGTTTAATGGGCCACGTCTTTCTAAGTAAGTATTGATTATGGCTATCTAGTTTTCTGTATGTTTTATACGAGCAATTCATAGCATATTTGAATTTATTATTTTTTATCATAAATCTAGGGTTACGGTTGGATTTGGATTAACAGAAAGAAAGTATCCATGTCAAAACACCAGTTGATATCGAAATCAGGTCGGAAATTCAACCTAAACGGCTAAACCCACAACCCGTTAACTTGTAAAATACATGCTAGCAGATTAGTGGGTTGGCTAGTCAAACGAGTTGATCATTGGCAGTTCAACATTAAAATCATAAGGGTCAAAGACCCTGCTTGTAAAAATAAATGTTTAAAATATGTATATAGAAAATTATAGGACCCTTCTTAGAAAAGTATGGACAAGCCCTTTTAAAGATAAAAGAATCTATAAACATATAAAGTTGATAGCCTAAAGGTTTTTTGGCACATTATTCATGAAGAAATTTATTGATAAATTTATGATTCTCATTGATGTCATGATTACAATTGCTTCATTTTTTGGTTCGGTATATTATATGGAGTCTTCCGAAAATTTGCATTAACTCTTGGGGATAGTTTTGCCTCATTAAAATTTGATTAAAGTTTATTAAATATACAATCAGCTTTAATGTACAAAAAATGGTTCGGCTTCTTAGATCTCCACTAAATCAGTTTCAATATGATTATTAATCTTATTTTTATCATCCTTTCTCCATTTTTTGGTATATTATTGATTATTGATGCTCATCTGTGTCTTTGACTAACTTCGTTATTAACCTTCATCGCCAAAACAGCCACATAACCTTATATGCGTAGCCGTACATCGCACGGGCAACTTGATCGACTCACAAATTAAGCATCACAAAAACTTTAGATCCTCAACTTTATACGGGATCAAACAAATAAACTTACCCAAACGAACATTCGAAGTCTACTATACCTAGCCGTGCAACGCACGGGCATGCACTTTAGTGATGACTAAAAGTCAAATGATGAAAACATGTCTTGGAACTTTTATACCTTAGCTATTTGTTACGTGAACACTCAAAGTTCAAGTTACACTTTCATGGTATAAAATGAAAATAAATGAAATAATGTAGTAGAAAGTAAATGGAATTAATAACTAGTGCACCAATGTACCTTTCTATCTATAGTTCTATACACAGTTGTGTTATAAATCTTTTTTATTAAACTGTTTGTTTATTAAAATTCCAAATATGTACACATTTGCACAAAAACTTTGTTTTGTTTTTTACCAGCGTTTTCTTTGAGCGTCTCAAGCAAGCCATCAAGTTAGGGGTAAGGGTGCATAGTCACATTTTGGTTCTTTGGCTTGTTTTTAACCAATTATATGTTGCCATGTGTTTTTGTCAATTATTTGTCAATTTTTGTCACAATGTTGCCAAAATAGAAGGTGTAGTGTCAAAACCTTGTCAAAATGCCAAAAGTTGCTTAACAAAAAAAACAAAAAAAATGGTAGGTCTTAATTCCATTTACTTTCTACTACATTATTTCATTTATTTTCATTTTATACCATGAAAGTGTAACTTGAACTTTGAGTGTTCACGTAACAAATAGCTAAGGTATAAAAGTTCCAAGACATGTTTTCATCATTTGACTTTTAGTCATCACTAAAGTGCATGCCCGTGCGTTGCACGGCTAGGTATAGTAGACTTCGAATGTTCGTTTGGGTAAGTTTATTTGTTTGA
Organism: Erigeron breviscapus; assembly: GCA_034093135.1. Classification (NCBI taxonomy): domain Eukaryota; kingdom Viridiplantae; phylum Streptophyta; class Magnoliopsida; order Asterales; family Asteraceae; genus Erigeron; species Erigeron breviscapus. The sequence continues at coordinate 274,739,948 of CM067167.1, forward strand.
TCCCGTATAAAGTTGAGGATCTAAAGTTTTTGTGATGCTTAATTTGTGAGTCGATCAAGTTGCCCGTGCGGTGCACGGCTACGCATATAAGGTTATGTGGCTGTTTTGGCGATGAATGTTAATAACGAAGTTAGTCAAAGACACAGATGAGCATCAATAATCAATAATATACCAAAAAATGGAGAAAGGATGATAAAAATAAGATTAATAATCATATTGAAACTGATTTAGTGGAGATCTAAGAAGCCGAACCATTTTTTGTACATTAAAGCTGATTGTATATTTAATAAACTTTAATCAAATTTTAATGAGGCAAAACTATCCCCAAGAGTTAATGCAAATTTTCGGAAGACTCCATATAATATACCGAACCAAAAAATGAATCAATTGTAATCATGACATCAATGAGAATCATAAATTTATCAATAAATTTCTTTTTTGGTATATTATTGATTATTGATGTCAATAACTACACCAATGTACCTTTCTATCTATAGTTCTATACACAGTTGTGTTATAAATCTTTTTTATTAAACTGTTTGTTTATTAAAATTCCAAATATGTACACATTTGCACAAAAACTTTGTTTTGTTTTTTACCAGCGTTTTCTTTGAGCGTCTCAAGCAAGCCATCAAGTTAGGGGTAAGGGTGCATAGTCACATTTTGGTTCTTTGGCTTGTTTTTAACCAATTATATGTTGCCATGTGTTTTTGTCAATTATTTGTCAATTTTTGTCACAATGTTGCCAAAATAGAAGGTGTAGTGTCAAAACCTTGCCAAAATGCCAAAAGTTGCTTAACACAAAAAAACAAAAAAAATGGTAGGTCTTACTTGCTTTTGTAAAGAAAAAGAGAAGCCAAAGAGAAGCGACAGTCGGTCAAATATATCCGATGGAAGGAGCAAATACAAAGTGTCACTATTTGACAATGAAAAGAACCGATGCAAACTGTTGAGTACACCTTTTCCCCTTAAGGTATTGAAGAGATTACAATAAAACCTTTATAAATTAATAATTGATTTACTAATAATTTGTCGAGTCTCAACTTAAAAGAAATATTATAAATTTAATATTTAACCAATTAAAAAATTATTAATTAATAAATATTCCGATCCTTCAATTATTAACTTACAAACGTTTTACTGTATTTCGAATATTATTGATTTTTGAATATTTCATTGATTTATTATTTGAAAATCTTTTATAGTTTTATGTCATGGCCTTTTTCTGCACAAACAATCTTTTTATCTCATTTGAATTCCATTCCATCACTCTCACCAACTTCTTCTACTTCACTCTCCCAAAAAAATTATACTCGTACTTAACAAACAAAAAGTTTCAACCTTTATTAATCTTTTCATCCTTCTAAAATGAACCCAAAAAGGGATTGATAAAAAGATGTCAAATGTATGGTTTTCTTTAAAGAAATCATTCCATTGCAAGTCAGATTCTTCAGAAGTCCATGACCCAAAATCCAAGAAAAACTTATCAGCAATCTTAACCAAAAAACACAATGGTAGATTAAGGGGTTGTTCAAGATCCATAGCTAATCTTAAAGATGTAATTAATGGCAACAATGTAAGCAAAAGGCATAGTGAAAATGGTGTAAATTGTAGCCCAAGGTCAATTGGAAGTAGTGAGTTTTTAAATCCAATTACCCATGAAGTAATTTTGAATAACTCCAAATGTGAGCTTAAAATCACTGGTTTTGGTGGTGGTTTTCAAGATTCCGGCGCCGGTGCCGGTGACGGAGATGGGTCGATGTTTGTGGGTACTTTGTTGCCTGGGACACCTGGCCCAGGTGGGAATCATGGAATACAAGTTTGTAAGAATAAAAATACACCGCCGAGAATGGGAATGGGGGATGGGAATGGAATTGGGAATTCCGGTTACTTGGGAATGAAAAATAATAGTGTAGGTATACAAAAAGGTAGACGGTCGTTAGGGAATGGGAATGATTCCGAGGGGTCTATGGGCGGGGGTGTTACTTGCCATAAGTGTGGCAAGCAGTTTCATAAATGGGAAGATCTTGAAGCTCATCATGTTTCTAAACATGCTGGTAAGATTCTTGATTTTATCAATGATTAATTCATGAAAATTTGTTGTTATAGCTTATTATTGGTCTAGTTAAGCTAGTGTTTGGATGTGCTTTTTGAAAATGATTATATGAGAATTAACATGATTGGTGTTTGGATGTGTTTTAGTTGTTTAAATTTGTGATAATTAGTTTGATATAGTGTTAGGGATATTGTTTAGGGGATGCTTAGTTTGACTTGGCATAAATTTAGAGCTTATTAGCTTACTGGAAGTTCAAAAAGTCGATAAGCTCCTTTTGAAGAGCTTATTCGAGCTTATGACTTATTTAAGCCCACAAGTTCATCTTGATAAGGTTATAAGCTAAAAATGAGTTTACAGGCTTTTTGAATTCTAAAAGGCCGAAGCTTTAAGGTAAGCACCCTTAAGCTTACCATGTTTGAATACTTGCTTGACATAAATCTTGAATAGATACTTAATTTCCCCAAGTAAAATGTATTGAAATATTGATAAATTCTTTTCAGATATTGTAAACCTATCTCTTACTGTTTTCAGCGCTAGATAATTTTAATTACAAAATCTTAAGAATTGTATGAGGCTTTTATGCTAATTTAGTAAATATGTTATTCATCACAGTTACTGAACTTATGGAGGGTGATTCGTCAAGAAAGATAGTGGAAATCATATGTCGTGCGAGCTGGTTAAAGTCTGAAAATCCTTCTGGTCGGATTGAGAAGATTCTAAAAGTACACAACATGCAAAAAACACTAGCCAGGTTTGAAGAATACAGAGAACTAGTGAAAGCAAAAGCCAGCAAATTACCCAAGAAACATCCTCGTTGCCTTGCTGATGGAAATGAATTATTAAGATTTTATGGAGCCACAATTGCTTGTTCATTAGGCATCAATGGCACCTCGAGTCTATGTGTTTCTGATAAATGTTGTGTTTGTCGGATTATAAGAGACGGGTTTTCAACAAAAAGGGAAATAAAAGGTGGAATTGGCGTTTTCACATCTTCAACAAGTGTTAGAGCTTTTGAATCCATTGAAGTGTTTGAAGAAGGCCCAGATACACGAAAAGCATTGATTGTGTGCAGAGTAATAGCTGGGAGAGTGCACCGACCCCTAGACAACATTCAAGAAATGGCAGGTCAATCAGGATTTGATTCGTTAGCCGGAAAAGTTGGACTTTATTCAAATATTGAAGAACTTTATTTGCTTAGTCCTAGAGCTCTCCTGCCTTGCTTTGTGGTAATATGCAAACTCTAATCAAAACATATGTTAAAAGCTTTATTTTGGTACGTTTCTTAGCTTTTTGCTGAAGGTTTCCTTACGTAGATAAATTTATTATCGTTCTGATAGGTGCAATAGCTATTGATATGCCTTAGTTAACACCTACAATTCCTTCAAAGGAACGAAACCATGTTTCTTTACGTATTGCATATACTATAAATGTTTTGAATTAAAGTTTTCAACTTTTTCTGTGACCAAACGACTTAAGGGATTTCTAGCATTTTCCATCGTTGCATTGACTAGATTTGGAATCTTGCTGAACGTTGCAAGTTCTCTATACAATTCAAGATCATGGTAAGTCATGTCTTTATAATGTGTGCAGTCTACCCTGATTTCGAGTTTGTGCATTAATTTCATGTGTTTTTGCTTAGTTTTTTGGTTCTAGATCTTGACATTTCGAAAGCCACTAGGAAGCACGCATTCTATTATACTCGTATAAGCTTGGCACAAAAACACAAGATTCTGTGTGTATAAAATACAAGTAAATTGGAATTTCTCAGCATGTGTTGTGTGTACATTATTATAAACCACAAGTAGCTTATTCTATAACAAAAAAAACTCCAGTTCAAATATTTTTGAATTTAATGTATAACTTCTAATGCATAATATACTAGGATTTAGGAATTTGAAAGTTGGGGCTGGCCCTAGAATAAGACATTTGGTCCCAGAATAGACACAATATAACATGTTACTCAAAATAGACTCTGGTGGTACCATATTTAGCTTTGTCTTTTTTGGTTTGATATGGGGATTTTATGGTCCTCATTTGTTATGGAACACATAGTTTCTTCAGAGATAAGGTCTATCCTATGACTCATATCTATGATGTTAATAATGGGTTAACTGGATAATTTTCTTTATTCTATAACAAAAAAAAACTCCAGTTCAAATATTTTTGAATTTAATGTATAACTTCTAATGCATAATATACTAGGATTTAGGAATTTGAAAGTTGGGGCTGGCCCTAGAATAAGACATTTGGTCCCAGAATAGACACAATATAACATGTTACTCAAAATAGACTCTGGTGGTACCATATTTAGCTTTGTCTTTTTTGGTTTGATATGGGGATTTTGAAAGCATTAGGAAGCACGCATTCTATTATACTCGTATAAGGACTTGGCACAAAAACACAAGATTCTGTGTGTATAAAATACAAGTAAATTGGAATTTCTCAGCATGTGTTGTGTGTACATTATTATAAACCACAAGTAGCTTATTCTATAACAAAAAAAACTCCAGTTCAAATATTTTTGAATTTAATGTATAACTTCTAATGCATAATATACTAGGATTTAGGAATTTGAAAGTTGGGGCTGGCCCTAGAATAAGACATTTGGTCCCAGAATAGACACAATATAACATGTTACTCAAAATAGACTCTGGTGGTACCATATTTAGCTTTGTCTTTTTTGGTTTGATATGGGGATTTTATGGTCCTCATTTGTTATGGAACACATAGTTTCTTCAGAGATAAGGTCTATCCTATGACTCATATCTATAATGTTGATAATGGGTTAACTGGATAATTTTCTTTATTCTATGAAATCGAACGAAGAAGTGGCATGTACAACAACAATGCCTTAAGCTTTGCACATTTACACATTATGCACTATACTACTACCAGTACATGTTATATACCACTAAATTTTCATGTGTATGCATCACCTCCCAAAAACAACATGAAAATGGTCCTGATAAAAGTGGCTAAAAAACAACCCTGGTCCATTTCAAAGTTTCTTGTACTGTATCTGTATTTGTAGGTTTTTTGTAGCATGTGAATGATGGGAACTATCAAAGGTATTTATTAGCATTCCAGTTGTCAAGTATTGAATGAAATCATAGAATATATGTTTGATTATGTAGCGAATATTCTGTATGTACCTATGTTGAATTAAAAATGTAAGATTTTGCAACATATGTTATAACATACTCGATGACTGTTGCCATTATATTTGTAGTTGTATTGTATTTTTGCACTGTTTTTTGGAGAAGAAGTTCCCCATTTGTATTTGTAATTGTATTGTATTTTTGCACTGTATTTTTGGAGAAGGTTCCCCAGTTGCCATTATATTTGTAGTTGTATTGTATTTTTGCACTGTTTTTTGGAGAAGAAGTTCCCCATTTGTATTTGTAATTGTATTGTATTTTTGCACCACTGTTAATAATTAGTAAGCCGAATAATATCCCCATACGAGCCAAATCCATTTTTGACATGCTATCCGACCTGTGTAGCTCACCTGTTGTTACAGAGTAATTTGTACATGGATATAAAATCAATCCAATAATACCAAGAGGTTAATAGAATCAGTTAAGAAACACCGGACTGCACTCATAATTACTATTTATCCCGTGCTAGTACACAAAACTGGGATTATATCCACATCTGATCTTACAAGAGAAAAGGGGCCTTTAATTCAAAATCCTAATTTCCTTAATCAGGACCACACCAAAACCTGAGCTATGTGCTTTGGGTTACTAGGTATCTGGTAAAAATGGTCAAATATATTACACAAAACAATAATTAAAAAAAAAAAGGAAAAGAAGAAAAAAAAAAAAAAAAAAAAAAAAAAAAAAAAAAAAAAAAAAAAAAAAAAAAAAAAAAAAAAAAAAATATAAAAACGAGACGTGGTTAAATAACATGATATGATTGAAAGAGCATGTAGATCAATACAGAGGGTGAAATAGCAGAAGAGAATGAGATCTTACAAGTTCAACATACTCCATGAGACCTTGTTGAGGGTTTCGTCCTGCAATAAGTTCGAATAGTAATACACCAAAGCTATAGACATCGCTTTTCTTGGTGAATGCTCTTGTTGATATATATTCAGGATCAAGATATCCAAAAGTTCCCTGAATATTGGAAGCATTTCTGTTAATCATGTCCTCCCTAGAAAGCCCAAAATCAGCTACCCTGGCGCCCATGGACTGTTCCAACAATATGTTGGAAGTTTTGATGTCTCTATGTATAACGGGAGGAACTGCCTGCAAAGTTATATAATGTAATTAATTTCGTGATATGATTAAAAGAGTAAGCATTAGATTATCTATTACCTCTAACCTGTCAAACTGAAGCGGGTCTAATGGGTAAAAATGACCCAAATTGTATTAAAATGCTAAAAATCTTTTTTACTACTTTATTACAAATTATATCCACATTATTTTGATACAGTTTTCCCGATTATATTTAATAAAGTAGTTATTTATAACTTCTGAGGAAAAGGTGCAAAAAAATGTTTGCAGGTCAACCAGACCCATTTTGACCAAACAAAGAATTACCCAATCTGACCTAAAACTCACCCAATTTGCTACTTATAGATAGACATGAAGATGGAAAGTGAAAAGGGCTTACTCCATCATGGAGATATTCTAATCCCCTTGCGACATCCAAAGCTATTTGAACTCTCAAATTCCAACTTAACAATTCACGATTATCACCTGAATCCCAAAGAAATAACGGTCATTTTTTTAACTAGATTATATTTAGTCATTTAGATGAAAATCGATTTTAGTTACTGAAGTACGTTAAATAATCGCTTACCGTACAGATGAGAAGATAGACTGCCTTTGCTCATGTAAACATATACGAGCATGTGTTGTCCCTTTTCTGCACAGTATCCTACCAAATTCACAAGGTTCCTGTGATGTAACCTTCCCAATAGCATAACCTGAGAAAAATATTCGCAGAAAAACTTTTAAGGCACTATTTTGTTATACTAGACAAACAAAAACGATATTATTCCAAAATATTAAGCTAGTTGAAAAGAGAATTCTTGGACTCCAAAAGTAGATTAGAGTTCATACATGTTGTTATTGTTGTACATGTTAGATTCAAAAGTTACAGTTTCTTTTTACCACATGTAAAAATCTCTACTTTGACCAATGACTATTCCTTTAGAAAAGATTTTACTCTATGATTTTGACATTAAGTTAGTATCTGTCAATTTGTATGTACAACAGAACTATGAGATTCCTTGAACCATTTGTCTTCTAAGAAATTGCAGGCCTACCATCATATGCCTTCTAAGAATTTGTTTGTGTATGTTGTGACTAGAGGTGACTGGTGGCCGTGCTTGTCAAAATGGGCCATTTGTTGAACGGATTCATATGGGATGAGTCGGGTCGGGCCGGGTTGGATTGATCTAGAAAACGGGTCCACATATTTTGGAAACTTCATTTAAAAATCAGCATGTATATATGATTACAATAACTGTATAGTATGTCAATAATGATATCTTGTACAATAAAACAATGTAGGATGTTGTATGCATCAGATAATACACTTCTCACCACATTCAAGTTTCTTGACCCTTTTGACCTGTTTCAGATTTGCAGTTTTAGCTGAAGTTTTAAAATTTACTAGTTTGACTTGTCAGAGATATGACAAAACCCATATCAACCCATTCATAATTAAATGGGTCAAAATTCCACCGAATACCTCTAGCATTAACGTGTTGTATATGTTACTCAAAATATGATGAACCATTTGTTACGCTATATCATAAACATCATGCTGAAATTGTCAATTGTAACAAACTAATAGACAATCTAAGGGAACTACGAAAACATGTAATACAATAATGTGTATGGTCATATGAACAACCATTTACCTCTGTATGAAACTCTTTCTCGCCTTGTTTTGAATCAGTTGCTAGAACTTTAACGGCTACAGTCTCACCAGTTGACATCTGAGCCTTGTACACAGGACCGAATGCCCCTTGGCCTATTATTGAGGTAAAATTATGTGTTGCTTTCTGCAAATCTCTGTTTAATCCAAATATAGAAAGTAAAGGGTTAAGCCTATAGAAGTTTAGAATAAACATATAAGAGTAATCGAAACCCGTTAAGAAAAATCAACAAAAAGGAAGATAATCATGATCCAAAACGCCTTAAAAATGTAGCATCACTATAAAAATGTAGTATCAAGTTTTAATTTGTTATTTTTTTTTTAAATCATCAAACTAATAAACCGATAAACCATGACTAGTAAAAGATCTTAACCCCACAACCAACAGTTTTCACTGAACTGCTGATACCGCTAGGCCCAATGGCCCGTTGGTAGTTCCGAGTCTTATTGACTTTTCAATAGGCACCCTAAGCCACAACGTGTTTATAATCCTACATTATGAACCAAAGGGCTTATGGCCTAACAGTATTCGAGATGAGCCATCAAGTTGAGAGTTTGTAAATTCTAGTTACATTCTGGACAAACTATTGATAGTTCTGAATTTTGTTGACTTGTCAATAAGCAAAAACATCAAGACATCATTAGATAAACGCCAAAGCGGCATATATTAACTACATTTTGACATACTTGTATGAATACTCGAGAATTCCAGAGGCTGCAACGACATGAGACCTCCTCGGTCCACCAAACCAAAAAAACATTCCGCCCTGTGTAGAATTATTCATAGAGGATCTTGCAGACTCGGTACCCATGGACGAATCAGATAGAATCACACAAGAATCAGCGCCATTTGCTCGAATAGGAACGGTTGCTGCTCTCCTAGAACTACTATTACCTATCTGAGACCGTCTGCGATGAAACCTAAAGCAAACTAGTCCAATTACAGCTGAAAGTAATCCTATCACTACCCCTATCGAAATCCCGATTATCAAACCTGATGATTTCGCTTTCATCTCTTTATAACTCGGTTCGATATCTAGCTTGCTACTTGTCCATCAACAAATCTGCATAAACATGACTTCATTTTAAGTTGACTAAGTTTTTAATGAAAAAAATTAGCTTAAAAAGATAAAATCCAGGGGAAAAAAAAACCATAGATATGTTTCTCTAATGAAAAATAAAAAAGAAAAAGAGTAAAGGGTTAAGACTATGGAAGTTTAGAATAAACATAAAAGAGTAATCGAAACCCGTTAAGAAAAATCAACAAAAAGGAAGATAATCATGATCCAAAACGCCTTAAAAATGTAGCATCACTATAAAAATGTAGTATCAAGTTTTAATTTGTTATTTTTTTTTTAAATCATCAAACTAATAAACCGATAAACCATGACTAGTAAAAGATCTTAACCCCACAACCAACAGTTTTCACTGAACTGCTGATACCGCTAGGCCCAATGGCCCGTTGGTAGTTCCGAGTCTTATTGACTTTTCAATAGGCACCCTAAGCCACAACGTGTTTATAATCCTACATTATGAACCAAAGGGCTTATGGCCTAACAGTATTCGAGATGAGCCATCAAGTTGAGAGTTTGTAAATTCTAGTTACATTCTGGACAAACTATTGATAGTTCTGAATTTTGTTGACTTGTCAATAAGCAAAAACATCAAGACATCATTAGATAAACGCCAAAGCGGCATATATTAACTACATTTTGACATACTTGTATGAATACTCGAGAATTCCAGAGGCTGCAACGACATGAGACCTCCTCGGTCCACCAAACCAAAAAAACATTCCGCCCTGTGTAGAATTATTCATAGAGGATCTTGCAGACTCGGTACCCATGGACGAATCAGATAGAATCACACAAGAATCAGCGCCATTTGCTCGAATAGGAACGGTTGCTGCTCTCCTAGAACTACTATTACCTATCTGAGACCGTCTGCGATGAAACCTAAAGCAAACTAGTCCAATTACAGCTGAAAGTAATCCTATCACTACCCCTATCGAAATCCCGATTATCAAACCTGATGATTTCGCTTTCATCTCTTTATAACTCGGTTCGATATCTAGCTTGCTACTTGTCCATCAACAAATCTGCATAAACATGACTTCATTTTAAGTTGACTAAGTTTTTAATGAAAAAAATTAGCTTAAAAAGATAAAATCCAGGGGAAAAAAAAAACCATAGATATGTTTCTCTAATGAAAAATAAAAAAGTTTCATGACTCATTAGCTACAAATTCTTAAAAAATGGTTGCAAAATGCAAACGTAGTCATAAAAAGAAAACATGTTTGGGGACAAAATAAAAGAAAATCAAATGTGAATGTCAATTATTTGCTATATCAAATAAATTGATGGGCTATTAACTATTTTCTAACACAATAAAAAAAGTGATATGAACAATTCATCAAATATTTCTCAGTTAATGATTTGTTGTTTTACCTGTTTGTTTGCTTGTTGCTGATTAAATAATGAACTGAAAAATAGTTACATTGTTGAAGAAGAAGAACAAGAACGGAGAGAGACAGGGGCGGTACTAAGGGGGGGGCAAAGGTGGCAAATGCCCCCTCCAAATTTGAATTTTGTCATGTATTTTTAAATTTTTCATAGATTTTTAAAAATTTTCTATAGGTTTTTAACATTTTGCCCCTTTTAAAAAAAAATTCACGGATTCTTTAATTTCTATAAGTTTTAACATTTTGCCCCCTTTTAAAAAAAAATTTCACGGATTCTTTAATTTTACCGCCTCTAGAGAGAAATTTGTGGAATGGCAAAAATGGTTGTTCATTACTATGAAACAAAAGAAAGAAGAAGACTAACGTGGGGCTGGGGGGTGAGACATTATTAATTTTTAATTAATTTATATTTTTATAAACAAAATAGTGTATAAAATTATAAATAATATATTCTCTGCAAATTGGTTGGGAATTTTGTTTATGTTTATTTGTTTTTATAATTTATTTTTATAATAATGGTAGAAATAATAATACCCGTATTAAAGAAAAGTTGTGGGATTGGTTGGGAATTTTGTTTATGTTTATTTGTTTTTATAATTTTATTTTTATAATAATGGTAGAAATAATAATAGTAAAGAAAAGTTGCGGGATTGGTTGTATTGGAATGGAACAGGGTGTGATGCCGTGTTTCGGGGTTTTATTCCAAATCATTTTTTTCTTTCTTAAGTCATCTTCATTCGAATCTATCATTTCACCATGTTGTTCCTCCTCTAACATTTTGTTGTTGTTTTTTTTTATAGCAAAAATTTGGAATACTTTTCTTAAAAAAAAAATGTTTGACCATGTTGTCCTCCTAACAATTTTCTGATTATATCTATTGAGAATAAAAGTAAAGTAAACTTTAATATTTTCTTTTTACAAGTTATGAGTTATAATATTGTTTCCAAATCTATCTATTAAAAATAATGATTCTTAAAAATGATATTATTATAGTCATTACAACTAGTATATTCGTATTAAATAGATAATTACAAGAATGGAAAAGTTAACATTGAACGGCCGAATTCATTTTGAAATAATCCTCGAGCTTGCAACTTAAAAGTGTTTAACTTTAAACAAAAACATACCCCACCATTAACCATCCCAAAAACCCGCTTTCTAGTTGTAACATTATTTAATACCAGCCATCTTCAAAGGCTCGAAATCATATATCCAATTGTTTTCGTTTAATAATATATATAAGTGACCGGTGTAATTTAATATCAAGAGTTGGTGATGATATTATTCATTAAAGATAGTTTGGTCAATTCGTGTATCTTACTTTTCTTAAATTTTAACATTGAGCTATAATTTTCATATAGTAATATAGATTAGAATCACACTTACTCAATATCTTTTATTTTCTTATAAGCATCAACAAGATGCGAATAAGCAACCTCTTGTTTTATGTACATTCATTGGTCAACCGCCTCAACCGTATATATAATACCTTGATAAAATGATTATGACTTACGAGTTTGGATAAGAAGGTTGACTTTGTAGGAGGTTTTACTGCACATTCAAGCAACCGGGGGATTGTTGAAATTAACATATATGTCATTTGTGGAAAAAAATTAGTGAGTCTTGTTCTTGAAAAAAAAAGTGTAGACAACAAAAAGAACCTGGCCACTGGCCTAAACAATAAAAAAAAAAAAAAAAAAAAAAAAAAAAAAAAAAAAAAAAAAAAAAAAAAAAAAAAAAAAAAAAAAAAAAAAAAAAAAAAAAAAAAAAAAAAATTTTAACATTGAGCTATAATTTTCATATAGTAATATAGATTAGAATCACACTTACTCAATATCTTTTATTTTCTTATAAGCATCAACAAGATGCGAATAAGCAACCTCTTGTTTTATGTACATTCATTGGTCAACCGCCTCAACCGTATATATAATACCTTGATAAAATGATTATGACTTACGAGTTTGGATAAGAAGGTTGACTTTGTAGGAGGTTTTACTGCACATTCAAGCAACCGGGGGATTGTTGAAATTAACATATATGTCATTTGTGGAAAAAAATTAGTGAGTCTTGTTCTTGAAAAAAAAAGTGTAGACAACTAAAAGAACCTGGCCTAAACAATACCAACCTTATTCAAGCAAAACCCCATATGAAGTGCTTTTAAGTAGCATATGAGCAATAAATATAAGTTTGCATCCATTGAATAAAATGGTGGCAAATTAGGTAGAACAAATAAATTGGTAACATGATATATGCCTGTTTAATTTTGTATAGTTAGTTGTGTACCTAAATGAAAAATGTTTTATCTATATATAACCATAACCACTGTATTGTTGGTCTACAATATGATATGTTTTTTATATATTGTCAAATAGTGAAGTGATTTATGTCAACTATATATGATGAAATGTTGGAACACAAACAAATAGCGACATCAAGTTGACATACCCAAATTACCACGTGTAGCACTTTGATTCTTATGTTGATGTCGATGATAACACATTTTACATATAATTACTACAAATAATATTCTATAACTTAAGTTTCAAATGATTATTTTCTTGTTATATAGATCTATCAAAATATAAATCATTATTTTGTGTATTATTGGTGTGTGCATCAACCATAAAAGACCCTTTCAATAAACTAAGTACATTATATCCGTTCAACTAAAATCTTAAGTACTATACAATAGATAATAAGATATTTTGGTCATGCATAAATAAGTAGCTTTATTAAAAAAAATTGCAATAAGAAGGAAATTAATTAACTAAATGCAACGACAAGGAAAAGGTGTGTCGGGACTGGGGGCATGTTTTTATGGAAAAACAGGATTAGAGCTAGGATTGTGGAGAATGGAGACCCACTCCTCAACTTGCATATTGTTCGGCAAGGCCAAGCTGATAATTAAATTATCAAGAAATAAATAGATAAAGTTCCAAGTTATCCGGAAGAAGATGATATGTAGATGTTATTTTTTAGAATAGTTCAGTTTTAAATGAGGTATGTCGATGATATTTTTGTTCATTTCTATAACTTTCTTCAAAATATTAACTTAGAGAGGTTTTGAATCTGAAATATCTAGTGAGAAAATATGACCAATAAGTCAATAACTGTAACACCCGACGTTTAAAAATATGGGTTTTCAAAAATCTTTCACCTAACGGTGTTAAATTGCGGAAGTAAAGACCGTAAAAGTCAAAACCGATCAAAACATTTCGGTTTCTGCGTTTAGTTGGTGTTACATGCCATATCAAACATTAGTTCAAATGAAAACCCAACGGTTGCCCAACATTAAACAACCGTTCACACATTATTACATAAATTCGACATCAAAATGGAATGTATTCAAAAGTCTCCATAATAAGCAACTATGGGTAGCTAAGGCTCCTTCATTGCATCTACCCAAGCTCATAAGTCCTGCGTCACTAGTCCATCAAGCTAAACCTGAGGGAACAACCACATTAAAGAAACAAGTGTTAGCTATATAAATAGCTAAGTAAGATCACACTTAATTTAAAAGCATTTGTCCAATTAAAACATTTCTTCATTAATAGACAAACTCATTAGGCACAATACACAACACACATAACTGCATATCAACTTCATATCAAATAGGATAGTCATCCTAAATGTGCCTATCCTGCATTACTTCATTACACACGTTTAACCACATAACTGCTTTCTACATTGACTGCTTTACTACGTTTTAACTGCTTTACTACTTTAACTGCTTTACTACGTTATTAACTGCGTTAATGTGTAACATAAGCTACACCCGACTAGATGACAAACCCCACACGGTTGTACATCAAGCGTCGTTAAGGAATGGCAAGCCAATCCAAGAGTAATCCGTATGTGGAGGTTGGTCAGACCCCTCGTATTACTCGCCCTGCATTATAAAGACCATGTTGCAAGGAGCCACCCAAGCAACAACTACGTCAACGCACTTAGCCGGGCTAGGGCAAGTACGGGTTAAGCTTAACACTTTCCTGCATCAAAGTTTAACGAGCTCGATCCTGCATTATTTAGTTTAGGTGACTGCATTACCTAAACATTTTCTACGTTTACTGCTTTTACGTTTTGGGCCCTTAAACGTGCACGTGTCATGGCAACTTAACGAGTCTAGTGTACTAGTTGAGCAAGCCATACAATCATGCACATATCAACAATCAACAACATACACTACATCTCAAAGCATCACAAGCTACTTCGTAATACTACATAAACTGCATAACAATATACTACATTAAGCAATACTTCATTTCACTACGATAGGGTCTGCATTTCAGGTCTCATGGTCAACTACATATCCCATAATGCCTCCCGTGTAACCCGAGATACCCACATATATCATAAGTTACCGTTAAGGAAGTTATAAGTATGAAACCTTTGCTTGTTGAACCCTCAGCGTGACAAAAGTAGTGTATCTTACCTTGATACAGCTTAACAACAAGCTACAAGCACAATACAACGATGACTAGGTGTCTCCAATAACCTAGAACAAGTATAAGATCGAAAGATAAGCTAAACGACACCTTTTGTAAAATCTGGGCAGGTGGTGCGCCGCACCTTCCATGTGGTGCGTCGCACCATTCCTCCAGGGAAATTCAAATAACTACGAGTGCGCCGCACCTACCCTTTGGTGCGTCGCACAAAACCAACAGAAAAACTTATCTATCAATAGGTGCGCCGCACCTACCCTTTGGTGCGTCGCACTAAACTCCCAGGGAAATTAGATTAAAGACAGGTGCGCCGCACCAGCCCTTGGTGCGTCGCAAAACGGGGTGTACCAAAAACCAAACTGGCCAGTGGTGCGCCGCACCTCCCACACTGTGCGTCGCACAAACACTCCAGAACTTTATATCCTCAGTGGGTGCGCCGCACCAGCCCTTTGGTGCGTCGCACCAGGGGTGCAGACCAGCAGCTACACTTTTACGCTTTGATCAAACGAATCCCATACTAACCCATACCCCAAATCCAACCTGGGGATTTAAAATTAATCCTTTTAATTGCACTTTCATTACCTTTAATCAACCTATTAATCCCTAAATCCTTTACATCATAAACCAACCATTTAATCACCCGAATAACATGAAATTGATGAACGTTTAATCAAATAACCCAACCCAAACCCTTATGGCCTGGATTAAGACTAATATAAGACTCACACAATCAATCTCAGATGAGAAATACCTATATTACCTGTATTCGATGATAAAGATCCAAAGTCTAAGCAATACACGATCGATTCGGCTTCAAAACGAATAGGATCTAGGAAGAACTAGAGAGGGAAGGGAGGGGATCAACTAGGGCTTGTTTTAGAGGAAGAAAATCTGCATAAGGCTCTCAATGACAACCATTAAACCTCTAAACCCGTTTTTGACTTTGCACACATGTCAAAACTAACCCCTAAGCTTCCTAATCCTTCATTATTGGTCACAAACTACTTTATTGACCACATACAACATTAATCCTTCATTAAATGTCACTACATAGACATTAACCTTCATATTACACACATTTATACTACATTAACATTTAGGCTTACAAGCCTCACACATAACACACATTAACTACATATAAGCATTAAATCTAGAATGGACTTAACGATACACACAATATTGACTTAACGGCATTAGTCAACTAATAAAGAAAAGTTTGGGATGTTACAATTACCTCCCCCTTAAGAGGATTCCGTCCCCGGAATCTCTTCATTAAGGAACAACTCGGGATACTTTTCCTTCATTACTGCTTCAGTTTCCCACGTTAAGCTTTCTCCATGGTTATGCTTCCACTTTATCAACACGAGGTCAATCACTTTTCGGCGTAACTTCTTTTGCTTTCTTCCAAGTATCGCGACCGGTTCGTCTACTATTCTCTTCATTGGGTCAATACTCACGTCTTTAATAGGAATCACACTTGACTCCTCAGCTAAACATTTCCTCAAGTAGGACACATGGAAAGTGTTGTGAATTCCATCCAATTCTGGAGGTAATTCCAACTGATATGCCACGTCTTTAATGCGTTTCACAACTTTAAAAGGTCCAATGAAACGTGGACTCAACTTTCCCTTCTTTCCAAATCGAATAACTCCTTTCCAAGGTGATACTTTCAGCATCACTAAATCACCAACATTAAACTCAATCGGTCTCCTTTTCTTATCTGCATAAGTTTTCTGCCTTTCTCTTGCCACACGCAAAGCTTCTTTAGCTATATTAACCTTTTCAGAGGTAATTTCAATAATTTCAGGACCGGTCAACTGCTTTTCACCGGGCTCCATCCAACAACTTGGAGTCCTACACCTTCTTCCATATAACATCTCAAATGGTGGCATTCCAATGCTTGCATGGTGACTATTGTTGTAAGCAAATTCAATCATCCTCAAATGATCATCCCATGCTCCACCGTATTCAAGTACACACGTTCTCAACATATCCTCCAAGGTTTGAATGGTTCTCTCACTTTGCCCATCGGTTTGGGGATGATAGGCGGTACTCAAATTTATTCTACTACCCAATTCCCGTTGAAGACCCTTCCAAAAGTTTGACACAAACCTCGAGTCTCGATCTGAAACAATAGATAAAGGAACTCCATGTTTCGCAACTACTTCATCAATGTACATCTTTGCCATCTTCGTTAAAGGCACATCTTGTCGGGTAGCTAGAAAATGAGCACTCTTCGTCAATCTATCTACAATCACCCATATCATATCATTCCCTTTCGGCGTTTTAGGTAGCTTCGTTACAAAGTCCATGGTAATATGATCCCATTTCCACTCGGGAATTTCTAATTGATGCAACAAACCATACGGCTTTTGATGGTCCGTCTTCACTCTTGCACACGTCAAACACTTTGCTACGAAATGAGCTACTTCTCCTTTAATATCCGGCCACCAATAAATCGGCTTCAAATCTGCATACATTTTGGTGACACCGGGATGTACTGAATATCTACTTCTATGGGCTTCCTCAAGGATCAATTCTCGGTTACC
This sequence comes from Erigeron breviscapus, assembly GCA_034093135.1. NCBI lineage: Eukaryota > Viridiplantae > Streptophyta > Magnoliopsida > Asterales > Asteraceae > Erigeron > Erigeron breviscapus. Next base: position 274,757,351 of record CM067167.1, read on the forward strand.
ACCAAGCAATGGCACCCAAATTCGACCCTTGTATGTTTTGAACCCACGGCTATTAGTCTCCATCACAAGACGTTTCTTCTTCCCAATGCTTTCATTGTCAATGTTATCCTTCATCAATGCCCTCACTTGTGCTTCCTTAATTCGATCAAGTAGCCCCGACTTGGCTTGAACTTGCATGCTCATCAACTTACAAGAAGAACTTTGCACCTTCCTACTTAGTGCATCCGCCACTACATTGGCTTTTCCCGGATGGTATTTGATTTCACAATCGTAATCCTTAAGTAATTCCATCCACCTCCTTTGCCTCACGTTCATCTCCTTTTGATTAAAGACATACTGCAAACTTTTATGATCGGTAAACAAAGTGCATTTTGTACCATAAAGGTAATGTCTCCACAATTTTAATGCAAATACAACTGCGGCCAATTCAAGATCATGGGTAGGGTAATTCTTCTCATGTGGTTTCAACTGGCGGGAAGCATAGGCAATCACTTTGTCTCTCTGCATTAAGACACAACCCAAACCCGTAATAGAAGCATCGCTATATACCACTAAATCATCAGTACCTTCAGGCAAGGCAAGGATAGGAGCTTCACACAACTTCTTTTTCAACGTTTGGAATGCATTTTCCTGCTTATCGGTCCACTCAAACTTTACTCCTTTCTTTGTTAGTTCAGTCATGGGCTTGGCTATTCGGGAGAAATCCTGAATGAACCTTCTATAATATCCAGCCAAACCAAGAAAACTTTTAATCTCAGTAGGAGTCTTTGGCTGCTCCCACTTTGAAACAGCTTCAATCTTTGAAGGATCCACTTTAATACCTTCCGATGAAATAACATGACCAAGAAACTGCACCTCTCGAAGCCAAAACTCACATTTAGAAAACTTGGCATACAACTTCTTCTCCCTCAACACCTCCAAAACTGCTTTCAAGTGCTCACGGTGCTCATCTTCTGACTTAGAATAGATCAAAATATCGTCAATAAACACAATAACAAAATGATCTAGAAAAGGACGGCATACCCGATTCATTAAATCCATAAACGCGGCTGGAGCATTAGTCAACCCAAATGGCATGACCAAGAACTCATAATGACCATATCTAGTCCGGAAAGCTGTCTTTGCTACATCCTCCTTCTTAACCTTCAATTGATGATAACCGGACCGCAAATCTATCTTTGAAAAATATGAAGCACCATGTAGTTGATCAAAGAGATCATCAATTCGCGGAAGAGGATATTTATTCTTAACCGTTCGCTTATTCAACTCACGATAGTCTATGCACATGCGCATAGACCCATCCTTCTTTTTAACAAAGAGAACCGGAGCTCCCCAAGGCGAGGAACTAGGTTGTATGAAACCTTTGTCAAGTAACTCCTGAAGTTGGGACATTAACTCTTTCATTTCTGTAGGAGCTAATCGGTAAGGTGCTTTAGCAACAGGTGCAGCACCGGGTATAAGATCTATCTGAAAAGTAACTTCACGGTCGGGAGGAATACCGGGAAGATCTTCGGGAAACACATCGGGAAAATCGGATACCACATCAATACTAGCAATAGAAGGCTTCTCCTTTCTCACATCAATAACATAGGCCAAGAAATGATTCTTATTCTTCCTTATACATTTAATAGCCTTCATCATACTAATGATCTTTATTCCCCCTCTCTTCTTATCTCCATAAACCGTTACCACATTACCATCGGATGTAGGAAACCGAATAATCTTTTGGGAACATAAAATACTAGCTTCATTTCTAGACAACCAATCCATACCAATCACTACATCAAAACCGGCTAAGGTAGTAGGCAATAACTGGACCGGAAACAAACGGCCTTCAATCTCAATGTCACAATCATCATAACCCACACGTATATCACTAACCGTACCATTAGCAATTTCCACCTCTATCGAGCAATCTAAAGGGGTAGTGACTCTTCCTAGCTTAGGAGCAAATAAAGTAGACACAAACGACCTATTTGCACCCGAATCAAATAAAACAGAAGCAGGTTTTGAATTAACAAGGAAAGTACCACTTACCACCTCGTCGTTGTTCTTTGCATCATCAACAGTCATTTGCAAGGCTCTCACTTTTGTTGCTGAAGTAGCTGCTTTCTTCCCGTCATTCTTCATTTGTGGGCAATCGGCAATAAGATGACCCGTTTCTTGACACTTGTAGCAACGAATCTTGTCCCTACATTCTGTTGCAAGATGTCCCGACTTCCCACACTTATGACACCTTCTTGTCTTATCGGAGCATTTACCTTCATGAACATTCTTGCAAAAAGCACACCAAGACCCATTCTTCTTTTTATCTTTGTCACCACTCGAGCTAGCATTCCCACGAAACTTCTTATTATTATTATTGTAGTTAGATGACCAATTTGACCCTCTTTTGAACCCTGCTTTCTTGTCATCAACCTTCACCACAACTCTCTCGCCTTTGAAGTCATCATCCAACCTCTTTGACTCCTTAATAGCCGCCGATAAAGTCACATGTTGTCTACATAATCCACGATAGTTAGCAGGAAGACCATCACAATAAGCCTCAATTTGGTCCTCCTGCCTTCGAACCAAGTGTCCAACAAACTTCAACTTCTCCATAAACGAGTGTGCATAATCAGAAATTGCACCGGGTTTAGCAACTAACGATCTAAACTCTTTTTCAATCAACCTTAACTCCCGCGTCCCTACATACTCCTCTAGAAATTTCTCCTTAAACGTTCCCCAAGGCATAGCTGCAAGTACCTCAGGAGCCATAGACACTATAGTAGCCCTCCACCAATTACGGGCATTCTTCTTCAACATCCTACTAGCACACAAAACCTTCATATCATCCGGACAATAGCAAGATGCAAAAACTACCTCAATGTCCTCAATCCACTCCATAGCTCCCACTGCATTTTGGGTACCATCAAATTCCTTGGCACCACATTTCTGAAAACTTTCGTATTTGAAGTTATTAACACGAGGTGCATTAACAACTCCATGTCCTCCATTATTAACTCCATTAGCACCCACGGCTGCCATGGATGGTTCAGCACTTTGGGAGGGATTAGAGTAATTCCCTTCCGAACGCTCACCCCTTTGTTCACTCCCAATCCTTTCTGCATTTCTCTCAGCCCTCATTTGAGCTAACTCTTCTTCATTTCTCATTAAGAGAGCTCGAATAGCTCTCAATTCTTCATGTAGTTGGGCTTGATTAGGAACCTGCTCTATAACCGGGTTTGCCCTATCTACTTCAGAGACAGTTGGTGGATCACCAAGACGACGATTTTGTGCACGGGGTGGCCTTTGCTCTACTTCATTTCCAGCCCCGTTTCCATTGGGAGGAACACCATCACCATTTCCTCCTGCTCTCTGATTACTAGCTCTAGTGTTTGCCATTAACTCTACAAAGCAATGACGACGGTTAGCAAGAGTTAAAGAGTGACCACATATGTTAAGGCTCTACTACAAATAACTACATTATCACACACAATAAACAAGCCTTATATCACACTCTCACTCACTCCCCAACCCGTCCTAGAGCATTCCACTTCATTAGCTAGGCATCCTACTTAAGCCTAACCTACTTCTCATCGGTCTAAGTCCAAAATCCTACGGCATAAGTCGAATTTTGGTTCACTTAAACCAATTCTCTGATACCAACTTGTAACACCCGACGTTTAAAAATATGGGTTTTCAAAAACTTTCACCTAACGGTGTTAAATTGCGGAAGAAAAGACTTTAAAAGTCAAAACCGATCAAAACATTTCGGTTTCTACGTTTAGTTGGTGTTACATGCCATATCAAACATTAGTTCAAATGAAAACCCAACGGTTGCCCAACATTAAACAACCGTTCACACATTATTACATAAATTCGACATCAAAATGAAATGTATTCAAAAGTCTCCATAATAAGCAACTATGGGTAGCTAAGGCTCCTTCATTGCATCTACCCAAGCTCATAAGTCCTGCGTCACTAGTCCATCAAGCTAAACCTGAGGGAACAACCACATTAAAGAAACAAGTGTTAGCTATATAAATAGCTAAGTAAGATCACACTTAATTTAAAAGCATTTGTCCAATTAAAACATTTCTTCATTAATAGACAAACTCATTAGGCACAATACACAACACACATAACTGCATATCAACTTCATATCAATTAGGATGAATCACCCTAAATGTGCCTATCCTGCATTACTTCATTACACACGTTTAACCACATAACTGCTTTCTACATTGACTGCTTTACTACGTTTTAACTGCTTTACTACTTTAACTGCTTTACTACGTTATTAACTGCGTTAATGTGTAACATAAGTTACACCCGACTAGATGACAAACCCCACACGGTTGTACATCAAGCGTCGTTAAGGAATGGCAAGCCAATCCAAGAGTAATCCGTATGTGGAGGTTGGTCAGACCCCTCGTATTACTCGCCCTGCATTATAAAGACCATGTTGCAAGGAGCCACCCAAGCAACAACTACGTCAACGCACTTAGCCGGGCTAGGGCAAGTACGGGTTAAGCTTAACACTTTCCTGCATCAAAGTTTAACGAGCTCGATCCTGCATTATTTAGTTTAGGTGACTGCATTACCTAAACATTTTCTACGTTTACTGCTTTTACGTTTTGGGCCCTTAAACGTGCACGTGTCATGGCAACTTAACGAGTCTAGTGTACTAGTTGAGCAAGCCATACAATCATGCACATATCAACAATCAACAACATACACTACATCTCAAAGCATCACAAGCTACTTCGTAATACTACATAAACTGCATAACAATATACTACATTAAGCAATACTTCATTTCACTACGATAGGGTCTGCATTTCAGGTCTCATGGTCAACTACATATCCCATAATGCCTCCCGTGTAACCCGAGATACCCACATATATCATAAGTTACCGTTAAGGAAGTTATAAGTATGAAACCTTTGCTTGTTGAACCCTCAGCGTGACAAAAGTAGTGTATCTTACCTTGATACAGCTTAACAACAAGCTACAAGCACAATACAACGATGACTAGGTGTCTCCAATAACCTAGAACAAGTATAAGATCGAAAGATAAGCTAAACGACACCTTTTGTAAAATCTGGGCAGGTGGTGCGCCGCACCTTCCATGTGGTGCGTCGCACCATTCCTCCAGGGAAATTCAAATAACTACGAGTGCGCCGCACCTACCCTTTGGTGCGTCGCACAAAACCAACAGAAAAACTTATCTATCAATAGGTGCGCCGCACCTACCCTTTGGTGCGTCGCACTAAACTCCCAGGGAAATTAGATTAAAGACAGGTGCGCCGCACCAGCCCTTGGTGCGTCGCAAAACGGGGTGTACCAAAAACCAAACTGGCCAGTGGTGCGCCGCACCTCCCACACTGTGCGTCGCCAAACAAAAAAAAAAAAAAAAAAAAAAAAAAAAAAAAAAAAAAAAAAAAAAAAAAAAAAAAAAAAAAAAAAAAAAAAAAAAAAAAAAAAAAAAAAAAAAAAAAAAAAAAAAAAAAAAAAAAAAAAAAAAAAAAAAAAAAAAAAAAAAAAAAAAAAAAAAAAAAAAAAAAAAAAAAAAAAAAAAAAAAAAAAAAAAAAAAAAAAAAAAAAAAAAAAAAAAAAAAAAAAAAAAAAAAAAAAAAAAAAAAAAAAAAAAAAAAAAAAAAAAAAAAAAAAAAAAAAAAAAAAAAAAAAAAAAAAAAAAAAAAAAAAAAAAAAAAAAAAAAAAAAAAAAAAAAAAAAAAAAAAAAAAAAAAAAAAAAAAAAAAAAAAAAAAAAAAAAAAAAAAAAAAAAAAAAAAAAAAAAAAAAAAAAAAAAAAAAAAAAAAAAAAAAAAAAAAAAAAAAAAAAAAAAAAAAAAAAAAAAAAAAAAAAAAAAAAAAAAAAAAAAAAAAAAAAAAAAAAAAAAAAAAAAAAAAAAAAAAAAAAAAAAAAAAAAAAAAAAAAAAAAAAAAAAAAAAAAAAAAAAAAAAAAAAAAAAAAAAAAAAAAAAAAAAAAAAAAAAAAAAAAAAAAAAAAAAAAAAAAAAAAAAAAAAAAAAAAAAAAAAAAAAAAAAAAAAAAAAAAAAAAAAAAAAAAAAAAAAAAAAAAAAAAAAAAAAAAAAAAAAAAAAAAAAAAAAAAAAAAAAAAAAAAAAAAAAAAAAAAAAAAAAAAAAAAAAAAAAAAAAAAAAAAAAAAAAAAAAAAAAAAAAAAAAAAAAAAAAAAAAAAAAAAAAAAAAAAAAAAAAAAAAAAAAAAAAAAAAAAAAAAAAAAAAAAAAAAAAAAAAAAAAAAAAAAAAAAAAAAAAAAAAAAAAAAAAAAAAAAAAAAAAAAAAAAAAAAAAAAAAAAAAAAAAAAAAAAAAAAAAAAAAAAAAAAAAAAAAAAAAAAAAAAAAAAAAAAAAAAAAAAAAAAAAAAAAAAAAAAAAAAAAAAAAAAAAAAAAAAAAAAAAAAAAAAAAAAAAAAAAAAAAAAAAAAAAAAAAAAAAAAAAAAAAAAAAAAAAAAAAAAAAAAAAAAAAAAAAAAAAAAAAAAAAAAAAAAAAAAAAAAAAAAAAAAAAAAAAAAAAAAAAAAAAAAAAAAAAAAAAAAAAAAAAAAAAAAAAAAAAAAAAAAAAAAAAAAAAAAAAAAAAAAAAAAAAAAAAAAAAAAAAAAAAAAAAAAAAAAAAAAAAAAAAAAAAAAAAAAAAAAAAAAAAAAAAAAAAAAAAAAAAAAAAAAAAAAAAAAAAAAAAAAAAAAAAAAAAAAAAAAAAAAAAAAAAAAAAAAAAAAAAAAAAAAAAAAAAAAAAAAAAAAAAAAAAAAAAAAAAAAAAAAAAAAAAAAAAAAAAAAAAAAAAAAAAAAAAAAAAAAAAAAAAAAAAAAAAAAAAAAAAAAAAAAAAAAAAAAAAAAAAAAAAAAAAAAAAAAAAAAAAAAAAAAAAAAAAAAAAAAAAAAAAAAAAAAAAAAAAAAAAAAAAAAAAAAAAAAAAAAAAAAAAAAAAAAAAAAAAAAAAAAAAAAAAAAAAAAAAAAAAAAAAAAAAAAAAAAAAAAAAAAAAAAAAAAAAAAAAAAAAAAAAAAAAAAAAAAAAAAAAAAAAAAAAAAAAAAAAAAAAAAAAAAAAAAAAAAAAAAAAAAAAAAAAAAAAAAAAAAAAAAAAAAAAAAAAAAAAAAAAAAAAAAAAAAAAAAAAAAAAAAAAAAAAAAAAAAAAAAAAAAAAAAAAAAAAAAAAAAAAAAAAAAAAAAAAAAAAAAAAAAAAAAAAAAAAAAAAAAAAAAAAAAAAAAAAAAAAAAAAAAAAAAAAAAAAAAAAAAAAAAAAAAAAAAAAAAAAAAAAAAAAAAAAAAAAAAAAAAAAAAAAAAAAAAAAAAAAAAAAAAAAAAAAAAAAAAAAAAAAAAAAAAAAAAAAAAAAAAAAAAAAAAAAAAAAAAAAAAAAAAAAAAAAAAAAAAAAAAAAAAAAAAAAAAAAAAAAAAAAAAAAAAAAAAAAAAAAAAAAAAAAAAAAAAAAAAAAAAAAAAAAAAAAAAAAAAAAAAAAAAAAAAAAAAAAAAAAAAAAAAAAAAAAAAAAAAAAAAAAAAAAAAAAAAAAAAAAAAAAAAAAAAAAAAAAAAAAAAAAAAAAAAAAAAAAAAAAAAAAAAAAAAAAAAAAAAAAAAAAAAAAAAAAAAAAAAAAAAAAAAAAAAAAAAAAAAAAAAAAAAAAAAAAAAAAAAAAAAAAAAAAAAAAAAAAAAAAAAAAAAAAAAAAAAAAAAAAAAAAAAAAAAAAAAAAAAAAAAAAAAAAAAAAAAAAAAAAAAAAAAAAAAAAAAAAAAAAAAAAAAAAAAAAAAAAAAAAAAAAAAAAAAAAAAAAAAAAAAAAAAAAAAAAAAAAAAAAAAAAAAAAAAAAAAAAAAAAAAAAAAAAAAAAAAAAAAAAAAAAAAAAAAAAAAAAAAAAAAAAAGAAAAAAAAAAGAAAAGAAAAAGAAAAGGAAAAAGACAAAGGAAAAAAATGAAAAATAAAAACAAAAGAGAACAACAAAAATACCAAAAAGAAAAAGAGGAAATTAGAGTAATGGCGTTTATGAGATGTCCATGTGATCCTTTATAGTGCTACCTTAATTGCCACATTGAATAGGGTTTGGGTCAATTCAAACCAACGGACCACCCTAATCATCTCATTTTCACAGGGTTTCAACTATTATTGTCCTTTTAAAAGATTGATACTTATCATTATCATAATATTATATAATTTTTTGGAGCTATTATATAAAATTCATGCATACGGATACCATTTTCTTATGTATGCATATGCCTACATAAGCCCCTTCAAAATTTGCCACCTAATTCAACTTAATTAGTTTTAAAATATCAACACTTGCTAATTTACTATGTATCAATGAGTAATCTATGTATACTAACTCCATCGTATAAGTCTATACTATAATAGTATAATTTTAAACAAATATTTTGTGGGATTATTCTAATACTTTAGACATTAAATAAAAATCAAGAAAATGAGATGTCGATAGAGTTTGTCATATCTTGCTTTGGTCAACATCTTTGGAGAGATGGAACTAAAATTTGATATTAACGGATCGGTGGCTTGATTGATTTGTTTATTTAACTTATAGATTACATAAGAATTAATTAAGAAATAATTATGTTCACTGGTCGGAGTCAAACACCCTTCCATCAATGCATTGTGTGAACAAACTGAAAATTATGCTAAATAACGTTGACGAAGTAATTAAGTTGGAAATTTATGAAGTGAGACAAGTATCAAAAAATAAATGTACACAAGTGAGGTGATTAAGGATGACGTTTATGTGTTTGTGTATGATTAAGTTGTGCTGTATGTGTATCATTCTAATCTAATTAATGACGAGTGCTTTATACCTTTATATACATACTATATATGTATCACAAGAGAAATGTTAAATGTAGCTTTTAAGATATGGTTAATTTGTTTAAACATATACTAACAAGTTAAATATAATCCATATCATTTTTTTTATTCAAATATACATTTTAATATAGAAATGGGTTTGTGTATGGTCTTGTAAGAAAGCTAGATAGCACCGATGAATGCTTGTGAAGGAAGGTACTAGCTAATCAGGATATAAAATAACGGCCTGGAATTGAAGGAGACTGGCATGTGTGCCAGCACGTCGTTCCATGTGATTTATTCTTAAAACACTCACCTTCCTCTTTTTTTCTTCCATTTGTTCCCCCCACTCATATGGATGATTGTTCTAATTTGATGTCCCAAATAAATGTCCATTATAAAAGTTTAGTCGAGTTTTTTGTAAAAAGTGGGACAATATTGTAGTCTAACCACTTGATTGAATCGTGTATATACAATCTGTTATTGTACTGAACCATTAATTAGGCATCATAGTTTTGAGCTTTTAGGCCCCCACATCACAAACTCCGAATTTGATGTCCACAACTTATAGCATAAACATATCAAATAGTAAACGATGTGGCCAATGGCCAAGGCGAATGAGAGAGAATTTAATCTATCATCTTTAGCGACACGTGTAAAAGCTCAAAAGTTTTTTTTTTTTTTTTTACCAGCAAACCCGACCCACACCCATACAACCCGGCCTCCAGGCAAATTGGATCATGTGAGGAGAAAGAAAATGCCAACTCCAAGCTGTACCAGATGGGACTCGAACCTGTAGGGAAACCAGGCTCAAAAGAATTTAACCTTCTTTCTCACCATCAAAGTTATGACTATATACAACTTATGCTATGGCAAGTATTCAGAAAGTTATTAACATAATGTTATCTCATTGAATGTAATATAGATTTTTATTTGAAAAAAAAAAGACATAATATGGGTGCCAAAAACACATGTTAGCGCATGATGCATTACTTTCCAGAAAATAATCGACCTTTGGTCTAAGCCTAGACCAAACTAATGAACACTAAACACTTAACTTTGACAAGTTAATATCTCTTTCAGTTTTACCAATTTTGAACCAAGTCACATGCAGCCAGTTATATAACCGCCTACGTAACCAGTTCTAGGTTTGACGATATTATATCAGAACAGTGAAAATATCCATTAGAAAAAAAACAAATGCATTTAGCAAAAGAGCCTCGAAGAAGGCATAAAGACACTGCAGATGAATTCCTAGACTGGTTAACCAATCTTTGAGACTATATGACGAGGCTAATCTTTACTTGGTAGTAAGGAACTAAAAAACACAACACAATAAATAACATTGTTTAAGCAATAGATCAAGAATCTGTAGATTAACCATCAAAAGTCTCAACTTCAAACAAAACTAGCTATGAGTTTGGCAGCAACAAACTGTCAAATAGTAACAGAATGCATTCAAACGCTCTACTTATCAGCCTTAGCAGCAGTAGCAGCGGCTTGACCTCTGAGCCGACCAGTCCTTCTAGCGGCAATAAGACCAACCTTTTGCCCAGGTGGTGCGTCACGACGAACGGTACTAGCATGACCAATATGTTGATGGTTACCACCACCATGGGGATGCTCCACTGGATTCATAGCAACACCACGAACCTTGGGCCAGCAGTTTCTCTTGACACGGAACTTGTGATAAGCATTACCAGCCTTGAGCATAGGCTTCTCTGTACGTCCACCTCCAGCAACCTGACCAATCATAGCACGACAACCACTTGGCACGATTTTTTTGGCACCAGATGGAAGCTTGACCCTATATTGTCAACAAAAACCAAACAGATGCTATTATAATTAGCAGACTTAATGACCAAGAGTCCAGAATGTCACAATATCACAACTATCTAAACCTAGCAATGACAATTTAACTATCAGATTCATCGCATAGCAATAATCACTTTGAAAATTTGCATCCAATATCCTTTATAAAATCCATATAACAAATAGTCAGCCTTGATTGTTGAACAAAACTATACAATGTCAAGATTGACCAATTTTGCGGGGAAAACTTTCAAAATGAAATCACTTGACTAGTTTTGCGGAGAAAACTTTCAAAATGAAATCACTTGACTGTAAATCAGAGTAGCCCTCATGACCTATGAAATCCCACATTTGCAGATTCTCAAAAGAGAATTAAAAAAGAACTTGCAGCAAAAAGCAAGCTATTAATGAGACCAATCTAAAGGATATGAGCCAAGTTCCCGACACAAAGAAGATCTAAACATGTAGTTATTCATGTCTTTGGACGGAATACAAGTACTAAGTTCCAACACACTAAATATTATAAACTTCAAAGTAATAAACACAAATACATAAGATATAGGTTTAATGTATCTACAAAACCAGAACTATACAAACCAAAACCAAAACCAAATAAAAGCACTAAACCAGCCTCTAACAAAGCATACATAAAGGACCCCTATAATCAAACCAATTTCTAATCCCAAAGATGCTTTCAGCATGGAAAAATTCAAGTGTAACATAGATACAACCAATTTACCTTACACGGATCAGCTTGAAATATGTGTATGTTCATGCATCAATGAGACAAAGAATGACTTATACTAATCGTATACAACCACAAAAGTAGACAAACAAACACACACATATCATTTTATCGAATTTTCATTGAATAAAACCATTTATAATAACAATAAAGAAATCAATATATTCACATTCAGACTAATATATGTGAATAGAAAACAAGTGCAAATTGTTCAACCGTGCATATAAGTTGAAACAATCAAAGATGAACAATCCACACTTTACATATGACATTGTACATCCATGATGTTTTCCAATCTTATGCAATTTTAAAATTGTATTTATCATCCACAAAATATATGAGCAGTATGAGGAGAATATAATCGTGTGCCTCTAGTGCATTCCTACCAAATTTTATAAGTTAGACAAACATTTTATACAACTATTAAACAACAAACGAATCCAACATAAACAGCAAAAAGTAAATATATTAAATAAATAAATACAGCCACATACCAAAAACACATATAAAACTATGAAAAATCAAAGATACATTCATAATTGTATACACAACAATCAAATCAAAACACATACTCCTACCATTTAAACAATTTACAGCAAACACATAAATTAAAAACAACCAAATATATCATATTTATATATGTATATACACAAAAATTTCATTTCACCTCGTATCTCATTCAAACAACTCACAATAAACACACAAGCATTAACCAACAAAACATCAAAAAAATGTATAGATATACAAGTATAGATATAGAAATATACCTAGAGGTACCGTTATCAGGATTATGACTAATAACAATAGCATAATCACCAGAAGCTCTAGCAAAAGAGCCACGATCACCAACATGATGTTCCACATTACAAACAACAGCTCCTTCAGGAATGCTTCTTAACGGCAACACATTTCCAACCATCAAATTCGCTTTCTTCCCACAAAACACAAACTGACCTGTATACATTCCTTCAGCAGCCACAAACAGCTCTTTCTGATGCTTATAACGAAACGGGTGACGGAATGTAACCCTGGCTAACGGTGCACCGCGACCTGGGTCATGGATGATTTCGGTGATGACACCTTTCAAGTACCCGTTTCGTTCGCCGAAGTCTAGTGATCTGAACCGAGCTGGGCCTTTGCGATGGTGGGTGTGTGATTTGAAGACGGACCCTGCTCCCTTACGCTGTGCTCTGATTACACGTCCCATGGGGGAATCTGTGTGTGTGTGTGTGTGTGTGTTTAGGGTTTGGGTAGAAGACGGCTGGTTGAAAGGATGTATAGTTATAGAAATATAGGGTTTTGTGTAGATGTGTTATGTTTGGGCTTGATTTTAAGTGGGCTATTCGTAACGCATAAGTTAAGTTTGGTGTGTATCAGTGTATGTATGAAGGGTTTATTGTCAAGTTTAGGAGCCCAAAAATTACAGTTTTTTAAATTAAAATTAAAAAGATATTTCAATAAAAAATTTTATACAATTGTTTATATATGTCTATATGATTATCTATGTGCATTTGGTCAGCATCTACTTTATATAATTATAAAATATTGATTTACCAAATACTCGCATATATATGTTCGTACTATTATTTAGCTACTAATTCTGTACAACACCTACAATCATTAATTTGAATTATTTATTTAATTATATAATTTAATATTTACATTAAAATAACTATATAACTATAAATCAAAACATTATATTAATTAAATATCATTACATTAATAAATAAAAAATATCTATATAATAGTAATAACAATATTAATATCTATCTATATCTATAACTGTATATATAGTTTTATTTTTACTCATTTATAAAACAAATTATTTTATTTTAAAAAAGTAATAATTTTGGACATTTTGTTGCAGTTATTCTTAGAAAGACTAGTTTGCAACCTTTATTATTTTCATTTCGTTTTGATGTTTTATAATTGAGTTTTTTTATTGAATTTTTATTTGATAAAGATTCTCGACATTTATGCTTTTATTAGTGTTCAGGTCCGTCCAATGGACGGATAGTCTCAAAGTATATCAATCAAAGCTAAAAAATTAGAATTCAAGTATATTAAATAGAGTCAAGTCATATATGACTGTAAATAGAATTGTAATCCCACAAACTCATTATATGTATCAAAATCACTATTAGTCAAATTTTATATTTAACCTCAAAATCTTTGACTCCACATGAAGAGACACACTATTATTTAACCTGACAATATCCTTAGCTATAAAACCATGATAAAAGAACTCAAGATATGTCAAGTAATGAATAATGATAGGTTCTGACATAAAAGCATACTACAATTTAGTTATCATATACTTCTAACATAATCAATACGAAAGCTAAAGAAAAACATATGAAAATTAACTCCATATAAAAATTGATTCCAGTTTACCCATTTTTTTCAACTTTAGTTAAATAAAAATTTGCAGTTTTTTTATTGAATTTTTATTTGATAAAGATTCTCGACATTTATGCTTTTATTAGTGTTCAGGTCCGTCCAATGGACGGGTAGTCTCAAAGTATATCAATCAAAGCTAAAAAATTAGAATTCAAGTATATTAAATAGAGTCAAGTCATATATGACTGTAAATAGAATTGTAATCCCACAAACTCATTATATGTATCAAAATCACTATTAGTCAAATTTTATATTTAAAGTTACTACAAACACAAACAACAGTTTTATACTAAACAATTTAGAGTTAAGCTCAACAAAAATAGAAACAAAAAGTGTAGAATATATAATTTGGAAAATACATTCCAATTCATAACAAAGACCATCTCGAACGTTTTGATTTTATTCGGGTTGTTCCACTCCGAAAAAGTCCATACATGCACAACACGGAGTCGTAGATGATGGTTAACATGTGTTGGCTTAAGATCTTCAAGATGAACTAATGTGGTCTTATTTTTTGTTGTTGAAGAAAAAGTAATAGTTAAAAGTGTAGGTCCTTACGTTACCTTCCAGCCACTCTCTATATCTGACCTGGCTTTCTCCTTTGGATCCTGCAATAGAAAATTCACAATAAAGGCCTACTTTAAATTAACAGGACTGTCATTAAACAATTTGTTATTTGGCGCATTTTATAGTATGAGCTCCATAGAATGGCATTCAACAGATATCACATAACGAATCTTCTGAGCCCTCTCTAATGCATTTCCTCCTTTAAACCATATTTCTAATCAAAAATTTACCACAATGTAACGGATGAAAGAAAAAAGACTAAATGATAACAAAAGTACTATTGAAGCAAATCACACCACCCCACACACACAGAAGTAGAATCTTCACAAAAATGTGAAAGAAAAGAGGGAAAAAATGCACGGCTCAAACCAAGATCCATGATTTCATATAGATTAAAATATATAAACAACATGACTCCAACCCAAAATTCGATTTATTAATGAGCCAAGCAAAGGTTAAGCTAACCTCACCTCAATTACAAAGTTTTTAACAATTTATTCAAATAAATAGATAAACCCTAACGCCTTTCTTAATCAGGGAATCTGAAATAAATAATCAAATTTTATTCAAATAAATAGATAAACCCTAACGCCTTTCTTAATCAGGGAATCTGAAATAAATAATCAAATTTTATTCAAATAAATAGATAAACCCTAACGCCTTTCTTAATCAGGGAATCTGAAATAAATAATCAAATTTTATTCAAATATCATAATACTTCATATATACAAATTAACTTCTCTTAGAATGTGGAGTTTTTCTTCCGTTTGTCACAAAAACCCGAATCTAAATCGAATTTACTTGGAATCTGTGATCACTCATTAACACATACAATTAATATCTAAAGGCCTAAAGCAATACAAACATGGTGAATGAAAGAGTACTTACCAGTAGAAACATTAGTCCGATTCTAGTAGTTTTCGTTGTCGAAGGGTTTTTTTTAAGAATTTGGTAGGGTTTTTTCTAGATTGTATATATATAATAATTTTGGGAGAATTTTAAGGATAAAAATATTTCTTTAAAAATATAGGGTGGCTATAAAATATTTAAAAAATATACAGGATTAATTAGGAGGGAGAATTATGCTCAAAGAGGGGGATTAGGGGTGCCAAGTGTACCTCCAACCCCCTCTTTTAGTTATATTATAGATTATGTTTGTATTATTGTTTTGTATTTTATTATTAATAATCTACTTTCATAACTAATATTCTTTAGTAGTTCGACATATGGCAAAGACATTATATCATTGTTATCAAAGTGTTCATGTCTGTGATGAAATAGAAACTTTTTACGATCAATTACTTTTAAGCTTGAAAATAAAGTTTCAGCAACATCGTTCTGAGTAAAATGTTTCTCGTTTTAGTTGAATTTAAAGTTCTATCTCTCCTTATTAATCCAGTTGTGATAGAGAGAATGAAGCGGGTGAGGACCTAAGACTTATAGGTTTTAAATTTTAGCATGTGCAAAATGTTTTCAGGAATAGAGATATGAGTTTTTTATTTATGAGTTTCATCTAAAATTAAAGCTAAGCAAATGAAGAGGGTTGCTACAACAACAACAACAAGAGCCAATCCCTGAGCGGGTATGGGGGAGGTGAGCTATAGATAGTTATTCCTCTACCCAAAGGTAGAGAGAATGAATGTTTCATGTGATTACTTGATGATTACATGTGCATAAACAATCATATGAGCTATGCATGTAAGTATTTTGTAAATCATTGTGTACGCAAACATGTGCGAGATAGTTTATAATTTAATGTTTCTTGAGATTAGTTAGTGATCACATGTGGAGATTAGTTAGTGATCACATGTGCGAGATTAGTTAGTGATTATATGTGTCTTTTCAATCATATGAGCATATATGTATGCAATTATTTTTTTAATAATGATCACATGTGCGAGATTAGTTAGTGATCACATGTGTCTATTCAATCATATGAGCATATATGTATGCAATTATTCTTTTAGTAATGATCACATATGCGAGATTAGTTAGTGATCATATGTACGAGATTAGTTAGTGATCACATGTGTCTTTGCAAGTAATGTAAATTTGAATCTCAATTTTTAATTAAATAAAAGCCTATATGCAAGATTTATTTAATAAAAACATATATGTAATCTTATCATGTTTGAATATATAATTAAGTGTTTTAAAACTAACTTTTCAAAAAAAGTGTTTTAAAACTAACCTTTATTAAAAAAAAAACTTTAAAATTAAATTAATTGACTTTAACTAATTTGAATCTCAATGTGTAACAGCATAACCGATCGGTAGTCAAGGCTTTTTAATTTATACCTATATTACCCTTGTAAGCATAACTGTTCGTTTTGTTTAAAATTTATTTACATATTTGTCATTATGATTATTAGTCTTTAATCACTCTCATCCAATGGTTACAATTAACTCAAAAGGTTTCAAAAGTTTTGCTATTTTAGGTTCTCAAATTAACTTTTCCATATGTATATATATATATATATATAGGGTAACACTCCGGTAAGAACACTCTTAAAATAAGAACGGTGAGAACACTTAAAAACATCATTTTGATGCATTAAAAGTCCATAAAACTAACATAGTGCATAACTAATTATCATTATTTAAGTGTTTAACAACACATTGATCCGTCAAAATCGGAAAAATCACGTTTTTTGTTGGATGCATCATTTTGATGAATATGCATCCAAGATGGATGCACAAAACAAAAAATATGATTTTCTCGATTTTGACAGACCAATATGTTGTTAAACACTTAAATAATAATAATTAGTTATACACTATGTTAGTTTATGGACTTTTAATGCATCAAAATGAAGTTTTTAAGTGTTCTCACCGTGTTCTTATTTTAAGGGTGTTCTTATTTGATTTGCCCCCTATATATATATATATATAATATATATATATATATATATACAAATGGTCAACGTATTTTTGTACTCGTTTGAGGAAATTTTCAAACAAAGCCATTGATATCCATGAAACTAATATAACGATTTTTGATTCATTGATTCACTAATATTCACTGATTTGTATAGATTACATGTTAGTTTTGATGAAGGGGGATACTTTGTTCATTTCTGAAAAAGTTATCTGGATCTACCAGGCTTTTAACTCGTGCCAATCTCTTGAAGTTTCTTTTGAAGTACTTCTGTAACGCCCCTAACTTACAAAATGGAACTTACAGACAAAAGGGGCGTTAATCTTATTCAAAAGTCAAACCAAAGTCAAATTGACAATGTATTCAAAGTACTAATTCTTCAATTAACTCTAAAGCAAAGGGGTGCTAAGTCCACTTCATTCTACTCTCTTCTCTCGATCCCAAAGCCCTTCTGATAACCTGCCGTATAAGAAAGAAAAAGGAATACGGCTGAGCAAAAAGCTCAGTGACGGATATGACAAAAGCAGAAATATAATATGAAAAGCAAGACATATTTCAAAGACAAACTTATTACCTTAACAATCTTTATTTCAAATCAAAGTACTCATACGTATAGTTTCACAAATACCTTATACATTAACAAATCAAATAAACATTTCAAAGACAAACTTATTTTCGAATCAAAATACAAATAGGTATAATCTTATACTTAACAAATATCTTATATTTAACAAATCTTATACTTAACAAATATCTTATATTTAACAAATCTTATACTTAACAAATCCAATTCCATAAAATAATGCACACAAGAGCCAAAACTTATAACTTATCTGAAGGGTCCTAGTGAATTCATAGGGTAGCTACTCCACTAATCATTCACTAATGGTGTCAAACGTTTCGTATGACACTACGATAAACGTCCACCGTCAAACTTACCAAAATGCCTAGGATCGATCCATTCGCCCCCTATCACAATATAATATAACCACTCGGTGGTCATAAAGAAGACGCCGTAGATTAATCAAATACACTGCTACGGGCAGTGCCACGTCATCCGTGTCACAATAACGCGCCCATGGGACCTCCATGGATAGGTACTCTCTTATATGCATATCTTAAGAAACCGTTTTGACCAAATTATATACTTAAATATATCAAATATGTTTCCATATGACAAAATTAATTTTCGGACAATTAAACAATAATTATATATATTTTGAGATATTTTAAATATAAACTTAAAACCACATCTCCATCACCTAATTCTCATAAATATATAATGGAGCCATCATGACTCATAATATGCGACTGTATTACTTTTTCGGAGCCAATAATCTAGGGACATATATGAGTGTACAAATTTGGGAAAACACTTGTACGAATCACCGCATCAAATGTAACACCAAAACGTAACTCTTTCGGGACTATTATCAAATTGAGTTTTAAGAGATGGTTTTGACACAATTATAAATAATTTTATACAAAGGCTGACAAACAAATAATATTTCAAAGATTATATAGATATTGACATAATTAATAAACAAAATTTTGTGAAGAAAGATTTTTAGCGGAATACGAACAAATATTTCGAATAAAACATACTAAGGAATGCTGAAATAATTTAAGGAATTCAAATGGCAGTTTTAATATAATTATATATATAACAAACAAAGTTTAAAACCAGAATCCGTATATATATATATATATATATATATATATATATATATATATATATATATATATATATATATATATATATATATATATATATATATATATATATATATATATATATATATATATATATATATATATATATATATATATATATATATATATATATATATATATTTATAATATATGTATGTATATATATATTTGTATAAAACCTTTTTGTTTCTTGATCACACACACGTACATACTAATGTCACATTCTTCTTCTTTTTATAGGCATGAATTTAAGCTTGTGGGTTTGGTTAGTTTTCATGTTGAGTTGATAGCCTACTACACTTAAAAGTAGTAGATGAACTACTAAATTTGTTATAGAATATTACAACTTCTTTCCCCAAACAAGAGCTTCAGAGTAACTCATGTTGCCTTGATTGTTTGTTCCCAGATCCAAGTCGCGATAATTAAGGTATGCGTTTCTCGGGTGTTTTGAAACATAAGGCTTCATGTACTTGTATAACTCCCTTAACCAATGTATATGCTTGTTTGATGCCCGGATACCATTGACTTCCCATTTGACCAAATATTGTATGTTGTACAAAGTACCTCTTCTGTGAGGGAATGGGAGGTGGGCTTCTGAAATCTCACTCATCCGCCCACCATACGGATCCATTATCATGAAAACAAGCTTCTGTTGAAGAAACTTTTCCTTAATATCTACAAATACTTGTTTTGGTATAGGTTTTGTCACAAAATCGGATTTTGCTTTAAAGTAAGGGTCGGTTTTGATTCCTAGCAATAGTTTTGGGGATTTTTCTTAGCCGGCAAAGTAAAGAACTGATTCTATCCAACTCATTTCCATGCAGTCGGTCGGTTTTAAACCTAGTTGAGGGAAACTTTCGTTCATCAACGGTAGTAGATCTTTGAGTTCTCCTAAGAAAAGTGAGTTAAATAGCGCTTGAACTGGTGTAGTCTTATTGTCATGAATATATTGAATGACTAATCTAATAAACAACTCGTTTCTCATCTTTGAGAGCATTAAGATGTGGTTTGCGTGGATCGTGCATGTAAAGACATAATTGTTGAACCGCATACGAAATGTCCGGGCGAGTGAACGTTAAATATTGTAATGCGCCAGCTAGGCTGCGATAGAGGGCCGGATCAGAGACTGGTGGACCGTCCGGTCCAAGTTTCTTGTCTGTGTCAACCGGTGTACGAGAAAGTTACACGTCAACATGTTTGCTTTTTGCAGAATTTCTAATGCATATTTTTCTTGTGACAGTAGAAGCCCGGATGAGTTACGTGTAACTGAAATCCCCAAAAAATAATTCAAAGCCCCAAGGTCAGTCATGGCAAATTCTTTGTTAAGACATGAGATGATGCGCTGCAAAAACTCAGTCGAAGAGGCAGACAAGATGATGTCGTCGACATATAATAAGAGGTAAGCAGTGTCTTTACCCTTCCTGAATATAAATAAAGAAGAATCTGCCTTACTATTAGAAAAACCAAGTGTCTGAATAAAAGTAGCAAACCGTTGGAACCAAGCACGAGGTGCTTGTTTAAGTCCGTATAACGAACGCTGAAGACGACAGACATAATCTGGATGTGCCTGTTCCACGAACCCTGGTGGTTGAGTCATATATACAGTCTCGGACAAGGATCCATGAAGGAAAGCATTTTTAACATCCAGTTGTTGATGAATTGGCCAATCCCTGGACAGGGCAATGCTGAGAACGGTTCGGATTGTCGCGGGTTTGACTACGGGGCTGAAAGTTTCGTCGCAGTCGATTCCGGGTTGTTGACTGCGTCCATTAGCGACCAACCTTGCTTTATACCTGTTAAGACTGCCATCTGCATTGAACTTATGTTTCAAAAGCCACATGCAATTAATAATGTTAGCATCAGTCGGACGGGGAACAAGAACCCACGTTCCGTTTTTAATTAAAGCAGAGTATTCATCAAGCATAGCATTTTTCCATTGAGGAATTCGGAGAGCATGAACATACGAGCGAGGAATTGAACAGATGGAAGATACATGAAGGTTAAGCTTGTGAATGGGTTTGACAATACCATGTTTTGCACGGGTGATCATAGGGTGCGTAGATGACTGGGCGGGTGGTGTAGCGGTGGGTGATGGTGTGGCCGGATCAGGTGGGTCAGAGGAACCGGCAGTGGGTTGGTCCGAACCGGGCGAGGTGGGCTGGTGTGGCTGCTCCTCGGTGGGGAATGAGTGGGCTGGTGAATGGGTGGGGCTTGTTGTGGGACTGTGTGGGCTAGCAGCCGAGGAGTCCACTGGGAGAGGGCCGGTTAGGATATCACGGGCCAGAGGGGAAGGGCTATTAGGTGAGTCCAAAAAGTTGTATAAGGGTAATGGACCGGTTTTAGCATGATATGGAAACACATTTTCATCGAAGTTCACATGACGGGAAAGTATTATTTTGTTGGTGGCTAGGTCGAGGCAGCGATATCCTCTATGGTTATTTGGGTATCCAAGAAAGACACATGGTGTGGATCTTGGTTCGAGCTTGTGATTAGTCGTGATATAAGGGTAGCAAAGACACCCAAATACACGCAAATGGTCGTAAATAGGTGATTTATTAAACAATTTGGTGAAGGGGATTTGGTTTTTAATGGCTGTGGACGGCAAAATATTTAAAAGGTGTGTTGCCATAAACAATGCCTCTACCCAAAATTTAGTCGGTAAGTTTGCATAAAATAATAATGTGCGGATTAAACTGTTTATTGTTCGAAGCATGCGTTCGGACTTACCGTTTTGTTGAGATGTGTGAGGGCACGAAAAACGAAATTGGATACCATGGTTTGCAAATAATTGGTGTTGTTGGTGATTGTCAAATTCGCCCCCATGATCACACTGAAAAGCTTTAATTTCTTTGCCAAACTGGGTTTTAACATACGCATGAAACTGCAAAAACTTATTAAATGCATCAGATTTCTTTTTAAGCGGATACACTCAAAGGAAATGAGAATAATGATCTAGAAAAATAACATAATAGTTAAAACCACTTACACTCGGAACTGGTGATGTCCACAAGTCCGAGTGTATAATATCAAACGAATTCTTAACAATAGAGGCTGAAGTATAAAAGGGATGTCTAGTGAACTTGCCAAGCTGGCAAGCATGACACAAAGTCGTAGACTTTGTTTTATTACACGAAATAAATTTATTAGAAACTAAATTACGCAGCACTTCATCCCCGGGATGTCCGAGTCTTTGGTGCCACGTAGACGACGATAGTAAAGCAGTAGGAGTTGTTCTTGGTGAGCAGAGTGGATAGAGTTCTCCGTCACTGTCACATCGGAGCAGAAGCTGTCTGGTCTTGTAGTCCTTCACATCAAAGCCAAATTCATCAAACCCGACACGACATTTATTATCTTTAGTAAATTGACGAACAGATATAAGATTTTTTATGATTTGTGGTGTGATTAGAACATTTTGCAAATATAGTGGACGCGATAAAGATGGTAAAATGCTATGTCCGGCTTGGGTAACGGGAAT
The DNA here is from genome assembly GCA_034093135.1 of Erigeron breviscapus. NCBI lineage: Eukaryota > Viridiplantae > Streptophyta > Magnoliopsida > Asterales > Asteraceae > Erigeron > Erigeron breviscapus. The sequence continues at coordinate 274,779,737 of CM067167.1, forward strand.
GGTATTTCCGTTACCAACAAGCACTGATGGATATCTATTTTGATTAAAAGGAACAGTGAGTGTACCTGCATCCGCCGAGAGATGTGCAGTGGCAGCCGAGTCCATGTACCATCCGTTGTCAATTGGATTCTGCAAGGTAGTGGCTGCGAATGCGTGCGGAATGCTGGTGGGCTGGACTGCTAATGGACCACATTGTTGGGCTAGAAGAGGCTGGTGGGACGCGAAAGGGGCTGGTCCGAGAAGACTGGGCCCATACAAGCCTGTTGGGTCGTAGCTTTGAGGGCCTGTGCTAGCTGGCTGTCCAGATGGGCTGACCCAGTAGGGGCCATTGGGCCGAATCTGTCCACTGTTGGGGCTATAAGCCCAAGCAGGGGGTTTTGCATGGACAAATTTGCACTTGTCCCCGAACCTACACGATCCACGCATGAAGTTGCGACACAATACAGTGGACCCACGAGCGGTATTGCTGGATTTATGATTGTTACGATTGCGATTTTGAGACGTGGCAGCCACTAAAACCTGGGGAGAAGACGAGTTATCACGACCACCACCACAGCTTAAGGATGAGGGATTGCTTGCTTTTGCCTTACGCTTGTGCATAGATTCTTCCATGAGCAGCATGGACCTAGTTTCCAACAGTGTTGGGCGCTCAGATCGGTGGCGAATCATAGTGCCCACGTTGTCGAACCGTTCGTCCAACCCATTGAGTGCATGCATTACCAGAACTTTTTCATCCACCGGAGAACCGATGTTTGTTAAAAGATCAGAAATAACCTTAACCCTTTTGAAGTACTCGGCTATGGACAGCGATCCAAGTTCAAGGGATCTTAGCTCATTCTCCAATTCCATCGCACGCGATTCCTGATTATCATGAAACAGATCTTGTAAAGCTTTCCAAACGGTTGCCGCCGTCACATTCTTCTTGATGACTGTTTGAAGCACGGACGTGGTAAGGGTTCCATAGATCCATTGTTTCACCAAAGCATCGAGTTTCTTCCAATAAGCATCGGTTTTGGAAGGTGTCTCGCCATCTAGATGATCGCGTAAATCGAAGCTTTCACAGTGAGTGACAAAAAGCTCGTTCCACGCGTCATAGTTTAGTTGATCTAAATCTAGTGTGAGTGGGACATGGGTTTTGATGTTAGTGACACCAAAAGCCTTTTCATGAAGTGGGTTTTGGTTCATCTTTTCTTTGCCGGATTGATCGCCGGTCATGGTGATGATGGCAGTTGATTTTGTTGGCTGTTTTTACGTGAAAGGAGAAGAAGAAGCAGATGAGAGAAAATAGGCTAGGTATTTGGGGGAGTGTCGTGAGGCTCTGATACCATGAGAATCGGTTATTTCCCCTTGAAGATTGTATTCCATTATTATCCAATATATATAGTTACAATGTATCTTGTTATACAAGACTATCTAGAATATTCTTAAGTATGGGCTAGGTTTACAATATATGCATGGACTAATACTAATGGACCGGTTGTCCGTTAATAGAGTGTGGTGGCGATTACAAAGAACCAAAACGCGCAACCTCATTTTTATGTTGTATTTCGAGTTGAGATCGATATAATTAAGTTGTGATGGGAGATTAGGAGTCCATATTTATGTATGGCAATAGATGAATGCATAGTCTTGGTTTGACAGTTAGTGAAGATCACAAAGAGCAAAATTTGTATTAGTCGCCAAGTTAAAAGCCTAGTTGTGACAAAACCGTAGAATGTGGGACTTTGGATACATCACAATATTACAAGAGCTGATGATAATTGACAGTGTTGGATGGAGTTGTTTGTCTTTTGGACTTCTGGCACATGCTGCTTCAAAAACCAACTTAACGAATGGCCGAGTAAATACACCAAACTTTTTTTTCGTTCTCAACGTATAGGAAGGTTTTAAATTCAAATCTCGTTAGAGATTTTATTTGGGAGTGATAAGAAAAAGGTTCATATATAAACAATCATGGAAAATCCTACTTAGGCTGTTAGGCTACGTTCATCTGAATCAAAAAAGACTTATCCAATAACTTGAATAAGACAAAACACATCCGTTGAATAAATTATTATTTTAAACGTTTTAAAAAAGATAGAGAAAATTTCATTACATACCCTTGTGGTATACCATATTATTAAGTTTCACCCCTCTCGTTTTTTCGTATCATTACATATCCATATGGTGATTTTTTGTATCATTATCTACCCCTCCACGTAACGTCCGTTTGTTGCCATCCGTTAACTCCCTCACCACGTGAGGGTATTTCTGTCTTTTAGCTCTAAACACTCTCTTCTTCTCTTTGCTTTTTTTTTTCCAGATCTAACAAGCCCCTAAAATCATAATCTAATTTCTTCCCCAAAAAACCAAAATCAAAACCAAAACCAAAACCTTATCCCTGGAAATCAATTACATCAAAAAACATTCTCATCACATCTTTTATATATATCGATACATATAGATCTGTGAAAAAAAAACACCTTTCACACCTGATTTCCACCACATAAACCAAAAAATAAAAATAAAAATTCTTCACACCCATCAAACACCTTTCCGTTCACTTCTTCACACCCATCAAACACCTTTCCGTTCACTTCTCCCCTCTTTCCCTTTCAAATCTTAACAACCATCTTTTTATCTCTATATATATACATACACCTATAGATTACATATACATATGCACGCACACACAATTCACTCAAAAAGAAAGATGGGTAACGGGTTATTAAATTTAGACAGAACATGACCATTATGATATATATATGATATATATATGTATATAATTTTTGAGGATTTAGTAGATCCAATAATAATAATAAACCATTTTACCTACTTGTATCATCAACCAATAATCAAGATGTCGAGAAACCCCTCAAAATCAATCATCAACCCCGTCGGAAAACCCACCCGAAATATCACTGGAAAGAGAAATCTGGACAATCCAAAATATGCAGCCGCCAACTCAAGTTTACCAAGAAAGAGGTTGATTCAAAAGGATGGTGTAGATTTAACCAATTATTTTTCTGTTTTGATTGATCCGCATAGAGTATGGGTTAGATTTAGATCCCTTACTAGTTTTTCTTCAAAAACAATCACGAAATTTACATATATATTATAGGGTAACACTCCGAGAGAGAGAGAGAGAGAGAGAAGCAGCAACAATGAGGTGGGGGCGACAAGTTTGGGTAGCAGTAGAGGGAGGTGTTTTTGTGTGTTGGGGGTTTAATTTTAAGGAAAAGAATTTGATAAGAGTTTGGTCTATGATGATATACTATATTGTAGGTGTGGACAATGTGTGGTGTTGTTGATGTTAATGATGATGATTATCATGTCTGGGTTATGTATAAGTGAAAAGTGAGTATTATTAGTTTTTCCTTCAACAATTTATCATCTTTTAAGTACTCGGAACAGAATTGAGCTTTATGGAGGAATTGCACACGGAACTCATTAACATTTTACGAATATACACAATGACCTTATTTAAGCTTGATATTTTGCAAGGCCTATTCAGGATAGGAAGAAGAGACATGCATAAATAGTGTAGCCATAATAGATAGGACATCATGCTACATAGAGTCATAAAAAGTTTACAGAAGTTGGCAAGACAAGACTAAATAGTTCATGGTAAACCCAAAAGATACTTTAAATAAAATGGCCTAAAGGTACCGAAGTTGTCCTTTTTACTTTAAGAGATACCAATGTTTAATTTCGTATGTTGTGGGTTATGTTTTGCGAAACACCGTCTATTCTAGATTCTAAATTACCGGATAGTTGTTTTACTTCATGTATAGCGGTTTTGTACTTATGGACTTGCCACGTTGGATTCCACCCGAGAGTCTTCCTCATGTGTTTGACCAAATAAAAATTCTGTATATATAAAAATAATATAGATATTATATTAATTTAGCCATTCAAATCCAAGTACCATGAACAACTTTAATACGAGAATCTCCATTCAACATTCCACCGATCTAATATACATATTATATTAATTTCGCCATTAAAATCCATTTACCTTCAAGGAAGATCTACAAAACTATATATAGTTATGGTGTTGTAGATCTGAACACATATTACATACATAAACTAGAAATTCTATATATATCCTATTGTCTTTGTCAATTAACAATCTGGAGGTAATAAGGGCGGCGCCAACGTAACCGCCGGAATCTGAAGTGATAGACAAAAAGTTAATATGTACTGTGTATATCATATATACATATATATATATATATATATATATATATGTGTGTGTGTGTGTGTGTATATAATCCAACGCTTTTACCCCTCGCAATCCACCGTTTCAACCACTGGCCACTCTTCGCGTTCCTCCGGCGAGACCTTCCTTTTCTGGCTAGACCTTCGTCCCCGGAAAACAATAGAATTTGATATAAATCTAATTGGATCCACCCGACTTAATTGGATCCGTTATTCTATCCCAGGCAACCCAAGCTATTTTTTTTTCACCAGATCTTCCGCCCCAAAAGAAGTTCCTTCTTATGGTCTCTAATTTATCCAAAATAGCTGCAGGTGCTTTAAAAATAGAAAAGAAATGGGTTGGGAGGCTGTCAAGTACTGGTTTAAGCAATATCATTCTGCCCCCGATTGATAATGAAGTTGACTTCCATTTAGTGAGTCATTGTTCAAATGTATGGATAACAGGCTGCCAGTTTGCAACACGGTTCATATTTCCTCCAACACATATTCTCAAATATGTGAAAGGTAGTGATCCTAAACCACAATTTAGGGAATTGGCTGATGTTTGTGCGATGGAGTGCTCAACATTGAGAGTGAAAAGATTTGATTTTTGCAGGTTTATTTTGAGCCCAGAGATAAAAAAGAAACATCGCAAAACTCTTTTGATGTTCTTTAGACCATTGACTGACCATTGGCCTAATAATATAACATCGTCTGCATACATGATGTGAGAAAGGCATGGCCCGTTGTTTGGCAACTGGACCCCCTGAAATAACCCGATTGAGGTTGCCTTTGTGATTATCTTTGATAGAGCTTCCATAACTAAAAAGATGGTTACACACACAAAACCACCACTACAAAACCGGATGGTGGTTTTGGTCCCTACAATATATGCATTTTGTCATGATATATCCCAAGTTATACGAAAAAATAGAATGGTTCCTCTAATAGTAAAAAAGTGTAAGTTGAGTACCTTTAGAAACGAAAAGCCCTAAATAAAATGGCCTCAAGGGCTGACAGCAAATTGAAACTAAGAGTAGCTACTCATAATTAACTGCATCTATAATAGTGCTCCCATCTAGTTGATCAGTCTAAGCAGTCACCTGTCTTGCGCTTCCTCTTGTTACTTGAACCGCAGACTCCTGTTATTCGTTGTATGAAAGAATTAGGCCACAAGATAAAGAAAATGAATCAACAAATCAAGCAATCCATTCATTTTCATCCTAAACCACAAAATCCATAAGTTTTAAATTGATGATCAACGATGATTGAGATCATCAATAAGGCTATAGTTTATGCGATGTGAACCTACAAGATTTCCTTCTTGAAAACAATACCAGCAAACATGAGATACCCTGGCTCTAAACTAACGAACAATGCAATGCTTCACGTATAAAGAAATATATTGTGGATCGGAAGGTTTGTTCAAATCTCTATCCCCGCGGAATGTCTAATATACAACTGCCATTAACTTCAGACTAAACAGGTTGGTCTCACACAGAACAAGTAGGCACTTAACATTTTGTGTTTCATGTCCATATAATAAAATAAATCCCATACATAACGAATGGGTTGGCAAAAAAAAACAAGTGCTACTAGTGCATGGAAACAGCTTACTCTGACCTTTGAACACTAGTAAAAGCAATGGGACTCTTGTGTGTGCTTGTGTGCGTTAGTGATAGTGATAAAAGAAACAATAGTAAAATAATCTCATTTGCCACCCATACATACCTTCGTCTTTTGGGTTGTTCAAGACCTCTACAAGTCTGTTGACAGTATCATCCACACATTTTTTAAAGGACTCAATCAACTTTGGCCCTAGTCCCTTTATGTGACGAGCCTCCTGCTGTAGACCCAGTGTAACATATGAACCACCAGATGTATCGCAACTGTTTTGGTGGCCGTTGGAGCAGATGGCAACCCCAGATAACCCAATTAAAGGAATACCGTGAGGATCTTCACCAAGTCTGTTAAATGGCTCACTTCTAACCAAAGACCATACCACTAGTGAGCCAGACTGGCTGACACTCGTCTCTTGGAGTAAGAGCTCATTGCCGAACAACAGATTAGCCTGTTGCAACACATGTCAAATGTTAAAAACCAAAGTGACTTACTGACCCCAAAAAAACTTGTGTCAACATACCTGGACGGATATCTTGTTCCTGGGATCATCACCAGTTGTGTAACACGCCACCTCTTTGAGTTGACCAATCTTCCCAAACGCATCCAGCTGTAAAAACAAGATTAAAGTGGAATGTAAAGATGGACTAGCACTGTATGCGTGTGGAACTGTGAATGTATAGTACAGTACCTCCTGACGTCTACGTTCATCTCCAAGGATTTCCAAGACGAACTCTGGAGAATGCGGTAGACTAAAAGTGGTGGTTGCTAATAACACCATTTCCCTAGGATCATCATGATAGGGGGATTTTCGGATCTTTAAGGAAACCAGCGACTGACAGGGGGCAGGAACATACGAGGACCGGTGAGATTGGCGGACAGGGAGGGCAATATTCAAACAGAAGGCACGAACCATCCTTTTTGAGAAGCTCATCACACACTCCTTCTCATAATATGAATCTGTCCATGAATCAGATACTCGATTATGTGATGCAGATCAACAGTTAGTCATTCACGACTACATAACATGATGATGAATAGAACAGGATAGAAAAGAAAGTACCTTGTAAGGGTGGACTGGGTAGAAAATCAGACTCTCCATAATAAAAACTTCTATCACACGATCGTTCAAGGCACGCAGCCCATCGTTCGGCTCCGAATGCAAAGCCTCTACAGCACAAATCGTTGTAGAGCTTGGGGTCTAGGTAACTTTTTTCGAATTCCAAATGCTCCACCCATGTGACCTGTTCAAATCAGGATACAAGGCAACGTGTCATACATAATGTGTGTGTTTTGTGTCGTTGTTTACCGGCAATAAATTAAAGATGATGATCTAATAAAACACCTGGGACAATCCATCTTCTCTTCCTTGTATCAAACACCCACAAGGATAACCAACGTTTAGCGAACTATCAATTGAAACGTCGGCTACCACCCAAGTCAAATGATCAATTTGTTTACAAGTTCTGAGGATAACAAAGGTCCTTCCGGGAACAATAGGTGTAGTCGCCTGCAATTGTATCTGGAGCTGGGAGACGAATACAGCAGAGAATTAAAGAGATACAAGTATATTATATATGTAGGCGTGTATAAAATAAGAAAACAAATTAACGAGTGGCCGGAGGGTGACATACAAGCTGCACGGAGCCATCTGGGTTACTAGACGATGATCCCGGGGACAGGAATCGAAGGCCAGTAGCTTCAGAAACTATGGATGGGAAAAGCTGTTCCCAATCATCCTGACAAGATCGAGGAAATAAAAGTGTTAAAAGATTGGATAACAAACTTAATAAATAATTTTAAAAAAGGAAGAAAGATATTGAATTAGGTACATCAATGGTGAACATCTTGGCTAGGCAGGCGTGTTCCATCTTAACAACAGCAGAAGCCCTGGATGCGTGTGTCCATGAATTTGGGTGATTTGAGCCAAGGGTACAAGGATACAAGCCAAAGATGGTCCCCTTCTTTTCGGGTGATTCGGGCCTCGGGAAAGTTTGTTGATAATGTATCTGGTTAAGGACGCCCTCGTTGGTCCAGAAAAGGCCATCTTTGTCAAGAGCAAGAGCGTACAACTCATGGACAGCAGAGGCAGCAACGAGGGAGTGGTCGATACATCGATCCTTTGTTATGAAACTGGTAAGGACTGGCCGTGATGGTGGACCTTCAAGCTGTACGTACGTATGCTTAATAACATCAATATATATATAATTCGGAGGAGATCGATAGGTGCAGTCATAAAAAATAGTAACAATAATTCATCCGTGTGTATATATATATGATTGCATTATTAACTTTTAATTGACTTGATTGTTGAAAAGGCAGGCTTATAATAAGGAAGTAAAAAGTAAGTTGATTGTTAAAAATAGGCAGGCTTATAATAACAGTAGCACTAGCTATAGCAGACTAATGATGGTCAAATGTTGGTCGGGATGGTGGGGTGCTTATATAGCTCCTGGTCTGGTCACATCTAATGTCACTTATGGATCCAGATCATGTGAATTTAACAATACTTCCATTTGCTATGCATATAGATTAAGAATTTGCAAAATTGATATTTCACTGGTCAGATTTTTTTTTTAGTTCCCATATATTCTGACTATAACAAGGTTGGGGCTTCAGGTATTAACTTTTCTAAATTTTTTATGTCGGGTTTAGGCTAAAACATTTCATTGGTAGCTAGAATAAACAATACATTAACATTATGCTAAGTAAACCAAAATTTATTGATTATAAATGTCTATATAAAAAGTTTTGAAAAATCAATGGAATAAACATTTAACCTGTGGTTGTTGTGGTGGTGGTGCATCAAAAGAAATAGCACCTTTCAGCAGCTTACATTCAAGAGCTACTCGGCTTGCTTGTTTTTCGCGCTGACGCTTGTACTAACATATATAAATTTCAATATATAAAACCCTCATCATCCAAATCATAAAAAAACTGACTATTAATAGATAAAACAATTTCATATTTATATATATATATATATGTACGTACCCATCTATCTATGGAGGTGCGTATCCAATCTTCCCGTTCTAGTATTATTGATGATGCCATCGATCGATAATAATTTAGGGATTTCTTGTTTTCTCTCGGGTTACTTTACTTTTATAGGATTTTAGGGTTTTGACGCCCTACCTCATTGTCTTATCTATATATACTAGATCCGCGTGTATTACTTTCTAAATATTTATATTTATATTTTAAATAAAAGTGATTTTACTTTCTTCTTTTTTTTTTTTTTTTTTTAACATTCAAAGTATCTTCCAATAAGTATAAAAGAGAGTCCTAAATTCCTTTTTAAAAAAACCACAACCATTAGATGAAAAACAAGATTGATTTGTTACCTTTGGATTGTTTCGATGACCTCATCTTTCTTTTTTGAATTTTACTAAATTAGTAAATGATGTTATATTTAATTAATTAAATCAATCAACTAACTAATTAATACTATATTTTTTCCAAATTAGTATTCAATACATTGTTGAGTTACGTTTTTTCCTCTTTTTATCTTTCTTAAAATTTATTATTATTATTTTATAATTTATAACTACTATGTTTGTTATGATTGATTTTTTAATTTTATTTAGGTTTTGTATTTTTGTTATGTTTTTAAACTTTTAATTATCTAAATTTGTTTTTTATACTTATATTTTCTTTTTTTCATTATTCTTAGTTGGTTAACTTTTATTTAAGCTTTTATGTGAGACAATAGTTTATTACTTTTTATTTGTGATTGATATACATTAAATTTTTTGTTTCATTTTACTATTTATATTTTATAGTCATTAAAAATATTGATTTGATTCATAGTTACTTAATTTCAAATATATCTTTGGTCTTAAATATATAAGTGCATGAATTTAAGTTTACATTTTTTAGTCCAAACATAATAGTCACGCAATAAATTGGGATGATATATTATATCCATAAAATCGTTAATATTGGTTGAGGAACACATAGTGGTATTTGATAAAGTTTGACTATGAACCAAAACAGTATTTTTAACGAATATAAGATATAGAAACATAAAACCTTGGGAATCCGTATAGATTTTTTAGTTTATAGATTTTATAGTTTTAACGAATTCGCATAGATTTATAAATTTTTAACGAATATAAAATATAAAAGTTATGAACCAAATCTGTATAGATTATTTAGTTTATAGACTTTATATTGTAAAAATATAAAACCATAAAACCTTATGATTTTATATAAACGAAGACATTATATCACGAGCGATTTTACATTTGATTCTAGACCCAATATTCCTTGGTGAATTGTTGATGTAGGCCCAAGTATTGAAGATCAAGCCCTTTTGTATTTAGAAATTCAAGACAAAAAGAGGTCTTCACTAAAATAATCATAACTTTTGCTACAGAACTCCGATTTTGACGTATGATCAGTCAAAACGACCGTTGGAAAGAGGAGCATCAAACTTTAAAGTTGATTCGGGGCCAAAAATGCCATTTTTCATGAGTTGTGGGTCTTCTTATTAGTTTTTCGGTTTTTTATGGACTTTGCTTTTGTAATAGCTTTCGGCCCACTTATGTTTTAGGGCGCATTTGAATTTTGCAGCTTTATTTATATCAGAGTAATCATGGGAAAGTGATCAGTTTATCATATATCAAAATTTCATTTTTCCCTATATGCACATGTTTTGGTCAAAAATTACCTAAGATAATCTACGTCGAAGACTTAGATCAATAATGTAACCAAACTTTCGTTCGTGAGGTTAAGGGCTTGTAAAATATGTTTAAGATTCAAAGATGCGTTTAGTAAAGAAGATTTAAAGATCGATTATGTCGACTAATCAAGAAACAAAGGTGTAAATCAATGATAACCAGAATAATAAGTATCAAAATAAATGAAATTAAGATAAACAATTCTAATCAAAGTAAATAATGCGTTAAAAGTAAAGAGTAAAGAGCAAGAACACCGAGATTTGTTATCGAGGAAAAGCCCTTAATCCTTTAAGGATTGCCGACATAAAAACCCCGGGAGGAAGCAATCGTCCCTGCCTTTGTTCTCTTATTAATGATTATTAAATGTTTACAAATGGTGGAATTCGGTTGATCGATGTATCTAAGTGTAAAGTAAATGAGAGCAGTGCGTGTGAATACAAGTGTGTTGTGAGCAGAAAGATAAGATGAAATTGGATGCCTAAATCGATCAGCCTCCTTCGTTTATATAGACCTAGGATCTAACTAACTATCCGAAGTTGTAGGGATCTTCCAGGTCTTCAGTAGTTGAACGTTGATGCATATCTTGACTAGTCTTGTGACCGTTGAAGATATTCTCCTCATGCTGGAATCAACTTGAAGTCCGATTATCTTGGCAGACTAAGTCTTTCTTGCGTGTTGAAGATTAATCCCATGTGTGAAATCCAATTTATACCGTTAGAGGTATTCTTCTTAGCTCTATGTCGAATATTCTGGAATCTGCATACTTATCTCATATGGAATAACAATAATATTTGAAATATATCGTTAGCACAATATTAATAAATAATCAGAATATCTAACTATGTCAAGATCCTGGGACGTCAAGATCTTGGACCTTCAAGATATTGACACCTGAAATTTCACCCATAACAATTGTCCCCAAAGTTATTTAAATAAAATCTATTTTGTTAAAATAACTTTGAATCTTCTAGAGAAAGCTTTGACCGGAGTCAATTAGTAAATTTTGAAACTATCTTAAAGATAAGACGCGTGTAAGTAGGATAACCAAGAGTCTTGATTTGATAGGTAACTACTTGACGGTTCATTTCCATCTTTTCACCCCTCTATATAAGCGAACAGTTTTAGACTTTGAAAATCACATACATTTCATTCTTTTTTCTAAAAACATATATTTTCATCATGTCTTTGAAATCACTAGGAGAGTTTCTTCAAAAGGTATGTTTAAATATTTTTCAACAGAGTTATTTTCTTGTTATTTCTAATTCTTATCTATATTTCGTTTCAGTCCCTTACTGACCTTGAGGAACAACAAATCGCCAAGGACAAGCTTAATGACGATATCATACATACATTAGAAGGTTTAGTTAAATCTTATAAGGAATCTGTCGAGACAGAGAAGCAAATGGGTTTGGAGGTAAAGAAAAGTTTGGAGACCAAGAGCAAGATTCTAAACAATGCTTTAAAGGAAAATCTGTTGCGAACTTGGTGCTACGCAGGAAGAACTCAGGGGTACCAGAGAAGAGTTGGAGAGAGTGAAGTCTATCTTGAATAAATTGAAAGAGATAAATCCCTTGCTCTATTGGGACGTCCTTCCGTATGGGCGATGAAGGATATAATGCAAAGGCCAGAGCCCATATTTTTGAACTCTTTTGTTAGGAAGTCGAATCGGTAGGGGAAGTGTACCGTTGAATATAAATGTATTTAGGAGGGGCGAGATCAATCTGGAATGATTGATCATGGTTGCAAAAACTGCCTTTGGGTAGTTTAATGTAAATATCTTTTGAATTAATGAAAACTTTCTTTTGATCCATTTTGTTTTGAATTCGAGAATCAAGGATGTTATTGAGGGTAAAAATGGAAAATGACTTAATTAATTATGTGACATCGCCTGTCAGTTAATAATTATACTTGACTTATTTGACTACATCAACAGTAAATAATCAAATCGATGCAGTAATTAAAGAGTAAGATACATGCACCTTTTTGTGTAATTAACACCCCACTTGTAGGCTGTGATCTTTAGCTTGCAGTATCTTTAAAACATGTCAGTCTCTACTTATTCCTGCATTAAAATAATGTGTGTGTGGGACTGAATAGATTTTTGGAGGGGATTAAAATTAAGAAGGGAATTCTTAATTTTAAGATTCTCGTAGGGACATTGGCGTTCAAGATATAGAGGGGGTCTCAATATCTTGAACTTACTTGGGAGGCGTGGTTAGCCATTTTCATGTGTTTGTGTAATGGGTGGCGTGGTTAGCCAATTCGGGAGATCGATGGTAACACTGACAACCAACAGAATTAATTTCAACGACCTTGGAATTTAACCCTTCAATCGTGAAATTAATTAACGTGCGACACGGGCGAATTTAAGAGAAGGTGAAAACCTTCAACCAAAAGTTGGCGTGAAAGCCAAAAGGTGAAGACCTTGTTCCACGTTGTAATGCATATGTTTGATGATATTGAACATCCTTTGAAATCTACAAAGTACAAATCTTAGAAACTGACGTTAGCCATTTAGCTAACGCCACTCCGACGCTCAAGTCAGTATCATCATTTTGGAAAATGAAATGAGATAAAAGTAAAATTCGAGAGTAAGAGATCATACCTGATTTTGTCCAAAGACAAAATTAATTATATATGATAAGTTTTGAGATGAATAGCATTCCAAGCTCTTGGAACTAGATTACCTTGTAAATCTTGAAGCCAATAAGATCCTTTTCCAGCTTCTGCCTCAATCAAATGAGGACCTTCCCACTTTGGATTTATATTGCCATCTGACTTGGTTAAAGCCTTATTGAGAACCAAATCACCCACTTGAAATCGTCTTAATCTTAAATTCTTATTATAAGACTTGGCAATTCGTTGTTGATAAGCTGCTATTCTTATCTTGGTTCTTTCTCGTAATTCAGTTACAGCTTCCAAATTTTCAAGCAACAACTCTTTATTTTTCTCATAAGTTAATAAACTAATTCTAGCAGTAGGCAGATCCATTTCAGTGGGTAGAACCGCCTCAGTTCCAAAGACAAGAGAGAATGGAGTTTGTCCAGTAGCATTCTTTGAAGTTGTTCGATCAGCCCATAAGACAAATGGCAATTCTTCAGCCCATTTCCCTTTGGCTTGTCCCAGTCTTTTCTTCAAATTATTCATTATAATTTTGTTGCTTGATTCCGCTTGGCCATTAGCTTGTGGATGGACTGGGGTAGAGGTACTCATCTTGATGCCCCATCTTTCACATAAATTTGTAGTTTTCTTCCTTATGAATTGTGATCCATTATCACAAATTATCTCCGTTGGAACTCCAAATCTTGTCAATATATTTCTCTTAATGAAAGATATGACATGTGATTCGTGAATCTTGGCATATGCTTCAGCTTCAATCCATTTTGAGAAATAATTTGTCATAGCCAAAAAATACTTCTTCCCAGCTGAAGATTCTGTCATTGGCCCAACAATATCCATTCCCCATTTCATAAATGGCCATGGTGATAGAACTGGATACATGGGTTCTGCTGGTTGATGATAAACGTTGCTATGTCGCTGACAAGCATCACATTTATTCGCATATCCTTCAGCATCTTGTTTCATAGTTGGCCAATAATAACCTGTTCTCAAGATCTTTGAATATAAAGATCTTCCAGCTGTGTGATTTCCACATTCTCCTTCGTGTATATCCTTAAGAACCTCATTGGTCTCAGGAAATTCTAAGCACCTAAGATATGGTCCTGCAAGAGATTTTCTATACAAAATACCATTTATCATAGAATAATGTGTTGTTTTCATACGAAAGTTCCTTGGGTTTTCATCTTTAGGGATTGTCCCAGTATTTAAATATTCTATTATTGGTGTAGTCCAGGAATTTTGATTGTCCCCAGAATTTTCAGTTTATGTATCTTGAACAGCCAATATATTAGTTGATTCTATAGCAGGATGTAACACATGAATTATAGGAATCCTAGTTTCTGGTGACATCTTAAGTGTTGATCCTAGATTTGCTAAAACATCAGCCTCGGTATTTTCTTCCCTAGGCACTTGTTCTATATCAAATAAATCAAAGTTCTCAGCCAATTTTTTCACTATTTCCAAATATTGAGTTAATTTTTCACCTTTTGCAGCATATGTTCCATTAAAATGATTAGCTAGAAGTAATGAATCTACATATACCTTAAGATTTCTAATGTTCATATCCCTAGCTAATTGAATACCAGAAACTAAAGCTTCATATTCTGCTTCGTTATTGGTGGCTATAAAATGACAATTCACAGCTTGGGGTATAATATCCCCCTGTGGCGATTTTAGTACAATACCTAGTGCTATTCCTTTAACATTAGCTGCACCATCAGTGTATAAAATCCACTTTTCAGTAGCTTCTTGTAACATTTTTACTTCTAGGTCTACTTCAGGTTGCAAATCAGTACTAAAATCAGCCATAAAGTCAGCTAAAGCTTGAGATTTTATAGCAGTTATAGGTTCATAAATTAAATTGAAAGCGCTTAGTTTTACAGACCACTTAGCCATTCTACCAGATACTTCAGGTTTTCTAAGTACACATTTTATAGGGTAATTAGTTTTGACATGTATAGCATGCGTTTCAAAATAATGTCTAAGCTTAGTAGATGCCATAACTAATGCAAGTATAAGTTTTTCAATATGAGAGTACCTGGTTTCAATATCAATTAAACTTTTACTTACATAGTAGACAGGATGTTGTTGACCTTCAGCTTCTTTTACCAAGACAGCGCTTACTGCATTTGAAGATACTGCCATGTAAAGATATAGAGGCTCACCATCTTCAGGCTTCACCAGCAGTGGTGGAGTAGATAAATACTTCTTCAATTCTTGGAAAGCTTTTTCTTGTTTTTCTATTCATTCGAATTTTTTGTTCTTTTTCAAGATATCATAAAATTCTTTGCATCTATCAGAGGATCTTGATATAAATCTGTTCAAAGCTGCCAGCCTTCCGATTAATCTTTGAGTATCTTTGGCGTTTGATGGAGATTTCAGGTTCAAGATAGCCTTGATCTGTTCTGGGCTAGCTTCTATCCCTCTCTTGGTGACCATATATCCTAGGAATTTTCCAGCTCCAACTCCAAAGTTTCACTTTGCAGGGTTTAGCTTCATATTGTATTTGTCCAGGATATTGAAGGCCATTTCAAGATCTTTCAAGTGATCTTCAGCTCTCTTTGATTTGACCACCATATCATCTATATAGACTTCCATCGTATCCCCCAGTTGGTCTTTGAACATCATATTGACTAGCCTTTGATACGTCGCACCTGCATTTTTAAGACCAAAAGGCATAGCAATATAACAATAAATACCTGTCGGGGTCATGAAGGCGGTTGCTTCTTGATCTTCAGGCTCCATTTGAATTTGCTGAAATCCAGAAGAGGCGTCCATAAATGTGAGCATCTCATGTCCAGAAGTCGCATCAACCATTGCATCAATATGTGGTAGTGGAAAGGGATCTTTTGGGCAGGCTTTATTGAGATCGGTGAAGTCCACACAAACTCTCCATTTCCCGTTCTTCTTTTGCACTACTACCACATTTTCCAACCATTCAGGGAATTTTACTTCCCTGATCATTTTTCTTTTAATAATCTCTCCACATCTTCTTGGATAATTGCATTTATTTCTGGAGCAAATTTTCTTCTTTTTCGTTGAATCGACTTGAAACTTTTATCAATTCCAAGCTTGTGTGTAATCACATCTTTAGATATTCCAGTCATATCTTCTTGTTTCCAAGCAAAAGTCTTCATTCTGGTCTTCAAAAAGTCAGTAAGTTTGACCGCTAAATCTTTCAAGATCTTTTCACGTAATAAAACTTTGATGTTAGGATCTTCAGGGTCCATAATAACTTCTTTAACATCTTGCTCCTCTGGCTCATTAACATCGAAGATCCTCTTCTGTAATTGCTATTGTGATGTTGACTTTGTTGCCGACTTCATGGTGGATGTATAACATTCTTTAGCTTCTTGTTGATCACCTTTGACAGTGATCACTCCCCAAGGTGTTGGCATCTTAACACATTGGTGATATGTTGATGGTACTGCCTTCATTTCATGAATCCAAGGCCTTCCCAAAATTATGTTGCAGCCTGGAAGAGTGTCGACCACACAAAATTTCTGCATGGAATTAACCCCTCCAACATATACTGGTAGCTTAATTTCACCAACAGTATATTTGGTCTCGCCACTGAATCCAATTAGCGGTGATGCTTTGCCAATAATATTATCTTCAGAAATATCCATTCTTCTCAGGGTCTCTAGCTTGATTATGTTTACTGAACTTCCATTATCTATTAAGATCCTGCGAACATAATGGTTAGCAATAAATAAAGTAACGACTAAACCGTCATGATGAGGCTCCATTATGTCATCAAAGTCATCATTTTCAAAAGAGACAATATCTGAATCTGAAATTGAAGCTCTCTTCACGCCTTTTTCTTCTTTATCTGCCTTGCTTTGTTTTGCAAATCTCTTGGCTGCTGAGTATGTAAAGAAACCTCAATCCTGTTTTAGTTTATTGGTAGATTCTATTCTTGATGTATTATCATGTAATAATGGCATTTCCAAAATCGAATATAATACATGTTTCATGAACTAATTTGTACTTAAGATGTATTCTTGACCTTTTAACTTTTTTTACAACATAGATTCAAAGTACTTAAAAGTATTTTTATATATCAAAAAAGATTTGAAAAAAAACTTAATGATTAATGGTTATTTATGTTTGAGTAAAATGTATTCCGAATAATTTGTTGTTAAGGGAAATCAAACATGACAAAAACTGCAGCGAACTAAGCGAAACGCGGGTTAAAATTCTAGTTGGTATCATGGTAGATTGTTAATTAATAGTAGTAAATCCTTTTTTAAAAACAAGCCAAAATTTTTATTTTCATAAAAACTAGTATAGTAAATTAAAAGTTAAAAAGAAATTCAGAATTTCAGATAATTGAAACGCGTGTGCTTATTTCGAACGCAATATACCCCCGCCACCGCCATAGCATCCCGCGTACTCCAACGATCGATAAATCATATCCGCCTCTTCTTCTATTTTATATGTATTTCATCTCAATCTCAGTTTTTAGCCCTAAAACCCTAATTCAATTTCCAACTAATATTTCCGAGGATCCCTTATTTTCTCTCTCTGTTAATATACATCTTTATCATATATAAAGTTGAAGTCCTAACCTAAAAAATAGCTAAAAAAGCTTACTTGGCACAACTATAACCTTTTAGTTCATTAATTTAATTAGAAGAAATCTATTTATGACATCATCACATTTTAAATACTAAACTTTTTAATAAAATAATAGTTACGAAAAGTCTGCATTCAAAAAAAAATTTAAATGAAGACAATAACTATAACATAATTACCATTATTTGTAGTAGTGCAATTCATGTAGAATATTGGGATGAAAGTTACACACCCAAAACAACAAACATATAACCCTTTGTTTTATAACAAAAATATCAATATTATGCTTAAATATTATATAAAACACTAACTAACAATTTTGAAATTATTTTCTTTTAACGGTAATTTGACTCAACGATATGTCTTTTCATATCCCCAACTTCAATTACAGAGAAAATCCATTTTGAGAAAACCTCTGAACATTTTACTCACACTACGATTTAAATCGAAAATCTTTAAGTCTCAAAACCACCGAGTATTAATCTATCTATTGATGGTTGATAATTTTGAAAGTACCAACCTCTATTTAATAATAAGCCATAATCATTGAGTTTTTGAGATCATGTAAGTATGTAACCATTTAATATATATTCTCTTTTAAGCTTCATTTTTATTCTTTTTCTTTTTCAGGCAATCATTTCCTTTAAAGCGGAACATTTTGATATAAATTTGGAGACATATGAATATATATTTTAGTTTTATTTTATTGTCGAAATATGTATAATGGGAGGAAGAAAAAATTTGACTAGGAGAAAAAAAAAGTGGAATATGAATTCAAATGGTTTAATATTTATGGGGAGCTTGGTTCAAATTGAGGAATGAAAAAAGAAAAGGGAATGCAAAGGAATACTAAGGAATATTATAAAATACGTATAAAGGAAAAAAAAAATTTGACTAGGAGAAAAAAAAAGTGGAATATGAATTCAAATGGTTTAATATTTATGGGGAGCTTGGTTCAAATTGAGGAATGAAAAAAGAAAAGGGAATGCAAAGGAATACTAAGGAATATTATCATTGCATTAATGCTGGTTGGTTGATACACATGAATCTCTATTCATTGTCATTATACAGGTGGTGTAACAACCGTGACTCTTGACCCGTTGACTATTTGTGCCAGTTGGCTAACAACTTGGTTAGTAAGATAAACTTAAGTCTTTTGGGGTTCATTTAAGTGCAATGTGTACATATTGATCAAATTGTCGTGCAATTTGGGACTTATGCGCTAGTCGAGTTCATTAGTCGTGCTAATCGATGCTTACAACTTAAAAACAACTAAATGTAAATGACTTTTGTAAATCAAGGTAGAAACTTGGGAGAATAAGGAGTTTAGCGAAACGTTAAGTTAAAGTATGTTGTGAGTTCGTTTTGGCATTTAAAGGATTAACGTTTAGCTATTTGTCGAATTTAGCGGAGCGGGAGCCTACCCTTTTGGAGTCTAGGCCGGCCCCCTTCTAACCCCTCCTCCTCCACCCATTTCATTCTATCTTCTTCTTCTTCTCTCTAATTCACTTCCAAGAACAAAAACACACTCTCATTCTCTCTATCTCTCTCTAAGATTCTTACACCAAGATTATGGTTTCAAGTTAGATTAGTGCTAGAAACATCATCTATTATCATTCTTGCAACATATCAAAAATCCAAGTCTCCAAGTGCAAGAAAAGCTTCAACTAGGTCAAAATTCGGGTTTGGTTGCTTGTGGAAGTTTTGGTAAGTGTTTTCTAGCTCAAATTCGTCATTTCTAGTTATTAAACTTGTATTTCACCTAAATCTAAGCACTCTTGGTCCTTATAGCTTCAAAATCCGAAATTAGGGTTTCTAGTTATCTAAATTAGGTCAAAATTCGATTTGGGTCAAAAGCCATGTTTTGGAAAGGAACTTTTGAGTGGGTTATGTTCAAATGAGTTTGTTATGTCCAGAAACGGGCCAAGGAACTCTTCAAAACGATTTATAAGTCGAAAACTAGGTTTGGGTCAATTTTGGTTCAAATGGGTCAAGATCGAATTTTAGTAAGAAAATGTGTTTGAGATTTATTTTTGGATGATGAAACTTGCTTAGTTATGTTCAATTATGTTTAACTATGTTTGAAAATGAGTCTTGGAGTTGTGCAAGTCGATTTCATGGCGTAAATGTTGAGATTTTTGGGGTTTTGTTCGTGGTTCCTGCATAACCTGCAGGTGCTGGCTGCAGTCTGTGGTCACTGCGGCGCAGTGAGCCCTCCTCTGGCCCACTGCGGCGCAGTGCCATGTAACTGGCCCTGGCCCTGGTCCAGTTTACCCACTGCGGCGCAGTGGGCATGGTTCTTGCTCACTGCGGCGCAGTGGGCATGGTTCTTGCTCACTGCGGCGCAGTGCATTGTTACTGGCCCTGGTCCAGTTTAGCCACTGCGGCGCAGTGGGCATGGTCCTTGCTCACTGCGGCGCAGTGCATTGTTTCTGGTCCTGGTCTGACTTAGCCACTGCGGCGCAGTGAGCTTAGTCCTGGCTCACTGCGACGCAGTGGATAGTTACTGTGTTTAAATACGCGTTCAAATCCCGGGTTCAATTCTAAAGTTCAAAAATGCTAAATGAGGACGTGGTTCTATATATATATTGATGTGTACATGTACATTATGATAGGTTGTGATCGTTTGGCAATTAATTGACGTTCTAGATCACTTTAAATTCGGTAAATCAAGGCAAAGGTGAGTTTTCGTAGCCTCCCCTACTCTTTTAAGAGTCGGGCTGAAAAGTGTACTTCGTGCATGATGACATTTATGACGTATATGTTGTGTGACATTTTTGTTGATGTGCAATTATGTGATTTGTTGTAGGGTGATTATATTGTGTATATTGAGTTGTTTTAGGTTAGTTGTGTATATGTGGAGGACGGTAATGCCTTTGAAAGGTTGGAGATGTGGTGGGAAGGCTGCGGGTGACCCTATATATAAGCATCAAAGGCCTTTCAAAAGTAGTATCGTACGAAGTATATACACATGGTATTATTGGTTATGTGTGGACATATGAAGTACATTACGTGCAATTGAGTACAATGAAGTACATTACGTGCAATTGAGTACAATGAAGTACATAACGTGCAATTGAGTACAATGAAGTACATTACGTGCAATTGAGTACAATGAAGTACATTACGTGCAATTGAGTACAATGAAGTACATTACGTGCAATTGAGTACAATGAGAATGAAGTACATTACGTGCAATTGAGTACAATGAAGTACATTACGTGCAATTGAGTACAATGAAGTACATTACGTGCAATTGAGTACAATGAAGTACATTACGTGCAATTGAGTACAATGAAGTACATTACGTGCAATTGAGTACAATGAAGTACATGACGTGCATTTGAGCATAATGAGGTACATGACGTGCAATTGAGTACATTTGAGGGACATTGTTAGACATGTTGGCATTATAGAACTTGTTAGATACTTATTGATATCATTATTACTTGTTCTTGTTTATTATGCGCATTCTAACTATCTTGAGTAGTTCATTTTTGTGAGTGTGTTGGCATGAATGCACTAACTACTATTATGGTTTGATGATGAACAATTAGTGTGAACTTGATATTATAGCATGATACATAACGATTCCCCTAGAACATTAGTACTTTCGCCTTAGTGTAAAGATATCATCTATGTGTGACATGTCGGTACGAGAGCATTGACTACTTGTGTGACTAACATGTAAGAACTTTGAGACTAACCTTCGGGTCATAAACTTTAAGATCTTTACTAGGGTGGATACAATTAACCGTATCGGTAGGTGAACTTTTGCGGCAGGTACTACTGAAGTTCGCAACGATCCTAATGTGGTGACGGGTACATTTACTCTAAACGATAATTACGCCAAGGTGTTATTTGATTACTGATGCTGAGCATAGCTTCGTTCCTTCGATAGATATCCATCCTCGTGCCTTAAACCATGTGCTTGATATTGAAATGGTCAATGGTGCGCTAACTAGACCTAGTCAAATACTCCGTGATTTTTCTTGACTTTAAACAACGTAGATGTATTCATCGATTCTATGTCATTCGATATGGGAAGTTTGGCGTCATTACGGGCTTAGATTGGAGGTTGACGATTAATGCGGTTATTGGTTGTGGTGGAAGAGTGGTCAAGATACCCTTGTTTAACGATGAGGTCTTAAGAGTTCAATTTGAAACATCAAATCCTTTAGTTCAGAAGTACTTAGTGCTACCGCTACAATAGTTGAGTTGAAGACCACCCCTTTTTGTTCACGACCTTCCCGATGCACTTCTGGGCGATTCATCTGGCTTACCCCCCGTCTCGACAACTTGATTTTGTATCTAACTAACTCCTAACGTCGCATCCGTAGCCAAAGCCCCTTATAAACTCGCCTTAACGGAGATACAAGAGTTGGAACCTCAACCTAAAGAGCTTCAAGAGAAAGAGTTCATTCATCATAACCAATCGCCATGGGGAACTTCTATTCTGTTTCCAGGGAGAACGATGGGTTTTTATGAGGTGTATCGATTTCCGGGCAGTGAACAAGCTCACGATGAAGAACCAGTATCAATTTTCGATAAATGAGGACTCATTTGATCAACCAGAAGGTGTTAATCCCTCCTCCAAGATTTACCTTCACTCAGGCTAGAGCCAACTGCGCGTCCATAATAATGACATCTCAAAGACAATGTTTCCTACAAAGTATGTGCATTTAGGATACACCGTGTCCCTTTGGGTTGACTAATGCACCGACGGTGTTCATGGGCTTGGTGAATGCGGGTGTGATGGCCCAACTTGGACAAGCCTATCACTACCCTTATTAATGATATACTTGTTTACTCGAGGATGAAGGAAGATCTTGCCGAACATTTACGCGAAGTGCTAGACTTGCTTAGAAAAGAGAATTTGTATGCGAGATTCTCCTAATTGCGAGTTGGTAGAAGAAGTTCATCTCCTCGGTCATGTGGTGAGCAAAGATGAAATTCATGTAGTTCCTAGCAAGATTGAAGCGGTCAAGAATTGGAGGCGTTGAGAGGGGCAAGATCATTGCTTATGCCTCCCGTTAACTTAAGGTGCATGAGGAAAACTGCCCCACTCATGATTTAGAAATTGGGGTGGTTGTGTTCGCTTGAAAGCGTTGGAGACATTACCTTAAGGCACCAAATGTGTAATTTACACCGATCATAGAAGTCTTCAACATATTTCCGATCAAGTGAGTTGAATACGAGACAAAGAAGATGACTTGAACTTTTAGTAATTATGATTGTGATATTCGCTACCATCCGGGCAAAGCTAACGTCGTAGCCGATGCTTTTAGTATAAAGGAAAGGGTCAAGCCGAGAAGGACAAGAGCCATGAGTCTCACGGTGGAGCAAAGTATTCGTGACAGGACCATAGGAGCACACGTACAAGCTGCTTTACCGGAGAGTTTTGGTAATGAAAGATTAGATGGAATAGAGCAACAATTCGGTATAAAGGAAGACAATGGGCTATACTTAATTGGAAGACTTGGGTTCTCATTTTTCGGCAATTTGAGGACATTTCTCATGAATGAAGCCCACAGGTCGGCATATTCGGCCCATCCGGGCTCGGAGATGATGTACTTTGATATGAAGGACTTTATTGGTGCAACCGGTGACACCGGAGTGGAAATGGGAACGGATTGCAATGAACTTCATTACGAAGTTACCGAAGACAAGAAGTGGTTGTGATACTAGATGGGCGATCGTAGATCGGTTGACAAAGTCGGCTCGCTTCTTAGCCATTCGTGAGACCGAAAAGTTTGACACCATGCGCATTTGTACATTGAAGAAGTGGCGTCTAAGTAAGGAGTTACGGGTTCTACCGTTGCCGAAGGAAACATCCGGTATAACTAAATTTTTTTGGAAAGCCTTTTCAACGAGCAATGAGTACTCAACTTGACATGAGTACGGCGTTTCATCCTTAATGGATGGACAAAACTGAAAGAACCATTCAAACGCTTGAAGACATGTTGAGGGCTTGTGCTATTGACATTGGTGGAACTTAAGAAGATCATTTACCTTTAATTGGGTTCTCGTGTAATGATAGTTACTATGCGAGTGTTCAAAGGGCTCCGTCTAGGGCACCTTATGGTAGAAAGTATCGTTCTCAACTTGCTTGAGTAGAGATTGACGAAAGCCAACTTATAGGGCCAATAATAGTAGTCGAGACAACAAAGGCGATTTCTCAAATCAAGGAGAGATTACAATTGGTCGTGAGAGACAAAGGAAATACGCCTATGCGAGGCATAGACCATTGGAGTTCAATATGTGGGTGGTTATGTGCTTGTGAAAGTCTCCCCGTAGGAAAGTGTCATTCATTTGGTAAAGAAAGGCAAACTTAGACCAAGGTACATTGGACCTTTGAGATCATTGAACGAGTGGGCAAGTGGCTTACCAGTTGAGGCTACCTCGAGAACATAACGGTGTGCATGATGTGTTCCATATTTGTAACTTAGGGAAGTGCTTGACGGATCCTACATTACATATGCCTAGGAACGAGATTTAAGTAGACAAGAAGCTCAATTTTGTGGAAGAGCCGGTAGAGATCTTAGACCGGGAGACCAAGAGGCTAAAGAACAAACATCACACGATTGTCAAAGTTAGATGGAGTGCAAGACGTGAAACCGAGTTCATTTGTGAACGAGAGGACCATATGAGATCTAAGTAACCACTTATATTCATTAACTAGGGTTTTGTCGAATTTCGGGACGAAATTCCTTTAACGGGGGAATGATGTAACAACCGTGACTCTTGACCCGTTGACTATTTGTGCCAGTTGGCTAACAACTTGGTTAGTAAGATAAACTTAAGTCTTTTGGGGTTCATTTAAGTGCAATGTGTACATATTGATCAAATTGTCGTGCAATTTGGGACTTATGCGCTAGTCGAGTTCATTAGTCGTGCTAATCGATGCTTACAACTTAAAAACAACTAAATGTAAATGACTTTTGTAAATCAAGGTAGAAACTTGGGAGAATAAGGAGTTTAGCGAAACGTTAAGTTAAAGTATGTTGTGAGTTCGTTTTGGCATTTAAAGGATTAACGTTTAGCTATTTGTCGAATTTAGCGGAGCGGGAGCCTACCCTTTTGGAGTCTAGGCCGGCCCCCTTCTAACCCCTCCTCCTCCACCCATTTCATTCTATCTTCTTCTTCTTCTCTCTAATTCACTTCCAAGAACAAAAACACACTCTCATTCTCTCTATCTCTCTCTAAGATTCTTACACCAAGATTATGGTTTCAAGTTAGATTAGTGCTAGAAACATCATCCTTATTATCATTCTTGCAACATATCAAAAATCCAAGTCTCCAAGTGCAAGAAAAGCTTCAACTAGGTCAAAATTCGGGTTTGGTTGCTTGTGGAAGTTTTGGTAAGTGTTTTCTAGCTCAAATTCGTCATTTCTAGTTATTAAACTTGTATTTCACCTAAATCTAAGCACTCTTGGTCCTTATAGCTTCAAAATCCGAAATTAGGGTTTCTAGTTATCTAAATTAGGTCAAAATTCGATTTGGGTCAAAAGCCATGTTTTGGAAAGGAACTTTTGAGTGGGTTATGTTCAAATGAGTTTGTTATGTCCAGAAACGGGCCAAGGAACTCTTCAAAACGATTTATAAGTCGAAAACTAGGTTTTGGGTCAATTTTGGTTCAAATGGGTCAAGATCGAATTTTAGTAAGAAAATGTGTTTGAGATTTATTTTTGGATGATGAAACTTGCTTAGTTATGTTCAATTATGTTTAACTATGTTTGAAAATGAGTCTTGGAGTTGTGCAAGTCGATTTCATGGCGTAAATGTTGAGATTTTGGGGGTTTTGTTCGTGGTTCCTGCATAACCTGCAGGTGCTGGCTGCAGTCTGTGGTCACTGCGGCGCAGTGAGCCCTCCTCTGGCCCACTGCGGCGCAGTGCCATGTAACTGGCCCTGGCCCTGGTCCAGTTTACCCACTGCGGCGCAGTGGGCATGGTTCTTGCTCACTGCGGCGCAGTGCATTGTTACTGGCCCTGGTCCAGTTTACCCACTGCGGCGCAGTGGGCATGGTCCTTGCTCACTGCGGCGCAGTGCATTGTTTCTGGTCCTGGTCTGACTTAGCCACTGCGGCGCAGTGAGCTTAGTCCTGGCTCACTGCGACGCAGTGGATAGTTACTGTGTTTAAATACGCGTTCAAATCCCGGGTTCAATTCTAAAGTTCAAAAATGCTAAATGAGGACGTGGTTCTATATATATATTGATGTGTACATGTACATTATGATAGGTTGTGATCGTTTGGCAATTAATTGACGTTCTAGATCACTTTAAATTCGGTAAATCAAGGCAAAGGTGAGTTTTCGTAGCCTCCCCTACTCTTTTAAGAGTCGGGCTGAAAAGTGTACTTCGTGCATGATGACATTTATGACGTATATGTTGTGTGACATTTTTGTTGATGTGCAATTATGTGATTGTTGTAGGGTGATTATATTGTGTATATTGAGTTGTTTTAGGTTAGTTGTGTATATGTGGAGGACGGTAATGCCTTTGAAAGGTTGGAGATGTGGTGGGAAGGCTGCGGGTGACCCTATATATAAGCATCAAAGGCCTTTCAAAAGTAGTATCGTACGAAGTATATACACATGGTATTATTGGTTATGTGTGGACATTTGAAGTACATTACGTGCAATTGAGTACAATGAAGTACATAACGTGCAATTGAGTACAATGAAGTACATTACGTGCATTGAGTACAATGAAGTACATTACGTGCAATTGAGTACAATGAAGTACATTACGTGCAATTGAGTACAATGAAGTACATAACGTGCAATTGAGTACAATGAAGTACATTACGTGCAATTGAGTACAATGAAGTACATTACGTGCAATTGAGTACAATGAAGTACATTACGTGCAATTGAGTACAATGAAGTACATTACGTGCAATTGAGTACAATGAAGTACATTACGTGCAATTGAGTACAATGAAGTACATGACGTGCATTTGAGCATAATGAGGTACATGACGTGCAATTGAGTACATTTGAGGGACATTGTTAGACATGTTGGCATTATAGAACTTGTTAGATACTTATTGATATCATTATTACTTGTTCTTGTTTATTATGCGCATTCTAACTATCTTGAGTAGTTCATTTTGTGAGTACATGTGTGAGGATTATGGATTGATGGAGCATGATTGTTCTTATTTATATTTAGGATAGTTGTACATACATGGAAGACGATGATACATTTAATGAGTGCGGATGTGGTGGGAAGGCTGCGGGTGACCCTATATATAAGCATCCAAGATTCCTTAAATGTAAAGTCGTATGAAATGTATGTGCATTGTGTTTTGGTTGAGTTGGTGGGCAATTGAGGTGAAATGTGTGCATGTGCATTATGGACATGTTTGAGGTCATAGTTCTTGTTGATGCTAGTTGTTATTGACATAAATTGTTCTTGCTCATTATTTGTATTCTAGTTATAGTGTATTGCGTTCAATGAATGCATGTGTGATTAGGTGGTGTTATGAGCCAACCTAAATTGAGTATTTGTGCCTTTTATGGACTACGGTAAGTGTGTTCCTTGCTCCTTATGCTTGTTCACATTGTGAATGGCTTTGGCATTAGATCCTTGTCATTGCTCCTACGAACTCACCAACCTAGTGTTGACCTTGTTTAGTACACTTTTCAGGTATTCAAGAGAGTCCAAGATGTGTCGGTTGATTGATGCTAGTGCTAGAGCTTGGGCTTGGACTTACATGGATCCAGGATTCATTTGCCCTTATTTTGCAATATGCATTATGTACTTGTTTGTGGATGTTGGATTCACCGAATCCCCTTTATTTCATATAGTTCATGTTCTACGATAATCCCATGCATACGCTATATCTTTTCGGTAGTATTTTGAGCCTAGCTCGGGGTGTTATACAGATGGTGGTGATTGTGGTAGTTGGTGGTGGTGGCGGCAAGTGGTGACAGGTGCTGGTGGTGATGATACGTGGTGGTGATGGTGGCGTCAGGTTGTGACTGGTGGTGGCGACGACGGGTGGTGATAGGCGGTGGTGGTGGTGGAGGCGATAGGTGGTAGTGGTGACATGTGGTGATGATGGTGGTAGTGGCGATGGTGGTAGTGACCTATGGTGGTGGCGAGGAATCAAGTGGGTTATCATTACCATTTTCCCCCAATTTACTAAGTAATGTTTCATTACCTATTATTAATTAATGATTGCATTACTTACACATAACCAGGTATGATTAATCATTGTCTTTCCTATTCCTTACCCATAATACCCCCAACCAATGTTTTTTGTTTATAATAACGGGTAATAACACCCAACCATAAT
Source organism: Erigeron breviscapus (assembly GCA_034093135.1). Lineage (NCBI taxonomy): Eukaryota > Viridiplantae > Streptophyta > Magnoliopsida > Asterales > Asteraceae > Erigeron > Erigeron breviscapus. Next base: position 274,807,719 of record CM067167.1, read on the forward strand.
AGTGTATAGTTTGTGTAAGGTTTCAGCATTATATGGTAAGGTGTCCAGTGATTACAAATAACAACTGAGTGTTTAGAAAAAACACTCGACCATAACCTTAAAGCTACAATTATCATTTTCCATAAAATAAAATATCTGAAAAAGTTATGTCTTTACGTTCACTTCTTTATTGTTTTTAGATATCTGACATCTCTTTATTAGATCTCCATTGAAATAGGTTCTTTTCTATTAATATATAGACTCTACCTCTTGATGTTCTATTTCTATAACAATCAATTAATATTGTATCGATCTTATATAACCTTTAATTTTCCATCAATCATACATCATAAATTGGATATGGATACCTTAAAACATGTCAAAATGTCTTAGTTTTTTCTTTGTTATTTTGATCGTTTTTTATTTTGATTAATTTTAGTATAGCGTTTTATTTGGACATCTGGAGTTTTATAAAGTTTTTTTCTATTGCGGTAACTTTTAGTGTATACTATTTGAAATGACTACTTATTACGTAAGCAATCGTGTAGTCGTGATTTTACGTTTAATATTTAAATCACAACAGGTATACCTATAATCAGTTATCATAATACTGCCCGGGTATCACCCGGGTTCTTAAGCTAGTACATACATATATTTCAGGGTGATATGTAGAACATCTTATGTTCAAGATCAAAGATATCATCATGATTCTGTTGATAATCATCAGGTACGATCACTATATCTATCTATCTATCTATCTATCTATCTATTTGTTATTTCCACAACATCTGAATGATTAGTTCTTTATTTAATTCGACTTTATCACGATAATTTATTGAAGATAATTTGTTTATGATTCCAAATAGGTATAGGTATAACATGATTGATAATAATCTTGGTAGAATCATCCACTTAACCTGACTGATGCCCCCTTAAATACGTTTGTTTGCATTTTTTTTCAGTAGGAATTGTTCTGTCTTATTAGGTTAAACATGATTGATTATTTTATTTGAAAACTTGCTGCCTTAAACTCTACTACAAGAACGCTTACACACCAGTTTTACCTTCTCATGTACTCTCTCATTCTGTTTTTTTGTTGTTGTTGTTGTTGTTGGTTTTGTTTTTCACCAATGATATTTGCTATTGAGTTGCCATTATTTTCGTCTATGAGGCCGGTCCTTATAGCTACTTCTTTGGTGCGTCCGACGCATCACCAAAAACGAACGCTAGTAGCACCACTGCGTCGGAGGTGGCGTCCGGGTGGTTTGTTCCAAACTCAGACGCACGTTTTTGCTTGTTTGTGGGTCCCAAATTTGTTTAATTGGCTTTTAAACTAAAAAAAAAACTTAAAAAAAAAGGGTATATATGCGGTGGTGTGTACTGTGTGTGTGGTGGTGTTTATGGTGGTTGTTGGAGTATAAGTGAAGCCAGGACCAATTAGTCAAAAGTGGCAGACAAGGGACCCACTTGTTTGGGCTCTGTATCAACTTGAAGATTTATGCTTAGGCTTGTATCAACTCCAAATCAGCTTGCTTAGTCTCCTTTGTCTCAACTCTTGTAATAGAGCTATCTCAATCTCTATATAAGAGATCCTCTTGTATTTGTAAAATCATCCCATTCTTACACAAAAGAAATAATACACTCCTAGTTACCCGGTGGACGTAGGTCAGACCCAGACCGAACCACGTTAAATCTTTGTGTTCTTTACTTTCTTTAATTCCAGATTCTGTTTGTGTGTGTCTAATCAGACCGAGTTCCTAACAACTGGTATCAGAGCTTGGTCGGTTTTCTGATTATACACCAGCCACTCCACCACCAGATCAGCCACCAACCGCCGCCTGTCCAACCGCCTGTCCAGCCTGCCGCTGACCAGCCGACACCACTGCTGAACTTTAGCTGCTGCTAGGGTTCTGCCAACTGAAACAACACCTGAAAACACACTGCTACTGCTGCTGCTGTTCACAGCAGTTTCTGGGCAAAACAGTGATCTGCAGCCACTGTTCTGCCGCCTGCCAGCTGCTGTAAAACACTGCTGCTGTTATCGCAAAACAGTTACAGTTTTCTGCGATTTTTCTGGACAGTTTTGGTCCAGAATTGCTGCTGTGTTTTTCTGCACAGGGCTGATTTGTTCGTGTTTTGGTTGTTTCAAGTGATAATCTCAAGATTTTTTGATCTTCTATTGGGTAGTGTAACTCAAAGATGATGTCTGAAGACGGTAAGATCAAGATTGAGAAGTTTGAAGGACAAGATTTTGCTTGGTGGAAGATGCAAGTCGAGGACTTGCTTTGTCAGAAGGATTTGTTACAAGTTTTGACAGGTGATAAAACCGAGAAGGTGAATGATGACGAATGGGCAGACATGGATAGAAAAGCCCTTGCTGTTATCAGATGTACTCTAGCTAAGAGTGTTGCCTTCAATATTGTGAAAGAAACCACTGCTAAAGGGTTGATGAAAGCTTTGTCAAACATGTATGAGAAACCTTCCGCGTCTAACAAGGTATTTTTGATTAGACAGTTGGTTAACACCCGTATGAAGGAAGGTGCGTCTGTTGCTGCTCATGTTAATGACTTTAATAATCTTATATCCCGTTTATTATCTGTTGATATTGAATTTGATGATGAAGTACAAGCCTTATTGCTCTTATCCTCTTTACCGGAGAGCTGGTCAGGATTTGTCACTGCCATTAGTAGTTCATCAGGATCTACTAAACTCAAGTTTGACGGCATTCGTGATTCTATCCTAGGTGAGGATATTAGAAGAAGGAGTACAGGTGAATCATCCAGTGTTTTGCTTAACACTGAGGGAAGAAGTAGGAAGAAAGAACGGAGTAATTACAGGGGCAGATCTAAATCTAGGGGCAGGAGAGGGAATTCTAAAGTCAGAAAAGAAAGAACAGATATAAAGTGTTGGAACTGCAATGAGAATGGTCACTTCAGAAGTCAATGCACTAAACCACCCGCGGACAAGAATGAGTTACATTCTGCTACAGTCTCTGATTCAGATGATGCTTTAATTTGTTGTGTTGAGGATGAAATTGAAGCATGGATTATGGACTCGGGAGCATCGTTTCATGCCATATGGAGTTCAAGAAGAATGAAGAATCTCAGACTGGGTAATTTCGGTAAGGTAAAACTTGCAAATAATAAATTACTTGATGTTACCGGGATGGGGGATATTGACTTGAAAACAAGCTTAGGTACTGTTTGGACATTAAAAAATGTTAGATTAATCCCAGAATTGAAAAGAATGTTGATTTCTGTTGGGCAATTAGACGACCAGGGGTACGGTGTCTACTTTGGGGGTGGACAGTGGAGGGTTGTCAAGGGTAGTATGGTAATTGCCAAGGGAAAGAAACGGGGTAGCTTGTATATGGTTGAAGTGCCTGCAGGGAGTGCTAATGCAGTTTCCAGAGTGCCGAGTCCGTCAAAGCTTTGGCATCAACGACTCGGCCACATGAGTGAAAAGGGGATGAAAATGCTTGTCGCCAGAGGAAAGCTTCCAGAATTGAAGAAGGTCGAATCTGAATTTTGTGAACCATGTGTTCTCGGCAAGAAAAAGAAAGTATCATTTGCCAAGACAGGAAAAGCTCCAAAGTCTCAAAAGTTAGAGCTTGTTCACACAGATGTATACGGACCTACTCCAGTTGCTTCTTTGGGTGGTTCACACTACTATGTCACCTTCATTGATGATTCAACACGCAAGGTATGGGTTAAATTTCTTAAGCATAAATCTGATGTTTTTAATACTTTTAAGAAATGGAAAATTGCTGTTGAAAATGAAACTAATTTGAAGGTAAAGGCTTTGAAGTCCGACAACGGAGGAGAATATGTCAGCAAGGAATTCGTTGATTATTGTGCTGAACATGGCATTCGGATGATTAATACAGTCCCAGGCACACCTCAGCAAAACGGGGTTGCAGAAAGGATGAACAGAACATTGAATGAAAGAGCCAGAAGCATGAGGTTGAATGCAGGGTTACCAAAAATGTTCTGGGCAGAAGCAGTGAATACTGCAGCATATTTAATCAACCGAGGTTTATCAGTTCCATTGGGATTCAAAGTACCACAGGAAGAATGGAAAGGGGAAGCAGTAAAGTATAAGCACCTTAAAATCTTTGGGTGCAGTGCTTATGATCTGGATCAAGATAGAGACAAGCTAGATGCAAAAGCCAAGAAGTATACCTTCATTGGCTATGGGTCAGACAAGATGGGCTACAGGCTTTGGGATTCAGAAAGCAGAAAAGTGGTCCGAAGCAAGCATGCCACTTTTAATGAGTCTGAGTTGTATAAAGACTTAACAGGATCAAACTCAAAGGTTCAGGAACAGCAGGTAGAGTTCGAGACAAGAACTAGTAACCAGAAAGCTGAATCGGTCGCTGAACCGGTTACAGAATCAGAGAATGTCGACACAGAGTTTGAGTTTGATAATGGTGGAGATGATGAGGAAGAGGAAGCTTCTGATAGTGGGAGTACAGGTTCATATGAAGTACAACAACCACTACCACAACAGCCTGACCAGAATGATCATTATGTCAGGAGATCCACCAGAGTGGCAAAGCAGACACAATTCTATGATCCTTCAGCAAATTACATTCTTCTGACTGAAAACGGTGAACCAGACAGTTACACAGAAGCAGTCAAGGTGAAAGATTCTCGCCAGTGGGAGAATGCTATGAAGGAAGAAATGAGCTCTCTTGAAAAGAACAAAACTTGGGTTTTGGTAAAGCTTCCGCAGAATAAGAGAGCATTACAGAATAAATGGGTTTACAGGGTCAAAGAAGAACACGATGGGTCTAAACGGTTCAAAGCTCGTTTAGTTGTCAAGGGGTTTCAACAGAAAAAGGGAGTCGATTATGATGAGATCTTCTCTCCGGTTGTGAAGATGACTACCATCAGGCTTGTTCTCAGTATTGTAGCAGCAGAGAAATTACATCTGGAGCAGCTAGATGTTAAGACAGCTTTTCTACATGGTGACCTAAATGAAGACATTTATATGGCACAACCTGAGGGATTTCAGGTTGTCGGGAAAGAAGACTGGGTATGCAAATTGAAGAAGAGTTTATATGGTCTTAAACAGGCGCCTAGACAGTGGTACATGAAGTTCGATAACTTCATGGAGAGGTCCGGGTTTAAAAGATGCCAGATGGATCATTGTTGTTACTTGAAGAAATTCAAGAACTCTTATATCATCTTGCTACTATATGTTGATGATATGTTGATTGTTGGAGCTGACATGCATGAAATCAACAAGTTGAAGAAACAGATGTCCCATGAATTCGAAATGAAAGACTTGGGTCCAGCCAAACAGATATTGGGAATGAGCATCTTCAGAAACAAGAAAGACGATTCTCTAACCTTGTCCCAAGAAAAATACATTGGGAAAGTGTTAGAAAGGTTCAAGATGAATGATGTGAAGACCAAACCGAGGAATACTCCATTGGGATCTCATTTGATCCTTACCAAAGATCAGTCTCCTAAAGATGAAGAAGATAGAAGAGAGATGGCCAAGGTTCCATATGCATCAGCGGTTGGGAGTCTTATGTATGCAATGGTTTGCACCCGACCAGATATTGCTCATGCTGTGGGGGTTGTCAGTCGATTCATGTCTAATCCAGGGAAAGAACATTGGGAAGGGGTTAGGTGGATTCTTCGTTATCTGAAGGGTACTCAGAATATGGGGTTGTGTTTCAAGGGAAAGGATGCTATACTCAGAGGTTATACTGATGCTGATCTGGGTGGTTGCAAAGGTACATTTAAAAGCACTACAGGATATGTCTTTACAGTGGGAGGTACAGCAGTAAGTTGGATGTCCAGACTTCAAAAAAGTGTGGCTTTATCTACAACAGAAGCCGAGTATATGGCTGTTGCAGAGGCAAGCAAAGAACTAGTTTGGTTGAAGACTTTTCTTGAAGAGTTAGGGAAGCAACAGGCTGATTACTCATTGTACTGTGACAATGAGAGTGCTGTTAAATTGGCGAAAAATCCAGTCTATCATGGAAAGACAAAGCACATCGGGATGAGGTATCATTTTGTCAGAGGTCTGATTAATGATGGTACAATCAGCTTGAAGAACATCTCCGGTGCTAAGAATCCAGCAGATATGTTCACCAAGTCTGTGGTGCTGGATAAGCTGAAGCTATGCATAGCTTCAGCTGGCCTTCAGGTTAACTGAAGAGAAGGCCAGGGTAACTAGGAACGAGCTAAAGTCAAAAGTTTTACAGAAATACAGATGCACAGTTGAAGCACAGGTGAAGATTGTTCCGTGGCTTCAAGTGGGAGATTGTTGGAGTATAAGTGAAGCCAGGACCAATTAGTCAAAAGTGGCAGACAAGGGACCCACTTGTTTGGGCTCTGTATCAACTTGAAGATTTATGCTTAGGCTTGTATCAACTCCAAATCAGCTTGCTTAGTCTCCTTTGTCTCAACTCTTGTAATAGAGCTATCTCAATCTCTATATAAGAGATCCTCTTGTATTTGTAAAATCATCCCATTCTTACACAAAAGAAATAATACACTCCTAGTTACCCGGTGGACGTAGGTCAGACCCAGACCGAACCACGTTAAATCTTTGTGTTCTTTACTTTCTTTAATTCCAGATTCTGTTTGTGTGTGTCTAATCAGACCGAGTTCCTAACAGTGGTTGTATAAGTTCGGAGAAGAAAGGCATATGTATATCATATATGTATAGATGAACAAAGACAATAATGCAAAATTTCATTTTAACCCCTCAACTTTTATTAGTTTATGAAATAATGCTTATAAACTTTTATCCTCTTAGTTTTAATGTGTATAATGTATGTTAATATTACTCATAAAATTTTTGTAGGTTAATGTGTTTTTAATTTGTAGGTTAATGTGTTTTTAGGATGTAATGTGTTTTTAATTTGTAGGTTAATGTGTTTTTATTTGTAGTTAATGTTTTTTAATTTAAAATGTGTTTTAATTATAATATAATGTGTTTTAATTATAATAAAATATGTTTGTTTAATTTTGTGAAAAAGAAAAATGAAATAATAAAATAATGGATGAATAGTGGAAGAAGTGGAGAAGAAGTGGGTAGTATAAGGAGGGGGGTGTTCTTGGGGTGTTCTAGGAGAGAGAAAGCTGATGAATAGTGGAAGAAGTGGGGAAGAAGTAGCTCCTATAAGGAGTGGCCTGATGACATTTGGGGTTGCATTTTGTTTCAAAGTTTTCAATCGCTTTTGCAATTCCTAACTACGAGAACACTTCACACTCGTTTCGGCTTCTCTTGTACTTTGAGGCTTGTACTTGAGAATTCATCGTGTGTATCTAGGTTGTTTTTGTAGCGGGGATTGCTTTAGCTTTTGAGTTTCCCCACTTTTAGTGATTTTGATATAATTCTAAACGCTTGTGTCTTCCGTAACTACTACACACTAATAATAATAATAATAATAATAATAATAATAATAATAATAATAATAATAATAATAATATAATAATAAGAACGAATAATAATAATAATAATAATAATAAAATAAGTAGTATAAATATAAATATAATAAATAAAAGAAATATAATAATAATAATAATAATAATAATAATAATAATAATAATAATAATAATAATAATAATAATAATAATAATAATAATAATAATAATAATAATAATAATAATAATAATAATAATAATAATAATAATAATAATAATAATAATAATAATAATAATAATAATAATAATAATAATAATAATAATAATAATAATAATAATAATAATAATAATAATAATAATAATAATAATAATAATAATAATAATAATAATAATAATAATAATAATAATAATAATAATAATAATAATAATAATAATAATAATAATAATAATAATAATAATAATAATAATAATAATAATAATAATAATAATAATAATAATAATAATAATAATAATAATAATAATAATAATAATAATAATAATAATAATAATAATAATAATAATAATAATAATAATAATAATAATAATAATAATAATAATAATAATAATAATAATAATAATAATAATAATAATAATAATAATAATAATAATAATAATAATAATAATAATAATAATAATAATAATAATAATAATAATAATAATAATAATAATAATAATAATAATAATAATAATAATAATAATAATAATAATAATAATAATAATAATAATAATAATAATAATAATAATAATAATAATAATAATAATAATAATAATAATAATAATAATAATAATAATAATAATAATAATAATAATAATAATAATAATAATAATAATAATAATAATAATAATAATAATAATAATAATAATAATAATAATAATAATAATAATAATAATAATAATAATAATAATAATAATAATAATAATAATAATAATAATAATAATAATAATAATAATAATAATAATAATAATAATAATAATAATAATAATAATAATAATAATAATAATAATAATAATAATAATAATAATAATAATAATAATAATAATAATAATAATAATAATAATAATAATAATAATAATAATAATAATAATAATAATAATAATAATAATAATAATAATAATAATAATAATAATAATAATAATAATAATAATAATAATAATAATAATAATAATAATAATAATAATAATAATAATAATAATAATAATAATAATAATAATAATAATAATAATAATAATAATAATAATAATAATAATAATAATAATAATAATAATAATAATAATAATAATAATAATAATAATAATAATAATAATAATAATAATAATAATAATAATAATAATAATAATAATAATAATAATAATAATAATAATAATAATAATAATAATAATAATAATAATAATAATAATAATAATAATAATAATAATAATAATAATAATAATAATAATAATAATAATAATAATAATAATAATAATAATAATAATAATAATAATAATAATAATAATAATAATAATAATAATAATAATAATAATAATAATAATAATAATAATAATAATAATAATAATAATAATAATAATAATAATAATAATAATAATAATAATAATAATAATAATAATAATAATAATAATAATAATAATAATAATAATAATAATAATAATAATAATAATAATAATAATAATAATAATAATAATAATAATAATAATAATAATAATAATAATAATAATAATAATAATAATAATAATAATAATAATAATAATAATAATAATAATAATAATAATAATAATAATAATAATAATAATAATAATAATAATAATAATAATAATAATAATAATAATAATAATAATAATAATAATAATAATAATAATAATAATAATAATAATAATAATAATAATAATAATAATAATAATAATAATAATAATAATAATAATAATAATAATAATAATAATAATAATAATAATAATAATAATAATAATAATAATAATAATAATAATAATAATAATAATAATAATAATAATAATAATAATATCAACAATAATAATAATAATAATAATAATAATAATAATAATAATAATAATAATAATAATAATAATAATAATAATAATAATAATAATAATAACTTCTCTTTTACTTTGAGGCTTGTACTTGAGGGTTGATCATGTGTGTCTAGATTGTTTTTGTAGTGGGGTTTGCAACTGCTTTTGAATTCTCCTTACTTTATGTGGTTTTGATGTTTTGCTAATGGGGATTCGGTTTACGTATGATTATAAAGTTTTTAAATTGCTTCTGTCCTTTAATTCCGCTACTATAACACTAGTACACTTGTTCAACTTCTCTTTTACTTTGAGGCTTGTACTTGAGGGTGTTGGAATAAAACATGATTCGATCCATATAATAACGTACCGGTTGATCCTGAGGAACCTGTGAGGGCATTAAACATTGATGCCATTGATTCGGGTTCCCAAAATAAGATGATTGATTTAGGATGGAGTGATGAATTCTTGATTGATGAATTCTTCAGAGGAAGGAGACGAATTGGGTGATTAGGAGGCTGTGATTATTTTTGTGATTAACCTAAAATTAGGTTAATTACTCTCCATTTATATAAGGAGCATATTTTCACATTTAGTCCATCTGGTGTTTAATTCGTGCCTCATTAGTCCTCTTAAGTCCAATCACCTAATGGGAAACCCTATAATACGTCTTTAAGAGTAAATACGTCCATCGAATATTTACTAGACATAGGGATTTCAGTTATCGTCAATTATCATATCAGGAAGGATAGATGATCAGTGACGGTCACACTAACGTGGTTCCAACATTCTCCCACTTGACCAAGCGATCATTTATCTATGAGCATTTAATAAGTCCGGCCGGGATAATACTCATTTTTGTTTTAAACCGAAATCATAGCCAATAAGTACAGTCGTAGAGAAGAACATCAACTCAGGACCCCCACTAGTCAAACTATGACTCAAATTTAAAACTAATAAGCAATGATCAATTGACTAAGACAAATTTCGTTATATAACGTCTTTACACTATTATGAGCTCAAAGTGTAACTAATAGACAAACAAAATCTGAATAAGGAGGAAAATTTTCATTAACATAATAATAATAATAATAATGACCAGTAAAAGTACAATATGCTATTAAATTAAGTCCTTAGTAAGCCCCATCTTCGACACGTGTCCTACGAAGACATTAGGAGGAAGACCTTTGGTCATTGGATCCGCTAGCATATCATTTGTACTTATGTACTCAATACAAAGAACATTTTCCTCAACTCGTTCGCGTACAAACAGATACTTTGTATCGAGATACAGACCAGCGCCAGTCGAACTGTTACTGTTCGAGAAAGTTACGGCAGCTGAATTATCACAGTAAAGCTTCAATGGTCTAGAAATAGAGTTGACGATTTTGAGTCCACCGACCAGGTTCCTTATCAACATCCCATGACAAGTGGCATTGTAAACAGCAATATATTCAGCCATCATGGTGGACGTTGCAGTCAGTTTCTGCTTATGACTCCGCCAAGAGATAGGTCCGCCAGCTAACATAAAAATATACCAGAAGTAGATTTCTTATCTTCCTTGCTTTTAGCAAAGTCGGAATCAGAGTAACCTACTACTTCTAGATTGTCACTTCTTCTATACGTTAGTTTGTAGTCTTTGGTCCCTTGCAGATATCGTAGAACCTTTTTAGCCGCTTTCCAGTGTGCTAATCCTGGGTTAGATAAGTAACGCCCAAGCATACCGGCGATATAAGCGATATCTGGTCGAGTACAGACCTGAGCGTACATAATGCTCCCAACTACAGACGAGTAAGGTATCATCCTCATTTGCTCCTTCTCAACTTCAGTGCTTGGACTTTGGAAAGTACCAAACACGTCTCCTTTAACTACTGGAGCTACAGTGGGTGCGCATGATTGCATTTTATAGCGTTCTAAGATGCGGTCAATGTAGGCCCTTTGAGAAAGACCCAGAACACCATTACGCCTATCCTGGTGTATTTCGATACCTATGACATAAGAGGCATCACCGAGATCTTTCATGTCAAAATTCTGCGAAAACATTCGCTTCGACTCATGCAGCATATCCAAGTTGTTACTTGCAAGCAGAATGTCATCCACATACAAAACAAGGATTATAAAGTTACTCCCACTGATCTTGAGATAGGTGCATTGATCCACTTGATTCTTTAAGAAGTCTTGTTCTTTCATGACTTCATCAAACTTAAGGTACCATTGCCGTGAGGCTTGCTTCAACCCATATATGGACTTCTTCAACTTGCAGACCATGTGCTCTTTACCTTTAGGAATGAATCCTTCAGGTTGCCGCATGTATACGTCTTCATGCAAGTCTCCATTTAAGAAAGCAGTTTTGACATCCATCTGATGTAACTCAAGATCAAAGTGAGCTACAAGTGCCATAACAATCCTTAGGGAATCTTTACGAGAGACAGGAGAAAAGGTCTCTTGATAATCAATTCCAGCCTTTTGAGTATAGCCCTTCGCAACCAATCTGGCCTTATAGCGTTCGACGTTTCCTTTTGGGTCTAATTTGGTTTTGAAGACCCATTTACAACCGACAGTTGTGGATCCTTCAGGAAGTTCAACCAATTCCCAAACGTCATTATGCTGCATGGAATTTAGCTCCTCAATCATAGCCTCATTCCATTGAGTGGCCTGATCACTATTAATGGCTTCTCGATAAGAGGTGGGATCAACAAGCTTTCCAATGTCCTCAACTTCAGTCAGATAAGTTATGAAATCATCAAAATTAGTGGCCCTGCGTTCCCTCGATGATCTCCTGAGTTGATTTTGGGGTTGAGCAACGTGAGGCTCGGCAACGTGAGGCTCGGCAACATGAGGTGCTTCTTGGTTTTGAGGTTCTTCATGGTTTTGATTAGGAGGATTTGGATCAGTGACATCAGGAGCAGCATCGTGTACAAGAGGAATTATCGGAGGAATCGACGAGTGGTTCCCCCTTGCTTCTTGTACTTCATGCAAATCGAAGTTAGGATTTGTTGTGCTCTCACTGATCTCTGAGTTCTCGAGAAACGTCGCATGCTGCGTGTCAACGATGGTAGTAGTATGGGAAGGACAGTAAAACCGATAACCTTTTGAGTTATCAGGATAACCGATAAAGGAACATGAAATCGTTTTGGGATCCAGTTTCTTTAAGTTAGGGTTATAGACTTTTGCTTCGGCAGGGCAGCCCCATACTTTCATATATTTTAGACTCGGTTTCTTACCTGTCCAGATCTCATGAGGAGTTTTAGGGACAGATTTTGATGGAACCCTATTGAGTATATGAACGGCTGTTTTTAAGGCCTCAGTCCAAAGAAAGGTAGGTAGGTTAGTGTTGGCAAGCATACTTCTCACCATGTCCATTAAGGTTCGGTTTCTCCTTTCAGCAACACCATTTTGTTGAGGAGAACCAGGCATGGTGTATTGGTTAATAATGCCATGTTCCTTACAAAAATTATGGAAAGGACCAGGAGCTTGACCAATGTCAGTATGTCTACCATAATACTCACCTCCTCTATCTGATCTCACAACTTTATTTTACGATTAAGTTGGTTTTCAACCAAAGTTTTAAAATCAGCAAAAGTTTGTAAGGATTCAGATTTTTCTTTGATCAAATACAGGTGCATGTAACGAGAATAATCGTCAATGAATGTAATAAATGATGTATGTCCCGTGATGGATGCGGGATAGGGGCCACTTATGTCAGTATGAATTATTTCCAACAAGTTGGAACTTCTTGTGGCTCCTTTCTTATTCCCTTTAGCCATCTTCCCTTTGAGGCACTGTATACATGTTTCAAAATCACTAAAATCAAGAGAGGGTAAGATTCCATCCTTTACGAGTCGTGTCATGCGATTTCGTGAGATGTGGCCAAGACGTTTATGCCACAACATGGAGGAATTCTCTCGTTTAGGTGATTTTGTCTTTGTTTTAGTTATATCATCAACATTAAGAGATAACAAAGAATGTGAGAAATTATGATCTAGTTCTAACTTATACAGCAATCCATCCAAAAAACCACGACCAAGCAATTCATTATTACGAGTTATGGCAATCTTGCCGAAACCATGAATCGTTACATAACCTTCAAGGTCTAGTCTAGAAATAGATACAAGGTTCCGAGTAATTCTTGGTACAAATAAGGTATCTATTAGTCTAATGCCTTTTCCGGTGCTCATATGTAAGACATAAGTTCCAATGGCTTCGACATTTAAGAGATCACCACTTCCAACTCTAAGCTTTCTTTGGCCCTTTGGTAGCTTCTGGATTGTAAGGAACCCCTGTAATGAGTTGGTTACATGAACCATAGAACCAGAGTCACCCCACCATGTATTAACAGGTACCTCAGTAGTAAAGGAATCAAATATTACATAAAGTACGTTACCTTCTTAGCTAGCCACTCCTTGAACTTAGGGCAATCCTTCTGACGGTGTCCTTTGTCACGACAGAAGTTGCATTTAAGTTTGCCAGTCGAGGAATTAGAGCCAGAGGCAACTGCACCATGATTAGTCTTTTGGACTTTGTTCGCAGTTTGTTTACCGTTGTTTCCCTTCCTCTTCTTGGAGTTAGCGGTGGTGGTCAGGTGAACAGCTTCAGGTTGGAGCCAGCTTAAGACGCTCCTCCTCATTAACACAGTGCCCAATAAGTTCACTCATTGACCATTTATCCTTCAAAGCATTGTAGTTAACCTTGAAGGTGTCAAAACGAGCAGGCAGGGAGGTCATGATGAAGTGCACCAGAAAGTTATCGGAGACTTCCATCTCTAGAGTCTTAAGCTTATTGGCCATGTCCGTCATCTTCATAATATGCTCACGGACACCGCTAGTTCCTTCATACTTCAATGTAAGCATCTGCAACATCAAGGCACTTGCATGCGCTTTAGACGATCCCTTGAAGTGGTCCTCAACAGATTTGAGGTAATCCTTGACTTTTTCAGAGTCAGGGATGGCTCCTCTAATAGTCAGATCAATGGAATTCTTGACTAACATTAGCGACAGGCGATTCGACTTCTCCCACTTTTCAAAGTTCGCCTTCTGATCAGCAGTGGATTCAGCAGTAAGGGCAGCGGGTTCATCATGACGAATAGCGTAGTCAAGATCATACATTCCCAAAGTCAGATCTAAGTGACTTTTCCATGAAGCATAGTTCGTACCATTGAGCGTCATAAGGCCAAGGTTAGGTACTACTGTGGAAATAAGAAGGATGTACATTTAGGGCATAAGCGATAGAAGATTATTATAGTAATGCCTAAAATGAGTAGGCCCAATAGTAATAGTGACATTATCAGCCGTGTTATGCAGACAAAGTAATCTCTCCTAAAGTAATGCCTAAAATAAGTAGGCTCAATAATAATAGAGAGATGATAAGTTATATAAGGCAGCCTAAGTAATCTCTTCTAAAGTAATGCCTAGAATAAGTAGGCCTATAGTAATGAAGCTAGTGATAAGTAAGCCTATTGTAAACACCAAAACAATAAGCTAAAGTAAGGCTCTACTTAGATGTTACATCACCTTTGGGCAGAAGTAACTAAGATCTAAGCAAACATGAGCATTAGGTCATGCAATACAACGCTTATCTTTTGACCTTTGGGCACAAAATTAAGAATCGTGTATTTTAGGCATGAAAAGAATCCCTTTGCTACACAAAACATATTAAATCACCTTTGGGCAGAATTAATATACTAAGTGTTAATTATGCAAAAGAGAAAAGAGCGCAACATGAGAATCACATTTGACCTTTGGGCGCAAATGATGAAACCATGTACATTAGTGCGAAGCCCCCACACATTACGGGGGTCCGGGGGCAGCGCCCCTGGAAAGCGGGGTCCAAGGGGCGGCAGCCCCTGGCGGGGTCCAAGGGGCAGAGCCCCTGGCTGGGGTCGAGCTTGGAAATTTTTTATTTCCCTTAAAGTGCTGTGGTAAAAACGCCTCAGAAAAAATTATTTTCTGAAAATAAGGGTCATTTTTTCCATTTAAACTTTAAGGTAAAACATAAGCACGAACTTGATAATCAACTAAGTTAATCAGTAATCCATGAAAAAATAAGCATGGTACGAAGATAGTTAAGTTCGTATTAAGGATTAACTTCGTAAGTAATTAATTATCTTCGCAATGAAAATAACTTCGTAAGTACTGGTAAGTTCGTAAGTTATAGTATCTTCGTAAGAACTGGTAAGTTCGTAAGTTATACTAACTTCGTAAGAACTGGTAAGTTCGTGAAACAGTAAATGCGAAGATAAGCTAAATTCGTGATGATGTCATCACGAAGATAAGTTAACTTCGTGATGACGTAAGCACGAAGATAATTTTCTGCTTATCGGTTGTTCGCGAGTTAGGGCACGAAAACGGATCAAATCAATGGGGAATCGATTTAACTTGGCTTTGATACCACATGTTGGAATAAAACATGATTCGATCCATATAATAACGTACCGGTTGATCCTGAGGAACCTGTGAGGGCATTAAACATTGATGCCATTGATTCGGGTTCCCAAAATAAGATGATTGATTTAGGATGGAGTGATGAATTCTTGATTGATGAATTCTTCAGAGGAAGGAGACGAATTGGGTGATTAGGAGGCTGTGATTATTTTTTTGATTTGTTCAATTGCTCTTGTATGCGCATACTAGAGCACCTGAACATCTGCTTCAACTTTTCTTGTCCTTTGAGGCTTGCATTTGAGGGTCGATTATCTGTATGTAGGCTGTTCTTGTAGTGAGGATTGTATTTGCACTGACTTCTTCTACTTTGTGGTTTTGGCTTTTTTCTAATGGGGTTACATATGTTTTTGATTTGTTCAATTGCTCTTGTATGCGCATACTAGAGCACCTGAACATCTGCTTCAACTTTTCTTGTCCTTTGAGGCTTGCATTTGAGGGTCGATTATCTGTATGTAGGCTGTTCTTGTAGTGAGATTGCTTTAGCTATTGACTTCTTCTACTTTGTGGTTTTGGCTTTTTTCTAATGGGGTTACATATGTTTTTGATTTGTTCAATTGCTCTTGTATGCGCATACTAGAGCACCTGAACATCTGCTTCAACTTTTCTTGTCCTTTGAGGCTTGCATTTGAGGGTCGATTATCTGTATGTAGGCTGTTCTTGTAGTGAGATTGCTTTAGCTATTGACTTCTTCTACTTTGTGGTTTTGGCTTTTTTCTAATGGGGTTACATATGTTTTTGATTTGTTCAATTGCTCTTGTATGCGCATACTAGAGCACCTGAACATCTGCTTCAACTTTTCTTGTCCTTTGAGGCTTGCATTTGAGGGTCGATTATCTGTATGTAGGCTGTTCTTGTAGTGGAGATTGCTTTAGCTATTGACTTCTTCTACTTTGTGGTTTTGGCTTTTTTCTAATGGGGTTACATATGTTTTTGATTTGTTCAATTGCTCTTGTATTCGCATACTAGAGCACCTGAACATCTGCTTCAACTTTTCTTGTACTTTGAGGCTTGTACTTGATCATTGATCGTGTGTTTGTAGGTTCTTGTAGTGGAGATTGCTTTAGCTATTGACTTCTTCTACTTTGTGGTTTTGGCTTTTTTCTAATGGGGTTACATATGTTTTTGATTTGTTCAATTGCTCTTGTATGCGCATACTAGAGCACCTGAACATCTGCTTCAACTTTTCTTGTCCTTTGAGGCTTGCATTTGAGGGTCGATTATCTGTATGTAGGCTGTTCTTGTAGTGAGGATTGTATTTGCACCTGACTTCTTCTATCTTGTGTAATTTCACTAATTTGACATTTTTTTTTTTTTGCAGATAAAAAAAAAAAAAAAAAAAAAATCTAAAAATAAAAAAAAAAAAAAAAAAAAAAAAAAAAAAAAAACAGAAAACAAATAAAAAAAAAAAAAAAAAAAAAAAAAAAAAAAAAAAAAAAAAAAAAAAAATCAAAAAAAAATTCAAAATAAAAATTCAAAAAAAAATCAAAAAAAAAAAAATAAAAAAAAAAAAATAAAAAAAAAAAAATAAAAAAAAAAAAAAAATAAAAAAAAAAAAATAAAAAATAATAATAATAAAAAAAAAAAAAAAAAAAAAAAAAAAATAAAAAAAAAAAAAAATAAAAAAAAAAAAAAATAAAAAAAAAAAAATAAAAAAAAAAAAAAAAATAAAAAAAAAAAAAAATAAAAAAAAAAAAATTTGTTTATTTTTTTAAATGTAAATCAAATCTAAAAACTTAATGAAGGAAGTGCGTGTTTTGCTATATAAATATGAACAATTGGTCTTAATAGATATATTAGAATTGGACTATTTGATATTGTCAGAGACCTCCAGGTAAATTTTTTTTGTCTTGGTAGTAACTGATTATCCTTCTTATTGCGAGGTCCCTGTATGAGTGCATGCACGAGCAAGTATGGACAGGTTGACAGTTGTTGGGGTATAGTCTATTAGCAGTTTCTTCATACTGATGGTCCAGAAAATAGATGATGGGGAACCTGGTGCTGCCTGAAAAGTATTTTCGACACATACAATTTGCTGGTTGTTTTTTTCAGATAACATTTCTTAGTTATTTTCATGTTCCTGTTCCATCATAATATTGGCCTTCATTGCAAATATACACGCCTTTTGGACTCGTTGAAGCTGTATGAAGAATTGGCGACGTGATGCTTGTGACCTCATCCGTCGTGACACAGTTTAAGGCATTTCTAGCAATGCCCTTTCAGCAAAACATGGTAATAAACTTTCTTCTAAAGCGTGACATTTGTTTATTTGGCTAATGTAAATCACTAAAAACTTAATGAAGGAAGTGCGTGTTTTGCTATATAAATATGAACAATTGGTCTTAATAGATATATTAGAATTGGACTATTTGATATTGTCAGAGACCTCCAGGTAATTTTTTTTTGTCTTGGTAGTAACTGATTATCCTTCTTATTGCGAGGTCCCTGTATGAGTGCATGCACGAGCAAGTATGGACAGGTTGACAGTTGTTGGGGTATAGTCTATTAGCAGTTTCTTCATACTGATGGTCCAGAAAATAGATGATGGGGAACCTGGTGCTGCCTGAAAAGTATTTTCGACACATACAATTTGCTGGTTGTTTTTTTCAGATAACATTTCTTAGTTATTTTCATGTTCCTGTTCCATCATAATATTGGCCTTCATTGCAAATATACACGCCTTTTGGACTCGTTGAAGCTGTATGAAGAATTGGCGACGTGATGCTTGTGACCTCATCCGTCGTGACACAGTTTAAGGCATTTCTAGCAATGCCCTTTCAGCAAAACATGGTAATAAACTTTCTTCTAAAGCGTGACATTTGTTTATTTGGCTAATGTAAATCACTAAATTGCATGTCTTTCCCTTATACTACCAAGAATTTTAGCATTGTTTGTAACTATCTAATAATTGACACTGGAATTTACCACTAATGTTTTTTAGCCTCTTGTCGTATAACGAGATGTCAAACCAAAGGTATACTTTATTAGATGAACACTTAGCAGCAGAAGTAGAAGATTTTGGCCCGTCTAAATCACTGGATGATACTATCATGATGCATGTTACAATTCAAGTCATAGCATTATAGAGAGAATGGTTTGATACCTTCAGATGGGGCAAAGTTGGCGGGTTTGAGAGGCTGGGTAATGGGTCAAGTCCGAAAAGTGACCTTGTTCTTTGCATGTGAGTTGCATGGTTGGGGTAGTACCTTCACTACTAAAATCCAACTCTGTTGGCCTTCTAGTTGAAGATGATGCTGCTTGTCTAGCGCTGAGATCTGAAGGATGTCTTATAGAAAACAGCTCTGATGATCCGGGTGCTTATAATGCAAGTTAGTATTTTTGTTCTTGCCTTGTTTTTCTTTTTCCGATGATAAACTAAATGTTTTTCCTCTACTTTGCAGCTTGCCAGCTTCTCATTGATAACATTAGTCTCCCAGCCCTCATCATAACACATTTCTTTTTGAGATTTGATCTTGATTCTCTTGTAGAAAGAACGACCTTACGAGAAAGGTGCTGAATACGGTTATGTTCAAGGGCTTTTTGGGTTAGTGCACTCTCTTTTTTCATGTGACTAAACATCACTTTCTTCAGCTGAAACAGTAAGCTCTATTTATTCCACGTGATGGTTGAGCATTAGTGGTGATATATAAACTTTCAGCATCGTTTTTGTGCATTTGGTTTAATATGTTTCTCTCTAAAGTCACTTTGATAACGACCTTCCATGCGAGTTAACCAATCTAGGATAACAACCTTTTGTGTAGTTGGTTTAAAACGCTTCTCTGTAAGCTCATTTAGATAACAAACTTCATTTATTAGTAGCTTTAGACTTTAGCACTTTGATTGAAGCTTTAAGTATTAGATTAAGACTTTTGGTTCTTTTATGCCGTCATGTATGATTTAATTGGCGAATCTGCTTTGGATTGATATAAATAGAGTTTTAGCAACTTTTTGGATTTGGGCCCAAGATTTAGCAAAGATTGTATCGAATTTGTATTCTTATATTAGCTATCGCCCTTCGGCTGAAGATTTACTGCCTTACTAGTTCTGATGCTCCATACTAAGTTTTGTATTTCATTAGCAGTTTGAGTAGTCTGTCGTTGATGTTGATATAACATTAGTTGGTCTGGTGATTCGATACAGGAATTTTGCATTGTATTTAGTTTTTTGTTTTGTTTTTGCAGTATTGCCTGAGTTTTCATTTTTTGATACAAAAGTTGTGTATGTTTTGAATGCTACAATTGCAAAAGTTTGGAGGTTAGAGATTACAGTACATAGCTTATTTATCATTTCATACATTGCTACTGGTATTGTACAACATTTTTGTATTTTACATATACGTCTTTTATTAGATAATGAGAAGGCGTTGTTTAATTCTCAGACATTTGGGAGTACAACATTTGTATGGAGACTGATAATGGAATTTTTCTACTCTCTAATAGAGGAACTTTGATCATGACTATGCCCTAATGTTCAAACATGGAATGTGTCAATTTCAGGTAAAGGTTCTAATGTTTACTTTTTATTCTTGTGAGAGGAAGGCCTTTGTCTATAAAGTTATTTAAAAGAATTAATTTAATACTAGCCCACCTGAAGCAGCCCAAAAGCTGAAGTTTATATGAGCTGATGGTAGACAATTGTGTATGACTAGGGATTTGTCTTAGTCTTAATAAAGCCAATTTGAACCGAGCAAAGATCTTCACACCCCACCCAGATCTCTTGCTGAGTTTGAGATTTTTCTGGCTTTACAAGCCACCACATGAGCCAATTGGGAAAATAAATCTACCATACGAATGTTGTCTTTTTTACTTGGTCCGGTTAATTTTGTAATCTTTATAACATCATGTCTTGAGTATTTCAGTGGAAGAACACCTCAATTGCATTTTGGGCTTCATGAAATGTACGTGATTCATGCCTTCATGAAGGCTTGTCTACCTAATTTATGTGACTTTCAACTGATTTGACCCATTTGGTTCTTAGCTATTTTAGTCCATTAGTAGGCTAACAGGTTATAATTCATGTCAAAGAATCCAACGTGCTGGTTCTTTTACATTTACAACTTGAATAAATACGAAGTCCAGGGCATGGGATCCATTTGCATTCATAGACACTTCTGTCTTCCTCCCTGCCCTGTATGTTGTTCTGTATCAAGTTCTATTGGTATCATCTCCAATGAGAACTTTCTGAATTTGCATGTTAGTTATGTTGGGATCCACTAGTTCTGATGCTCCATACTAAGTTTTGTATTTCATTAGCAGTTTGAGTAGTCTGTCGTTGATGTTGATATAACATTAGTTGGTCTGGTGATTCGATACAGGAATTTTGCATTGTATTTAGTTTTTTGTTTTGTTTTTGCAGTATTGCCTGAGTTTTCATTTTTTGATACAAAAGTTGTGTATGTTTTGAATGCTACAATTGCAAAAGTTTGGAGGTTAGAGATTACAGTACATAGCTTATTTATCATTTCATACATTGCTACTGGTATTGTACAACATTTTTGGAAAATAAATCTACCATACGAATGTTGTCTTTTTTACTTGGTCCGGTTAATTTTGTAATCTTTATAACATCATGTCTTGAGTATTTCAGTGGAAGAACACCTCAATTGCATTTTGGGCTTCATGAAATGTACGTGATTCATGCCTTCATGAAGGCTTGTCTACCTAATTTATGTGACTTTCAACTGATTTGACCCATTTGGTTCTTAGCTATTTTAGTCCATTAGTAGGCTAACAGGTTATAATTCATGTCAAAGAATCCAACGTGCTGGTTCTTTTACATTTACAACTTGAATAAATACGAAGTCCAGGGCATGGGATCCATTTGCATTCATAGACACTTCTGTCTTCCTCCCTGCCCTGTATGTTGTTCTGTATCAAGTTCTATTGGTATCATCTCCAATGAGAACTTTCTGAATTTGCATGTTAGTTATGTTGGGATCCACTAGTTCTGATGCTCCATACTAAGTTTTGTATTTCATTAGCAGTTTGAGTAGTCTGTCGTTGATGTTGATATAACATTAGTGCTTTTAATGTTCTTGTGTTCTGGTCAATAGTATAGTTTGACATTTGTGCTTTTAATGTTCTTGTGTTCTGGTTATTGGTTTTGAATAGGCAGCTAGTCGTTGAGCAACTATAGCACAAAAGTTTTTACCAGTTTTTGTGGGTAGTGCATTTAAGAACAGAGTAAATGAAAGTGCTTTTTTATTATATCAATGCCTATGTTCTTTAATTCTATTGGCAGCCTGTGTAGTAACCATGAAATTTTTATTATCATTTGTTTTGTTTTATTTGCAGGGAGTACAACCACTTCTTGATGTTATTATTAGTTATTTGCCTAATCCACTTAAAATCGACAATTTTTCCCTTGACCAATCAAAGAAGGAAGAGAAGGTAGTAATCTGTTCTTCACATTCATTTGTGTTCATCTCAATGACCCTAATACGGAACTAAATTTCTGCATCCTTTGATGTAGTAATGGTTAAGTTGGCTGGAACTCCGGCTCGGCCTATGGTTGCACTGGCTTTTTCTTGGAAGAACGCTAATTTGGTCGTCTGACATATGTAAGGTACTCCTACTCTAAGACTATCTCATCAAATCAAGTAATATGGAGTGCTTGTTTATAACTTTAGAAGTTAGTTGTTCAGTAGTAGGGGACTTGCGCAAAATTTGAAACTTTTTGGGGCGAAGTAAGGTTCAATCCCTGGAATGTGATAGCTCAGAAATAGAGTAGATTTGACATTCAAAAGAAAAGATAAATTTTAATAGTTTTGGTATCAGAATTTGGTTATATGATATTTATTGGTGAGGCTATTATGGTATACTGTAATCTTATATATAACATTTGTAACAAAAGGGGGATGGTATTATATCGAAATATAGATATCGGTATTGGTTCGGAACAGGTTTTGGTACCGATATTTTCACTTCTATACCGCTTTATAACTAAACTATATTTCAAGCTCTACTATCTGTTATTGGCAGGCCATCCTATGGATTTGGCTGGTCCCGTACAAGATTACAAAGTACGCCCCAACATTATTCTTTGATCAACTAACAATATAGATATTAATCAAACATCTTGAATACCATTCAAAAATACAATTGTGTAAGTAATCTTACATAATTCTAAGTATCAATTTTTCGAGTGTTTGAAAAATTATAATTAATTATACTCTACAGTAAAATGTAAATGTCTAACTAATTAATACTAGTAAGCATAAAAACCGAACTGAATATCAAATGTAAATTTTAAAGCTAATGCTAATGATATAGTAGCAGTAAGATTAAACACCAACATAAAGGTGCAACTCTAAGAACTAAGAAGATAAAGTAGCCAGTTGGGACCCTGTCAAATTCCAAGTTTCCAAGTACTTGGTTATATACTAGTCATTGATTTAATCAAAACACTTAAAACATTATGTACTTTGCAGAATAAGCAATTTTTAGAACATTTTTTTGTTCAAAATCCTTGAAATAGTCTTCTATTCTTCTAAGCAATGATATGATCGACATTTTGCAATGAATAGGAAGGAAAATGCTCTGTAATTTGGAACTTGACCTTTTTTTTTTGAACCGCCAACTGAAATGTGACATTTTATATTCTGATGATGTATCGCTGCCCATAAAAAAAACAATAAACTATTAATATTTCCGGTACCAAATTCGGTTTCCTCGAACCAGGGGGTACCGGTATCGTTTCAGCATTTTGGGATCTTTGCTCATTCTTAAACAAAAGCATACGATTTATTATCACGATTTGTTAAAATAATTTTGGAACATAGAACTAATGCAACACATGAATAATTAATGAAGACAACAAGATCCATAAAATAATTATAATATACATGAATGATCAATAAATATTAGCTAATTATATCATCAGAAGGAACCCAATTCCCATCATAGAAACAACACTTATTTTTACTATCGCAGCGGATGATGGTGACGGCTTTGCAGGTTCATCATCGCTGACAGGCTTTCCACCTGAAGTAACTGGTGGGGCTGGTTATTCATCCGATGATGGAGGAGGGGTGCTTGTTGGTGGTCCAGAGGCTGCCACTGCTACCGTCTTAATCTCAACTTTCATTCCTTGATCACAATGGCCAGGTGTGCCAGAAATGAAATACCGGCTTCCAGCAGCTGTAAGACTGACGGTCACGGGAGTAAGAGCGCCATTAGAGATCGGGCCACTTGTTGTGCAAGAATCGTAATCATCTTTGGATACCTCCAACACGTTGTGGTTAGGTAAAAAGGTAAAAACTGCAACAATGTGCACAACATCAAGATTATTATTACATCGTAAAAAAGAGATATACCGGCTTCTAGCAGCCAGTGAACTGACGGTTACTGGGTTGTCTAGATGGGTAGGTTTGTTTAAGGCTTATGCTTATGTATATATATAAATATAAACTATGATAGGCTAATATAGTTTTTGGGAAAGGCTTACTTTTTACATGCTTATTATTGCTTGTTCATAAAGACAAAAAAACTGATTAGTGCTTTGCATAAGCCAAAACAAATCCATCTGTTGAAACACATATGTTTAATAGATAAAGAAAAAATTCGTCAATTACCTAAATTATCGCCTACTGTAAATGTTTGTGATGACGCCCATGAGTCGAGGTTAGTTTGATGTGTCCCACCCTCCAGACCCACCCACGGGGTGATCCACGGCTAATGTCAATTGAATGAGCATCGTCGTACCAACAATGCTTAGTAAGATTTCCTTCACCATTGCACGAGCCATTAATGTGTTCTATTAGTCGAATATAAGGTTGAGTTTTTTGAGACGATTAATATGAGGTTTAGGTGGTAGAAAGTTATATATTTATATACATGAAGGGCATTTTAGTTTATGTTCTCAATTATTACATGAAAATGTATTGATTCCAAAGTAGTGATCACCATTTTGATTTTGGAATTGATTTGGTTTAGACATTTGATGTTGACTTTTTTCTTTTACGTACCAGGTACAATGTAGATGTGAGTGTATATATATATTTCTATATATATATTATATATATATATATTATATATATATATTATATATATATATAATATATATATATATATATATATATATATTATTACCAGGTACAATGTAGATGTGTATATATATATTTCTATTTTTTGGATAAAAATATATATATTTCTATTAGTTACATAGTAGTTATATATTTTGTTGAGAAATTAGATAGATTATTCTATCATTTATACAATAATGTATTAATTAATCATCTATAATTTATACATTTTGAAACCAATATTAAAACCCAATTAAATGAACTTATCATCGATCGTCAATGTAATTTGGTTTTGTAAGACTTTAATAAGACATGCTGATCTCTTTAACGTGCCTCCAATTATGCTTGCTATGGTTGACATTTTTTTTATGATTGCTTGGCACATATATTTTAGATATAGACATTTTATATATATACATACAAGGATCATGAGACATTCCTTTTGTACATATCATTTTTCTCTTTCATCATAGGAGTTTTGAATTAGTATGTCTATATTGTGAACGTTGACATGACAAACTCTAAAGATTCATAGCATACAAACCAAGTATCTCTGTATTAGAATGAAGAAGTTCCATTCATTTTGATTGTCAGGTTAATGAATTTGGGAATGTAAATTGGGTATGAAACCCACGAAATCAAGTTATAATAAACAGTAATGATAAATATAATATATGTTTAGTTAAAGTTTTGGATATACCTTAAATTTTTACAATCACATCAAAATCGAAACTTGTAAGCATAGTGGATGACGGCAAATAGCCCTGTGATTTCGGATGTAAATTCAATTTTTTGAAGTCTTTATGTTATTAACTTATTATAAGTAATATAAGTAATAGCAGTTGGATAATTGAGAATGAAAAAAGACAATTTTATTAATGAGAAAACGATCAATCAAATAAAGTTATAATTTAATTTGTATCTATAAGCTAAGAGTTAGAGTTTATATATAAGTCGATCTAATAAGGAAATTGAATCTATATACAATTAAAAAAACTAATTTAATAAAATAAATAAATTTAAAGGACACGTGTCGATCAAGGATTACGCCACTTGTCGTTTCAAGAATATCTCAATTCTGTTTTAGTTTATTGGTAGATACTATAGTTAGGATAACTTGATGTTAATTTTTGACATGATACGTTGCGTTGAAAGTAATATACGTTAGTGGGGAAAAACGTTTTTTTTTTCTTTTTTGGTTATTTTGTAGATAGGAATTTTACGTTGAAAAAATATCATAAAATTTTGGTTGTAAACTTTAGGTTTAATTTTAAGTTAAAATAAAGATGATAAATTTTTAACTATTATGCATATTCCATTCTGAGTCATGGTATACACCTACAGATACAAGTTGATATTACCTATATGCTATCTCATCAGATATAAACCAGCATCGTGTTTGTGTTATTCGTGGGGGTTAATCATTTTATAATTCTTCAACAATAATAGTTGGTTAATAGGATGACAAATTGACAACGACCGACTTTGTTTGATTCTTTGTATTGATCATGTTAAACAGATCGGTATGATTTATTGTTTAAACTAGAAGTGTACCCACATAATGTGTAGAAGCAAATAATTTTAGTGAAGAGACATTTAAAGGTGACGACAATTGGTTATGTTGATCGCCACCAGTAGTGTTAAATTGTTGTTAATAAAGGAATATTGATTTAAATTTGACAAATGAAAAAACATGTTTATGAGTTTAGCTTTACTTGATTTGATATATGGTAAAGTTAAAAATTGAAAGCACTAGTGTCAAATGTCAAGTTCTAACATCTCCTTTTGGGTAAAAGAAATGGCATGCTCCTACGTACAATTCAAGTGCACCTTTCAATCATTTACAAACTTGAAAATTAATAAAGCCCCACTTAACATCTAATCCATCTAATCAACAATTAGACTGAAAACCTAAGTGGGGGAGTAGGTCTAACGGTTTGCACTTAAAAACTTCAAATCAATGCACACTAGCAAGTAGCAATGCTGATATAGTGATATTACTAGATTTAAATCCCGTGTTAAACACGGATTCAATAAAAATAACATTGCGAAAATTTGTATTAGTTTCGGTAAGTATATAGTATACATGTAAAGTTGTTTTTTAGTTTTCATTAAAAGTTAACGTTAAGAACATATGTATAATAGGAGGTGTCCACATAGTAGGTGTCCACATAGCATTATGAGGTAAATTGATGAAGAAATTAGTAGGTATTTTGTAGTGTTTATACTTTATACTATGTGTTTACACTAATAATTATTTGCAAAATACATTGAATTTATATCTGTAAAATATATGAATTATTAGAATTATATTTCTGATTTTGGTATATAAAATTTACAGATATACAAAAATAATATTTGTAATTCACTAAGAAAGCAATAATCCATTTAACATATATTTTAGCCCAACGTATTTAGCCCACTATTAAAGTTCGTTATATGGGCCAGTATATTATCTGTGGGTATTTGTAGGCCAACATAGATTTTAGCCAGTATGGGCCAGTATATTTAGCACAACAGAGATTTTAGCCCAACGTATTTAGCCCACTGTTAATTTTGGTTTTCATTAGTTACGTATGTAGTTGTATTAAACTTAAAATTAACAAAAAAGAATAGAAATATAGATATGGTGTTTTAGAAACGTACGTTAAATTGATATTTATGCAAACAATGCAAACGTGTTAAATTAATAAAAATTAAGTATCTTATGTGATGGTATTTGAACCGGTTTTTTTAGTTTGTAATTAAATTTAATAGTCCATCAAAACAATGAATATGAAAAGAAAATAGATTAAGGAAGAGACACACTATTTCGGATTAAGATATAAATGGGCAGTTATATTTATGATGGGGATAGGGAAAGACATTTTACATATACTATATAAATCGATACATTGGATTCAATACATGACGAAAATACTTTCAAACTTCATTAACCTTAAAAACATTTGAATTAATTTTAAAAGTGTTGAAAAAAATGTGTAAATGGTATAAACATATATGAACCAAATTAAACCAAATTAATAAGTATATCATGTAAATATTATGAGTAACATTAAAGAAAAAAAATTAAACCTTTGTAGTATTATAATTCAGGACTTATTTGAAATTAAAGTAATTCCATATTAAAAAAATAAAATTTGTAGCATTTACTATTAAGTCTTAAAATTATAGGTGTTAGAATTGTAAATTATGTATTCTTTTAAAGTGTATATTTAATCCACTTAAGGTACTCTTTTTAAGTACTAATCTCTATCACCACACAAATAATCATACGCCTTCCGAACTTATCAACATCTACACCTAACACAGAGGTGTTTCCATTTTCCGAACGAAGAACAGTGAGTATGGCTGCAGAGGTTAGTTTTTTTTTTTTTATTTGTTTGATTTCGTTGACACAATATTTTGTTCCTGATTAAGGTGTAGTATTTCTATCAAATAGGTGTGTACGGGGTACTATTCTGGGACCATGTTTTCTTTTAGGGTTTGGAATTAATGTTTGTAGTGAATTCACTTTTAGGGGACAGGGGACCATGTTTATTTAGTTAGGGATTATTCGATTGTCTGCTCATATAGTATATCCTTTTTTTTGTTTTTACTGAATAAAGTATGGTTTATATTTGGATTATATATATTATATATATATATGGGGGATGGGAATATAAGGCTGTTAGGTAGCTAAGCTTAGATGTGGAACACTCATATATTGTTTTTTTAGCCATGTGTTTTAATTAAAATTCAACAAATATTAAAAAATTGAATGTGAGGGGTTCCACACCTAAGCTTAGGTGCCGGACAACCTTATATTCACTTTTCCCTATATATATATAAGTATGTCCGTTTTTGTCCCCATTGTTTCCTATTATATTCCATTTTTAAGCTACTCATTTACTTTAGGGTTTTATATAAGTAATTGTTTTAATAAATATTTTTTAATAAGTGGGATTATGCTAATGTTTTGGATTTATTTGACTCTCATCAATAGTTGGAGTTTGAATTTCAATTTCTTGTGAAATGTGGAGATACTAAGGAGTTACTAAAGCAACTGGTTAGTCGTTTAAAGAAATATACATTTGGAATATGATTTTCTGATTCTTATATATGTATGGTTTATTTGAAAATATGGGGGTTTTATTATGTTTTTTAGGTTATACCAAACATTGTTGGAAATGTGTTTCCAAAAGAAGATGAGTTTCGTATGGAATTGATTGATAGTAGGGGGAATAGACATATTGTTTATGCTACACGTTTGGAGGATGGGACTTGCGTGCTTTCTGGTAATTCTTGGAATAAGTTTGTGAAGTCTGATCCATACAAAGAATTTGGTACTTTGTGTTTTACTTGGAAAGAGAACTATACGTTTAGTGTTCAAGTTTACTGTACTGGTGGTCTGGAAAATCGTAGAATGACGCAGCCTGATGATTCTCTCGTTAAAAGTCAGTTAATCCGTGCAAGTGATTATACATTTCATCAAGTGGTATGACTGTTTTTCTTAATTTTTGTGAGACATGTCTGCTGATTATATTACTAAGGGAAATTTTTGATTATATGTTTTTGTTTGCAGGTGCTTTCACCATCGTTCTTGTTTAACTTGAATAAAAATAGGGATCATGACTGGCAATATACTGCTACTATTTTTGGTAAGAAGCAAAATGGGAAAGTAATGGTTAGTTATCACTATTATGAATTGGATAGTCGGAATGCAAAGATTGCATATGGTTTTGAGGGGATAGGGTGGAGGAATTTCTGTTCCCACAATAATGTTCGTCCAGGTAACATTCTAAAGTTCAGTAAAAATTGGGACTTGACTTTCAAGGTAGAGGTGTTTGGTTCTGATGGAGGTGTTATAGACCTTCACAATGAAGGTAATAGGTTTGTTAGGAATAAAATAATATTTTAAATCCTTGAAAAGCTATTTTTCATGACAACTGTAACTCATTTTTTTTTTGATGTAGTGTTTAATGATGATAAGGAAATGAGTGTTTGCACATCTTCTTCAGATGATGAGCCCCGTCCTGAATGCAAGTACCACAAATGTAGGTATGCTCATGATGCACACTCAAGTGATGCCTCACACTGCTTTAAGAAAATTCTCCAAGATGATGTTCAAAGGAATCAATTGGTACAAATTTAGGTCTTCTACATCTATATATAGTTAATTTGTTCGATTTTTAACTTTTTCCTTTAAGTGGAGAACTTCTGATACTACAGAAGTTATAGTTTATCTATATTATATGTATTACAGTAATATTATTTTATTGTTTTTTGTAGTCACTGCCAAAGTGCTTTGTTAGTAAGAATAAGCTGTTCCAGTACCATTCAGGTGTCCTTCACTTTGCTGAAATGGTGTTCCCATTTCATTTGACGTCAAAATTAGATGATATGAGCAAAGGAGATCTTACTGACAGGATTATGATCATGGATTGGTGTTACTTCATGGGTCAGACTGGAGTTGAGGAAGATGACAGGGTGAGGTTTCAATTCAACCCGGATGATAATGTGGATGGTCAAACACTTCATTTAGATGTGTGTTAACTTTAGTATCTAAACAACATTTCATGTATGTATTAACTGTTAGTGTTACTTTTGGAGATTTAGTAGTAAACTCTAAGTTAGGAATATGGACATTTAGCAAGTATGATTGCTGATTTTGTTTTGGTTTTGCAGCAACATACTTTAACTCATATTATGGTATGTAGAACATCATTGGATGTAACTGAATCAAATATCGGTGTTGTTAACTTATAAATTACATCATTGGAATCCTATTTTGTGACGCATCTAAGGTTGTCATTGTATATGATGACCTCAATGAGAGGTTGGTTGGTAGTTTGGGGTATACAAAAACTTAGAGGTTATTTTTTATTCCCTCTATACCTTTCAAACCCCACATAAAAACATTCAGCATACCAATGTGTGAGTCCCAAATATAGATGATTAACTAAACCCGACTGGCAAGTACAACTGATCTTGATGGACAAGTTAAGTTTACGATCCAGATATGGATAACAAGAAACAATTGACTTAAAGTAAAATGCAAGAACTAAATGGCAGAAACTATATAAAGATATATATATGTATAATCAAGTATGTAGCATTAAGACACGTTGTTTTCTTTCTAATGTATTTGATTTATTGATATATAAACAAATACAAGGATTGTTGCGGAACAAAGATAAACACCCAAGTGTAAGTATCTAAACAATCCCGAAAAACAAGTGATCTAAATAACTTGGAAATACTCGTAAGTTTACTTAGAGTATATCTCACAAGTTGCAATGCTAAAGTTTCAAGCACTTTGCAAGTTGTGAGAAGACTTCATATTTATAGACCAAGTTCATGATGACATGGACAAGATCGTATAAAAGTGGTTGTGAGCATTTAAGGATTTAAACCTAATTCCTTACATGCTTGTACTAGGAAGAGTATATAAGTCAGTTGATGTGACTTATAGTACTATGTTCCAAACCTATACTTTTACCTTGTACCTTTTATTAATAGATAAATCTATTAACTGGGTAAAGGTATGTAAAGTAAAAAGTCTTCCTCGTAATCAGTGTAAAGTGTTGTAAATACTTTTCACTGAGATGCTTCAGTCTTCGATCTGGTAGAATCACTCTTTGCTCGCTTCTGAGATGATTCTCTTCTTCATACTTCAGTCTTTGACTTCAGAATGAATGCTTCAGATTTATCTTGATCTGAACTGAAGTGAAGTTTCAGTGAAGTAATTCTGATACGGCTCAGAATTCTGTACAAACGTTTTCACTGAACTTCAAGCTATTTCTGAACAAATTATACTTGGTCGATTTCCGACCTAACACAATGTAATTTACACACCAAGCTAATAGTAGGGCATAATCAACATCAATATTTATATATACACACAAAAGCAAGTGCAAACTCAGTTTAGCAGTATTTGATATCTGATATCCAAGTATTTGTCAATAAAAGTAGCACATATCAATTTTGTAGACAAATAAATATAAGTATACAATAAATCACATAGTATAAACAACTAAAAAAACATACCAATCTCATTATTGAGTGAAATAAAAAACTGACGTGGTCATTTTATCTATTTGACACATACTCTTTTGTGACACATCTAAGGTTGTCTACATAAAAAAGATGTAAGGCAAACGTGAAAAACATAATTGTTAATTAATCAATTATTTTTTAATTGACTTTAAATATATCATCATGGAAGAATATCAGTATTTTATGAAGCTAATTTTTCTATCATCTCTTTTTGCGTCTCTCATACCTAACACTCGTTGATATTTATCTTCCGATCTTATTAATAACGGGAATAATAGATTTACAATCTTGTTAAACTCTGAAATCTACAATGTCTCTTGTCGATCAGGTAATGAATCATTTTCTTATTCTTTGTTTTGATTAACGAATATATATTTTTTTCATTTAAATCTATGTATCTAAACTTAGGGTTTCAGAATAGTATTATTTATAATATTGTTAATTGATAATGTATAGGGAATCTACATAACAATGAAATATCAAATGTTATTTTTTGGGTTAGTAGCTTTCACAAAAAAAATTTTAATAATATTTTTTAGGGTTAGTGTTTTTTTTTAAGGGAAATTCTCCATTTATTTGAATTTTTTAGTACACTGGGACCATCTTGTTTCTTTTGCTGTTTTGGTATTGCCTACAACTTTTTGTTGAATTTAAGAGGGTACACTTTTTGGGACCATTTCTTTTGTTTAGTTATTACAGTTTTTGTTGACATTATTTTATTTGTTGAGTCCCAATGTTAATTGTAAATTTAATGATGACAAATCTGACCTATAAACACTTAGTAATCTTTGGTTCTTGTAATCTGATCTGGATCAGACTAAGCTGACACAGCTTACGCCCCGTCTCTGACCCAGATCATGCTTCATACTTGTAATTGTAATATCTTATGGAAGCAAGTGTTATTCAAGCTGCATCAACAATGTACTAGCATTCAGTCCAAGTCGAAGAGGAGGATTGAAGATAGAAGACCAAGATGTTAGTGGAAGACAGCTTGGGATTAGCAGTCAGCTTGGAAACACTTAGGCAGATTGGTGCCTTGACAAACGGCCCAATCTGTGTCTGACAATCAAGTGAAGATAACAACCTGGATTGAAGATAAGGACAAATGACGTGACTAGGAAGAATCCTAGGATCCAGGTTGGTGGTTGGTTTTACATATGCGTGTCCATACTCCTATTGGTAGATGAAGAATGTGCGTCAGTACGTAGGGGAACAAAAGTACTATGAAAGGCACGATTGATTATTCCTTCATCAACCACTGATTGAAGAACACGTAGCTGCAACGGACACCTAATGAAGGAGCGCTTGTGCCTATAAAAGCCTCATTCATGGATTGCATATGTGTGGCATTTTCCTGAGAATCATTCTTCACACAAGTTTCTCTGCTCTTACACACAGCTTAGTCTGTACGAGATCAGCTTGAGCTGATTCTCTTGAGCTTAAACTGATTGATTGTTGTTTGTCATTTCATAGGGTTGTTTAGATATCTATAGGCTATCTTTATTCCGCAACAACCCTGTAATTCTTTGTATAGATTATTTCTTAATAAAGGATTACATTTGAAAACCACAATTTGTGTTCAAGAATGTTTTTATTTCTTATTACTGCTTTACTGTTTTAATGATTCCTGCACTTTACTTACTTGCTTAATATTCATTATCTGAATCTTAAAACGTTTTGTGATAAAAGTTTGTAAAGATTGTGAAAAGTTGTATTCACCCCCTCTACAACTGTTCTGTGTTCAATATACTTTGGTATATTGATACACCGTAGGACGTATCAATTGGTATCAGAGCGGTGGTTGAGAATTAACTTGACTTGATCCTTGCATATTTTCATTTATAGTAAAGCATTATCTCATCATATATAGATAATGGTTCTTCAACCCGACCACCCATGTTTGACAAAGATGATTTCAGTGGGTGGAAAGGTAGAATGTCTTTGTTCCTTGAATCCATCGATAACAATATGCCTGAAATCCTTGCGGATGGTCCTTATGTTCCTACACAAACCATTGTGGTAGAAGCTGTGGTCAGGGAAGGTCAACCAACCATTCCTGCCACAGTCAAATCTATTGTTAAGGACATGGCAGATTGGGGGGATGAGGATAGGAGGTTGGCAAACTTGGATGTGAAGGCTAGAAATTTCATTGTCCAAGCTGTGCCCAAAGACCTTTACCATTCAATTAAAATGTGTTCAACAGCAAAGAAAATGTGGGGTAGTTTGACTGTTATGTTTGAGGGTTGCTCTACATCCGTGGAATCCACAATTACTACATTGACCAGGAGGTATGAGAGATTTTTCTCTTTGAGAAATGAATCCTTGACTGACACTCATACCCGCTTTAATGCCTTGGTAAATGATTTAGCTGCTGTTGGAATTAATAAGAAAAATGAGGTTTTAAAGAGCAAAATTCTTGATTCATTACCACCTAAATGGAACAACTATATTTCTTCTGTTAAATTAAGTTCTGTTTATCATGATCTTGATCTCCCTGGACTTTTTGGTTTGCTTCATAACCAAGAATGTTCAGAGGCTGAAAAGTTAATTGCTATGGGTGATTCTTATAGTCAGCCTGCTGCTGCACTTGTTGCTTCTATGACTGAACACCCTAGTTCAATTAGTAATGAGATCATTCCTTGTGTTAATGATGATATTCCTGTGATGTCTAATCCTAACTCTGTTTGTGATGAATCTGAATGTGATGAATCTGATGGTGATGAACAAGCTAATGAAGTAGCTATGTTGGCTGAGAGGATCAGAAGGAGATCCTTTAATAAGTTTAAAGGAAAAGGAAGAGGTGGCCAAGCTGACAAGACCAAGAAGCCATTTGATATGTCCAAGGTCACTTGTTACAAGTGTGGCAAGACTGGACATATAGCTGGAGATTGCAGATCCAAAGAAACTGTTCAAGCTGTACGAGCCAAAGGTGGAAGAGGTGAAAAATACTCTAAGCTCAAGACTAAGTACAAAGCCCTGAAAGCACAAGTAGCTGAGCTGACTGAGAAGGTAAACAAAAATGAGAAGAGTCTGGTAGCCAAAGACTGGGCTGAAAGTGCCACATCATCTGATGATGAGCTGTACAAAGATGCCAAGTGTTTCATGGATAAAGAAGCTACTCAAAGATTTGTTGAAGATCTGGTGAAAATACAACAGCAATCAGAGTCAGCTCACCAGGCATCTACCAGTCAGACTGCCCCACCTGAGGTAACTTCTTTTTCCAATCTGTCTGATAATGAGAAGCTGTCCAGACTGAACAAACTTGGTGATGAGGTTTTACTGCAAAAACATTTTAATCAAGAACTCAAAAAGGAAATACATGTTTTGAAACTTGATAACAGCTCTAAGAGTCACACCATTGAAAAACTAGAATCTGAAGTTAAAGCTCAAAAGCAATTAAACTCCATTTTGATTAAAGAAGCGAAAACTGCAGAAGAAAAGTTTTTAAAGGTTAAACAGATTACTGAAACATGGTGTATAAGCTCTAAAAGAGTTGCTAAATGTGTAAATGAACAAATACCTCATCAGATCCAAGCTATCTTTGATGGTGATTATGATAGGGCCATAGCCATAGCTGAAGTATGTGCTATGGAGCCTTGTTATCAGCCTCCTTCACCACCCAAAGTCCTAACCAAAGAGACTATTTCTAAGCCAACTAAGTTGGTTCAAAAATCTGGTATTGGGTTTAAAGATCCTGAAACTTTGGGTCAGACCATTGCTGAAGCTGTGTCTGAAGCTGATCAGGTTGTTGAGTTAAAACCTGAAGAAAGTCTTGACTTGTCCAAGCTGACCATCACCCAATCTGTGTCAGATTCAAAGAATAAAATAAACAAGAATAGTTTAAAGAGAAATAAAAGAAAGGATAGAGATCACAGTGTTCCTAAAGAGAAAATTAAGCTTTTAAAGAGTAAGAAGTCTGGTTCTCTAGGAAATGAGTCACAAGCAAAATCTGAGTCTATTTCAAGTAACACCAAGTCTGACTCTGACAAGTTGATTTTAAAATATGTTGAGTCCAAAACTGATAAGGTGTCAATGAAAACCAATTTCTTGAGAAGGTGTCTGATCCAAAAATTGTTGATCAAAGAAAATTGAGAGCTGAATGTAAGAAAGCTGGAATAGGCAAAGGTTTTGTTAAGAAGGAAACTTTGAATGTTGCTAGAAAGAACTTTGAATCTGGTAAAGGACAGACCAAGCAACAATGGGTTTCAAAATGTGATAAGAGTTTGTGTTTAGTTACCCAATCTGAGTCAGACCAGAAGGTCAGCTCTGGTGAACCCATCCTTGGATGGGTTCCCAAAATGAACTAATCTCTTATCATAATTGCAGGGCAGTTATGACGATAACACCTGGCACTTGGACAGTGGATGTTCCAAGCATATGACCGGATGTAAGTCCCTGCTATGTAGCTTTAGGATTCGTGCTGGTCCTAATGTTACTTTTGGAGATGATTCTCAAGGAAAGACTGAAGGTTTTGGTGTTCTTTCAAATGGTCCTCTTACTTTCAGAAGAGTCTCATATGTAAATGGTTTGAAGCACAATCTGATCAGTGTGAGTCAGTTGTGTGATGCTGGTTATGAAGTGAGATTCAGGTCTGATAAGGGTATTGTTCTTGATTTAGAAGGCAATGTGGTTCTGATTGCAAAGA
Organism: Erigeron breviscapus; assembly: GCA_034093135.1. NCBI lineage: Eukaryota > Viridiplantae > Streptophyta > Magnoliopsida > Asterales > Asteraceae > Erigeron > Erigeron breviscapus. The sequence goes on from CM067167.1 coordinate 274,844,286, forward strand.
GGGATGAGTCTTTGTATTCTTTTGACATGAGAAATCCAACTGTCACAAGAGAAGTCTGTTTCATGTCAAAGTCTCAAGATGAGCTGAATTGGGTGTGGCATAAAAGGCTGTCGCATATGAATTTCAAAGACATCAACAAGCTGTGCAAGAAAGAGTTGGTGTCTGGTCTTCCTGTGATCAATTATGAGAAGGACAAGCTGTGTGGTGCTTGTGAGAAAGGCAAGCAACATAAAGCTACTTTTAAGTCTAAAACATGCTCAACCATTGATAATTGTTTGGATCTGCTTCATATGGACTTATTTGGACCAATCAGTACTCCATCATTCACTGGAATGAGGTACTCCTTGGTAATTGTTGATGAGTATTCAAGATACACCTGGGTTTCTTTCTAAGACACAAGAGTGAAGCTGCTGACAACATTATTCATTTCATCAAGCAAGCTGAAATTCTCTACAAAAGGCCTGTTAGGCAATTAAGGAGTGACAATGGTACTGAATTCAAGAATATCACTCTTAATTCATTCTGCAGTGAAAAGGGAATTTCACAAGTCTACTCTGCTGCCAGAACTCCTTAACAAAATGGTGTTGTAGAAAGAAGAAACAGAACTCTCATTGAAGCTGCCAGATCCATGATGGCTCAAAACAATGTCAAGTCTCATTTCTGGGCTGAAGCAGTACACACAGCTTGCTTTACCCAGAACAGATCCCTCATTGTGAAAAGACACCAGAAGACTGCATATGAACTTCTTAAGGGGAGAAAACTTGAGATTGGTTTCCTAAGAATGTTTGGAAGTCCTTGCTACATTCTGAATCAGAAAGACCATCTTGGAAAGTTTGATGAGAAATCAGATGAAGGTATCCTACTTGGATATGCAACAATGATGAAGGCCTACAGAGTGTACAACAAGAGAACTAAAACAATTGAGAACTCTGTAAATGTAAGCATTGATGAAGGTTATTCTAAGCCAGACTGCTCTCCTCCTGAAGATGAAGACTTCAATTTTGAAGAACTGGCTGTACCTGAGAATGAGCCTCCAACTAATCCTCCAGTTGGAGCTAATAATGCTCAAACTCAGGGGGAGCAACTCATTGAAGAAGAATAAGATGTTCCAATCTTTGAAGATGCGCAAGCTGTTCCTGCTCCTACTGAAGAAATTGTTCAGAATCCATTTAATGACTCTCCAACTGGTTCAGACTCCTCTATTCCTGTCCAAGCTGATCAGCCTCTTCATCAAGTTGATCATGCTGAACCATCTAATCTGAATCAGTCCATTGTCCCAGTTACTAGATGGACAAAGAGTCATCCAATTAACCAAATCATTGGTGATCCACTCTCTGGTGTGAAAACAAGAAGAAAGGCAACAGGCAATTTCTGCATGTTTGTCAATTTTGTAAGCAAGATGGAACCAACTGAGGTTGATGAAGCTCCGGAAGATCCCTTTTGGGTTAATGCAATGCAAGATGAGCTAACACAGTTTGAAAGAAACAAGGTTTGGGAACTTGTTCCAAGACCTCATCACAAGACTGTGATTGGAACCAAGTGGGTCTACAGAAACAAAATGGATGAAAGGGGAGTTGTGACCAGAAATAAAGCAAGATTGGTAGCTCTTGGTTACAGACAAGAGGATGGAATTGATTATGATGAGACTTTTGCACCAGTGGCAAGATTAGAGGCAATCAGAATGTTCTTAGCCTTCTCTGCTCACAAGGGTTTCAAAGTCTATCAAATGGATGTGAAGAGTGCATTTCTTAATGGAAAATTGGAAGAAGAAGTCTTTGTTGAACAGCCTCCTGGATTTGAAAATTCAAAGTTTCCTGACCATGTGTTCAAGCTTGACAAGGCTCTCTATGGGTTGAAGCAAGCTCCAAGGGCATGGTATGATACTTTTTCTAACTTCTTATTGGCTAATAACTTCAAAAGAGGTAATGTTGACAAGACTTTGTTTGTGAGAAAGTATAATGGTGATATTCTGCTTGTACAAATCTATGTAGATGATATAATATTTGGGTCTAGCAGTGAAAGACTTTGCAAAAAATTTTCTGAATTAATGTCTAAAAAGTATGAAATGAGCATGATGGGAGAACTAAACTATTTTCTGGGTTTACAAGTTAAACAGACTAAAAATGGAATTTTCATAAACCAAGGAAAGTATGTTAAAGATCTCTTAAACAAATTTGGTTTTACTGATTGCTCACCTATGAAAACTCCTATGGGAACTGGTGATAAGCTGGATGAAGATAAAAATGGCAAGTCTGTTGACATCACAGCTTATAGGGGTATGATAGGATCATTACTTTACTTGACTGCTAGTAGACCAGATATTATGTTTGCTACATGCCTTTGTGCAAGATATCAAGCTAGTCCTAAGGAATCTCATCTTAAAGCTGTGAAGAGTGCATTTCTTAATGGAAAATTGGAAGAAGAAGTCTTTGTTGAACAGCCTCCTGGATTTGAAAATTCAAAGTTTCCTGACCATGTGTTCAAGCTTGACAAGGCTCTCTATGGGTTGAAGCAAGCTCCAAGGGCATGGTATGATACTTTTTCTAACTTCTTATTGGCTAATAACTTCAAAAGAGGTAATGTTGACAAGACTTTGTTTGTGAGAAAGTATAATGGTGATATTCTGCTTGTACAAATCTATGTAGATGATATAATATTTGGGTCTAGCAGTGAAAGACTTTGCAAAAAATTTCTGAATTAATGTCTAAAAAGTATGAAATGAGCATGATGGGAGAACTAAACTATTTTCTGGGTTTACAAGTTAAACAGACTAAAAATGGAATTTTCATAAACCAAGGAAAGTATGTTAAAGATCTCTTAAACAAATTTGGTTTTACTGATTGCTCACCTATGAAAACTCCTATGGGAACTGGTGATAAGCTGGATGAAGATAAAAATGGCAAGTCTGTTGACATCACAGCTTATAGGGGTATGATAGGATCATTACTTTACTTGACTGCTAGTAGACCAGATATTATGTTTGCTACATGCCTTTGTGCAAGATATCAAGCTAGTCCTAAGGAATCTCATCTTAAAGCTGTGAAGAGAATCTTTAGATACCTTAAAGGGAGTCCCAATCTGGGTCTTTGGTATCCCAAAGACTCAGGATTTGATCTAATTGGCTATTCAGATTATGACTTTGCAGGCTGTAAGATTGACAGAAAAAGCACTTCAGGAGCTTGTCAATTGCTTGGCAATAGACTTGTAATCTGGTCCAGCAAGAAGCAGCATTCAGTTTCTATCTCCACTGCAGAAGCTGAATATGTTGCTGCAGGAAGTTGTTGCTCTCAAATTCCTTGGATGCAATATCAGCTTCAAGACTATGGTGTCACTACAACAAAAACTCCAATCTTTTGTGACAGTACCAGTGCCATAGCAATTTCAAACAAACCCTGTGCTTCATTCAAGGACCAAGCACATTGATATAAGATATCATTTCATCAGGGATCATGTAATGAAAGAAGATGTTGAACTCCACTTCATTCCAACAGACAATCAGCTAGCTGACTTGTTCACAAAGCCATTGGATGAATCAAGGTTCAACTACCTCATAAGTAAGCTAGGTATGCTTAATTTGTAGAATGTAGTGAGCTAAGTAATAACAAATCTGACCCCTTAGAGTTATATTAAATTTGAGGGTAAGCTGTGTCAGACCCAGACTACCCTTTCACACTTGGTACATTTCAAGTGAAAGAGGGTAAGCTGAGTCTGACCCAGCTTCGTGGTTATTTTTGTTATTAAATATCTCAGTGCATTTTATTACTTTCATTATTTTATTTAGTGTACTTGTTGATCCTATTGGAATGTGACACGTGTAGTGGTCCTACCGGTTACTGAAAAAGTACCACCACTACTTGTTGATCCTCCAATCAAAATCTTTCTCTCTCCAACTTTTTCAAATAAGATATTTTGGGTTTTGTATATAACTTTCATTTAACCTAAATCCCAAATCACTTGTTCATATTTTCTTAAAATCAATTTTTCTCTCAAATCTGATTACTGTTTTATTAAATTTAATTTCTTCTAAAATTTGTTTTCAAAATGGCATCATCATCTGTTTCTATTCATACTAATGATTCTCCATCTAGTTCTGAACCTGAAAGTCTATACCCAGCTCCGATAAGCGCCAACAAGCTTTCACCTTATGTGGTGGGAGATAAGGTAGTAGTGGTTCCGGCTGATCTTGATACTGGTAAAATCAAGATTGGCAGTCTGCTTTATGCCAATATTCATCCTCCTTCATGGGCTAAAGGATACGATGAGATTGTGGCTTTCTTATGGCATCATCCATTCGGCAAGGTGATGATTGAGAAGCCAGACTGGGTGTTTCAAGATCTTTTGTGTGAATTTTGGGCGAGCTGTGTTGTGAAACAGAATAAGAAAGGAGATGCTGCAATCTATGGCTCAATCCTCAACGGTAAGAAAAAGGTATATATTTCTTACGAGAGACTTAGGTCTGCTTTTGAGCTGTCTTATATTCCTGATGATGAATATGATGTTGTTGTGTCTCATACTGAAGCCAAAAATGTTTTACAAGAAGTTGGATATTCTGGTCCATTGGCTTCAGTAGTTAAAATGAAACATTTAACTGGTATTTGGAACTACTTATTGAGTACAATTTCGAAAACCTTACAAGTAAAGGCAGGCAGCTTTGATCAGCCTAATGTTCTAGAATTGCAGATTTTTCATGCAATGGTCACTATGACCAGAATAGATTTTGCTGCTTTAATTTTTAAGGACCTTGTTGATCGCGTTCATAAGAAGAGTCTTAACATACCTTATGGTAGGATTCTTGCTCTTATCATTGAAGCTATTCTTGACAATGATTACAGTCTGGCAACTGGTCAGACTGTGGAATGCAAGTCTATCAATAACAACATCTTCAATAGTCCCAAGGTATCTGTGCAGGGTCTGACCCGAGCAATGCAGATCTACCTTGATTTTTGCAGGAAAAGAGAAGAGGATCAAGAAGCACTTAGGGAAGCTGTCCCTTCTTCGACGCGATCTGATTCTGACACTCAATCTGCTAATCAGGGGGACCCAGGTACACATGCTTCTGAACCCTCAAACTCTTCTGAATCTGTTTAACATTCTACTCCTACAAAAGAGGGTGAAGGGTTGGCCAAAACATCAGCCACCCTAGCCACACCTTCGTCCACTCGTTCAAAATCTGATTCTAAAAGACCCCTTGTTGAGGACTTAGTACCTCTCAAGGCCAAAAAGAAAAGATCGCATAAGAAATCTGTGTCAGCTTCTGGGGTTGATAATGCAACATCTTCTCTTGAGATCCCCCAAGGTGCAGTGGAAGCTAAGGAACGTTCCAAAGCTGTCCCTGTCACCAAAGCTGACAAGCCGAAAATGCCACGCCCATCTACACTCTCCCAAAAGAGTGTAGATGAGTTAAAGGGAACACTTACTGCTACCCAACCCTCCAAACAGGGTGAAGGTATTGAAAGAAAGACCTCCTCCCTAGGTCATACTGTGTCTAAACCGAATTCGCCATCATCAGCCTCCCAAAAGGTTGATGATATCATTAAAGGGGTAACAGAGGATCTAGCCCAGATCCAAAGTGAGTCAGAGTCAATGCACATCATTTCTGAGGATGGTCAGCCTAAGGAGAGAAGTATCAAACGCATTGGTGACACTGCTTCTCCTCCCCAAGCTGATCAGACTCCTTCTATCTTACACTCTGAGTCTGCACAGGCTGCCAATGCCCCTTCTATGTCACAAGGAGGGGTACAGGCCTCAATTCTCCCTAAGGATACTTTGGTGCAACAACACACCTCTGTTGAAGGGCAATCAATTACACAAAACATTACACCTGCAGAGTCTGTGTCTGCATCTGTCCTTGGACAACGGGATTCTGCAGGTTACTTGGCTGTCTTTAAGGCAGTCATGTTAGCCCCTTGTGCAGCAAAGGGAACCATTGATGGTCCTCACGATGTCAATGAGAATCTGATCACTATCTCCGGAAGTGATTCTTCATTCGATGATGTGTTTGCCTATCCATCCTCAAGGGATGCTCTGATGGAAGATGCCAGTGGAGGAGTTGATCAAAATCAAGATCAATACATTCCCACTGGCCCTCAGCCTGAATTAAACGTTAATCTTTCTCAGGCTGACCAAATCATCATCAATTCTGACAGATCCACTCATGAGACTCACTCTCATGAGCAAATGTTCCAAAATTCCTTAAACCTCCACCCCCTTCTAAATATGCCCAATGACCCTGATATTAAGGATTGCAGGCTGCTCTTTCCAGAGTCAGTGGCTTTTAAGCCAACTGCAAATTCTTCCCAAGCTGCCACTATCTCATTTTCAGATGTGGTAGGTCAGCTCACTGAGTTCATTTCAACCTCTAAGGTTGAGAGCTCAAAGCTGACTGAATGCTTGGAAAAGATCTAAAAGGATCAGGATTTGACGGATAAGAAGGTGGATAAGCTGAGTCAAGATCAGACTGCATTGGAAGAATATGTTAAGAAAGCAGTTGATTTGATGCAGCAGAACCAGAGCAAGCTGACAGAGTCTCTTGATAGTCTTACTAAGGCAGTCAATGAAGAGAATGAAATAAACAAGAGTACTCTGGGTCAAATTAAGAATGCTACAACCAAGTTTAAAAGGGAAGTCACCATAGAACTTCGATCTGCAAACAAGTCACAAGCAGATTTCAAGAATGATCTGATTGAAATTTCTAAGGGTGTTAAATCCAAGATAGAACTCCTCCATGAGGATTATGTTGAGCTAAGAAGAGCCTGCTGTCTCACCAATGTCAAAATTGACTTGATCAACCAAGATCTCAAAGACTTCCTTGTTACTCCAGTGAGCTCTTTCCCTGCTGATGATGACAAAAAGGCGGAGAAGAATGCTACTAAGAGAAAGAGGAGTGCAATGAGTGAAGCTGAAATGGAGCTAGAAAAAGAAAGGCAAAAAGCTCAGGTTGACAAGGACATTGAAGAATACCTTGAAAGATTGAAAGAGAGACAGAATAAGGCCAGAGCTGAGGAAGCACAAAATGATAGAAGATTGGTTGTGCATGGTTCTAGGGTGGAAGGTGAGAAGGAAGATGTGGAAGAGATAAAAAGACCAGAATCTGAGTCTGGTGGTGAAACTGTTGGAAAATTGAATGAAGAAACTGAAAAGGAGAGTGATACAACCAAGGGGGAGACTGTTAATGAAATGGGAGATATAAGGAAGGATGTTGGTGTTGAAAAAGAGAAGAAAGTTGAAAAGAAAAGAAAGTCCTCCCAAGCTATTCCTGTGCAAGCTGTGCCAACTCAAGCTGACCCAGCTCCCAAAGTACAAATTGATGAATCTTCATCCAGTGAAGACACAGCCACTCTGTCCCAGTTCATGACCAAGAAAAGAACTACAGAAGTTGGGTCAAGTGGTGTGAAGATCTTAACTGAGAAAGAAAAGGATTGGGAGATTGCAACTGAAACTGCTCCACAGCTTGGGGTAACAGTTGAGGTGGCATATAAAATGATTAAGGAGGACAGACTAGAAAGAGAAAGAATTGCTGCAACTAAGTCTGATTCTGAAATTGCCAAGGCTGTCCAAGAACAATTAAATAAGGAAGATGAAGAATATCTTGCAGCCATTGGTTCTAAAAACAAAGTTGTGAGCAAAGGAAAAGGAAAGAAGAAAGTGGTGGTTCATTCTACACCATCACAGAAAGTTAAAGATGTGAAAGAAAGTGTGAAAGCCCATAATTGGTTTGATGCTTTGGAGAAAAGACAAGTTACTGAAAAGATCCATTATAGAAGGCATCTAGAACCAATCCTCCAGGTTCTACTGAAAAGGCGAAAAGGAAAGAACATTCCCAGCATAAGGTTTACAAGGAGAGGTTATGAAACCAACTGGGAAACCCATGATCTTGACAAACTGCTTGATTTAGGATACACAGAGTGGGTGGAACTACATAATATCGTTACTGGTATGTCTGGAGTTCACAAAGAGACAGTCCTGGAAGCCATTGAGAAGAAGTTAGCTGCTATTGTGAAGTACAAGATTGATATATGTGGCCTTCCAAGACCAATTGCATATGATATGGATTATGAAGATGAGTCAGCTGAGCCACTGAAGAAGAAAAGAAGAAGGTTTGAAAAGATTGATGCTCCTGGAGGTGACCATTCAGTTTTTCTCCAAAACTTGTCTCCTACAGAGTTGCTTGCACAATTATCTTCTGGTGCTATTGACAAGATTCTTGATAATCTTAATCTGTCTCTACCTGCTGGTGTTGAAGATGCAAGATGTGGGAAGTTCATCACTGAACCTGAACATGGGATGTACTTTGTAGATGCTAGAGGGAATTTGGTGTTTCAAAGGACTGCTGAACTAAAACAGGTACCATCTATGCACCTATTTACCTTGTACAGATTCTGCAGAAACTTTAGTGAAGAAGGTAATGGGTATGAGCAGTTCCTTATTGATGAGGGGTTAGATAGGAAATTAGATGTGAGAATTGCTCCATCATTTGAGGTTAAGCAAGAAGCTATTGAAATGCTTGGAGAATAGTGATGTAACATGTAATATCTTTGATTTATTCTCTATATATGCAAAGGCAGTTGTACAACTCTAGTTTCTTGGTTAAAGTTTCATATCAGATTGAAAAGAACCCAAAAGATTCAAAGGGTCACAAGCTGTTAGTCATATTTTCGTTTGATTCTTTGTAAGCTGATAGTCAAAAGTGTAGTTGGGTTTTATCATCATCAAATAGGGGGAGATTGTTGAGTCCCAATGTTAATTGTAAATTTAATGATGACAAATCTGACCTATAAACACTTAGTAATCATTGGTCCTTGTAATCTGATCTGGATCAGACTAAGATGACACAACTTACGATCCGTCTCTGACCCAGATCATGCTTCATACTTGTAATTGTAATATCTTATGGAAACAAGTGTTATTCAAGCTGCATCAACAATGTACTAGCATTCAGTCCAAGTCGAAGAGGAGGATTGAAGATAGAAGACCAAGATGTTAGTGGAAGACAGCTTGGGATTAGCAGTCAGCTTGGAAACACTTAGGCAGATTGGTGCCTTGACAAATGGCCCAATCTGTGTCTGACAATCAAGTGAAGATAACAACCTGGATTGAAGATAAGGACAAATGACGTGACTAGGAAGAATCCTAGGATCTAGGTTGGTGGTTGGTTTTACATATGCGTGTCCATACTCCTATTGGTAGATGAAGAATGTGCGTCAGTACGTGTGGGACCACAAGTACTATGAAAGGCACGATTGATTATTCCTTCATCAACCACTGATTGAAGAACACGTAGCTGCAACGGACACCTAATGAAGGAGCGCCTGTGCCTATAAAAGCCTCATTTGGTGCTAGCTTTTCTAAACTTATTACTGGGTATTAGTTATGGTGTTTTACGATCATCATGTCTGTAACAACTTAATACTGATGGTAGTATGTTATGTTTTGACTGTATGGTTAATTGATGTGTTTAGTAATGCATACTTTTCAAGAATTATGTTGCACACTATTAGTGATTGCAATGTGAGACTTTTTGGACAAGAATGGCGATATTATCTGAATTATAATGTGTATAGACATCAATAACAAATTCAATTGTAGGTAGTTGTGTGTCATGCTTTAGACATGAATAACAACTTCAATTGTAGCTAGGTTTCTATAAAAAGTAATACAAACAAAGGTTTGGGAGAGAAGTTTGCTAAACAAAATGTTCGGAAAAAAATAAGCAGCGAATGAAAGTAGCTGTTGTGCAGCATGGTTTAGACATCAATAACAACTTCAATTGGTCTTTTGTCCATGTCCATAGCGAAAAAAGCAGCAGTAACAGAAACAATCAGCTTCTAACAGACAACATACAAAGTATATTAAAATGAGACAATGGTAAACTGTTTCTGTTGGGTTACCTGTGGTACGTCTTCTATATCCACATAATGGTTTATTCTTCAAGTCTTGTATAAGATGATCCAATTTGATTTTGAATATCCGAATGAAAATATCAGGCCGGTCTTCAGGCTTCAAGTCTGTATGAACCAAAAATCTATAAATATTCACTATTATCAATCTAATTTACATTCCAAGGTAATAATAACGCATAATGTACATCAATATTCATATACACATAAAATTAATGAATTTGACAAGCAGCATATGAATCTAATTTACACACAAGCTAATAATAAGGCAGAATGTACATCAATATTTATATACATATAAAAGCAAGTGCAAAGTCAGTTTTGATTCTTTTGATATCTCATATCCAAGTATTTTTTATTAAAAAGTAACAAACTGAATAATGGAAGGTGAGTCAATTTCAAATTTAAATACAAAGCTAATAATAGTGCAAAGTGGAATCAAGAGGAATACCTCTATGTTTTATATCAATCAGGTAACCATCTTCAGCATATGGGAACAAAAGTGGATATTGTAAAGCCAAGTAAGACGGATGAAGCTCACTTATTCGTTGAAGACGACCAGACTTAGTTCTAAGAACAATGTCTCTATTATCAATCTAATTTACATACCAACCTAATAATAAGTGCAAAGTCAGTTTTGCAGTATTTGATATCTGATATCCAAGTATTTGTAATTAAAAAGTAGCACAGATTGTGAAGCATACCATTCCATATTATGAAATGAAAAGCAAGCAGAAAATCAGTTTTCAATTATTTTACCAAACTGCATATACAAATTCAATTTCATGTCAGGAAAATGAGTCAAATTCACATTCACCATACCATTCCATATTATCAAATGAAAAGCAAGCAGAAAATCAGTTTTCAAGTATTTTACCATACCAATGTAATTTACACACCAAGCTAATAGTAGGGCATAATCAACATCAATATTTATATATACACACAAAAGCAAGTGCAAAGTTACGTCTTTGCAGTATTAGATTGGTATCCAAATCTCCAGATTGATATGAATCATTTTTGTTTGTTTACCACTTTTGTTTTTGAAGATATCCAAATCTCCAGATTTAAGCACGTTTCCAATTACATCTACACAAAGAAAAACCAAAATTTAACAAAGTGTGAAAACATTAGGAGACAACTATAGTTAACAAAAACGGAAACTTAAGAGTGACCTTGAAATTGTGTTGCAGGAATCACTTGAACAAAACGATAATTATCTTTTTCTTCAACCACATAACACTTCTTGATAATGTAAACTCCATTTTCTTGCAATTTTCCCAAAAAATGACAAATGAATGCATCCTTCACAAACCTTGATATTTTACTTCCCTGAAAAAAAACAACACAAAAAAGCGAATAATTTACACACAAGCTAATAATAAGGCAGAATGTACATCAATATTTATATACATATAAAAGCAAGTGCAAAGTCAGTTTTGATTCTTTTGATATCTCATATCCAAGTATTTTTTATTAAAAAGTAACAAACTGAATAATGGAAGGTGAGTCAATTTCAAATTTAAATACAAAGCTAATAATAGTGCAAAGTGGAATCAAGAGGAATACCTCTATGTTTTATATCAATCAGGTAACCATCTTCAGCATATGGGAACAAAAGTGGATATTGTAAAGCCAAGTAAGACGGATGAAGCTCACTTATTCGTTGAAGACGACCAGACTTAGTTCTAAGAACAATGTCTCTATTATCAATCTAATTTACATACCAACCTAATAATAAGTGCAAAGTCAGTTTTGCAGTATTTGATATCTGATATCCAAGTATTTGTAATTAAAAAGTAGCACAGATTGTGAAGCATACCATTCCATATTATGAAATGAAAAGCAAGCAGAAAATCAGTTTTCAATTATTTTACCAAACTGCATATACAAATTCAATTTCATGTCAGGAAAATGAGTCAAATTCACATTCACCATACCATTCCATATTATCAAATGAAAAGCAAGCAGAAAATCAGTTTTCAAGTATTTTACCATACCAATGTAATTTACACACCAAGCTAATAGTAGGGCATAATCAACATCAATATTTATATATACACACAAAAGCAAGTGCAAAGTTACGTCTTTGCAGTATTAGATTGGTATCCAAATCTCCAGATTGATATGAATCATTTTTGTTTGTTTACCACTTTTGTTTTTGAAGATATCCAAATCTCCAGATTTAAGCACGTTTCCAATTACATCTACACAAAGAAAAACCAAAATTTAACAAAGTGTGAAAACATTAGGAGACAACTATAGTTAACAAAAACGGAAACTTAAGAGTGACCTTGAAATTGTGTTGCAGGAATCACTTGAACAAAACGATAATTATCTTTTTCTTCAACCACATAACACTTCTTGATAATGTAAACTCCATTTTCTTGCAATTTTCCCAAAAAATGACAAATGAATGCATCCTTCACAAACCTTGATATTTTACTTCCCTGAAAAAAAACAACACAAAAAAGCGAATAATTTACACACAAGCTAATAATAAGGCAGAATGTACATCAATATTTATATACATATAAAAGCAAGTGCAAAGTCAGTTTTGATTCTTTTGATATCTAATATCCAAGTATTTTTTATTAAAAAGTAACAAACTGAATAATGGAAGGTGAGTCAATTTCAAATTTAAATACAAAGCTAATAATAGTGCAAAGTGGAATCAAGAGGAATACCTCTATGATTTATATCAATCAGGTAACCATCTTCAGCATATGGGAACAAAAGTGGATATTGTAAAGCCAAGTAAGACGGATGAAGCTCACTTATTCGTTGAAGACGACCAAACTTAGTTCTAAGAACAATGTCTCTATTATCAATCTAATTTACATACCAACCTAATAATAAGTGCAAAGTCAGTTTTGCAGTATTTGATATCTCATATCCAAGTATTTGTCATTAAAAAGTAGCACAGATTGTGCAGAATACCATTCCATATTATGAAATGAAAAGCAAGCAGAAAATCAGTTTTCAATTATTTTACCAAACTGCATATACAAATTCAATTTCATGTTAGGAAAAATGAGTCAAATTCACATTCAGCATACCAATGTAATTTACACACCAAGCTAATAGTAGGGCATAATCAACATCAATATTTATATATACACACAAAAGCAAGTGCAAACTCAGTTTTGCAGTATTTGATATCTGATATCCAAGTATTTGTAATTAAAAAGTAGCACAGATTGTGAAGCATACCATTCCATATTATGAAATGAAAAGCAAGCAGAAAATCAGTTTTCAATTATTTTACCAAACTGCATATACAAATTCAATTTCATGTTAGGAAAAATGAGTCAAATTCACATTCAGCATACCAATGTAATTTACACACCAAGCTAATAGTAGGGCATAATCAACATCAATATTTATATATACACACAAAAGCAAGTGCAAACTCAGTTTTGCAGTATTTGATATCTGATATCCAAGTATTTGTAATTAAAAAGTAGCACAGATTGTGAAGCATACCATTCCATATTATGAAATGAAAAGCAAGCAGAAAATCAGTTTTCAATTATTTTACCAAACTGCATATACAAATTCAATTTCATGTTAGGAAAAATGAGTCAAATTCACATTCAGCATACCAATGTAATTTACACACCAAGCTAATAGTAGGGCATAATCAACATCAATATTTATATATACACACAAAAGCAAGTGCAAACTCAGTTTTGCAGTATTTGATATCTCATATCCAAGTATTTGTCATTAAAAAGTAGCACAGATTGTGCAGCATACCATTCCATATTACGAAATGAAAAGCAAGCAGAAAATCAGTTTTCAATTATTTTACCAAACTGCATATACAAATTCAATTTCATGTTAGGAAAAATGAGTCAAATTCACATTCAGCATACCAATGTAATTTACACACCAAGCTAATAGTAGGGCATAATCAACATCAATATTTATATATACACACAAAAGCAAGTGCAAAGTCAGTTTTGCAGTATTTGATATCTGATATCCAAGTATTTGTAATTAAAAAGTAGCACAGATTGTGAAGCATACCATTCCATATTATGAAATGAAAAGCAAGCAGAAAATCAGTTTTCAATTATTTTACCAAACTGCATATACAAATTCAATTTCATGTCAGGAAAATGAGTCAAATTCACATTCACCATACCATTCCATATTATCAAATGAAAAGCAAGCAGAAAATCAGTTTTCAAGTATTTTACCATACCAATGTAATTTACACACCAAGCTAATAGTAGGGCATAATCAACATCAATATTTATATATACACACAAAAGCAAGTGCAAAGTTACGTCTTTGCAGTATTAGATTGGTATCCAAATCTCCAGATTGATATGAATCATTTTTGTTTGTTTACCAGTTTTGTTTTTGAAGATATCCAAATCTCCAGATTTAAGCACGTTTCCAATTACATCTACACAAAGAAAAACCAAAATTTAACAAAGTGTGAAAACATTAGGAGACAACTACAGTTAAGAAAAACGGAAACTTAAGAGTGACCTTGAAATTGTGTTGCAGGAATCACTTGAACAAAACGATAATTATCTTTTTCTTCAACCACATAACACTTCTTGATAATGTAAACTCCATCTTCTTGCAATTTTCCCAAAAAATGACAAATGAATGCATCCTTCACAAACCTTGATATTTTACTTCCCTGGAAAAAAAAAACACAAAAAAGCGAATAATTTACACACAAGCTAATAATAAGGCAGAATGTACATCAATATTTATATACATATAAAAGCAAGTGCAAAGTCAGTTTTGATTCTTTTGATATCTCATATCCAAGTATTTTTTATTAAAAAGTAACAAACTGAATAATGGAAGGTGAGTCAATTTCAAATTTAAATACAAAGCTAATAATAGTGCAAAGTGGAATCAAGAGGAATACCTCTATGTTTTATATCAATCAGGTAACCATCTTCAGCATATGGGAACAAAAGTGGATATTGTAAAGCCAAGTAAGACGGATGAAGCTCACTTATTCGTTGAAGACGACCAGACTTAGTTCTAAGAACAATGTCTCTATTATCACTACTAGAAACAGGGCTATCCTTGACCTGCTTTTTATGACCCACGCTAATAGATGACGCGCAAAGTGAGAAGTCATAAAATAAGGGTCATTACGAGTAAATTTACTGTTGGGGATGACGCGTTTTCAGAAGCGTCATAACATATGGGTCATAATCTGTTAAAATTTAGGTTTCTAGATGACGCTCGTTTTGCTTCGTCCTAAATAAGGGTCATCGTTTTTTTTGGCACGATTCCCTAGGCATCACTTATGTTTTTTTTACAATCTCTGCCATTCCGCCATATTTTTCATCTCAAAACCTTCTTCAGGCGGCAAGTTTAATTTACTCCCAAAAAATTCAAATCACTTCTCCAAAAATTAAACCCTTTCCCCCAAAACCATATATATATGATAGAACGTATTATTAAGATAGATATTACCTATTATTCTATTGTATATATATAACTATTATTCTATTGGATATATATCTATTATTTTTTATATTATTATATTAAAATTAGAGCAATTGTCTATATATATATATATATATATATATATATATATATATATATATATATATATATATATATATATATATATATATATATATATATATATATATATATATATATATATATATATATATATATATATATATATATATATATATATATATATATATATATATATATATATATATATATATATATATATATATATATATATATATATATATATATATATATATATATATATATATATATATATATATATATATATATATATATATATATATATATATATATATATATATATATATATATATATATATATATATATATATATATATATATATATATATATATATATATATATATATATATATATATATATATATATATATATATATATATATATATATATATATATATATATATATATATATATATATATATATATATATATATATATATATATATATATATATATATATATATATATATATATATATATATATATATATATATATATATATATATATATATATATATATATATATATATATATATATATATATATATATATATATATATATATATATATATATATATATATATATATATATATATATATATATATATATATATATATATATATATATATATATATATATATATATATATATATATATATATATATATATATATATATATAACAATTTTTATTTTTATGATATATATATATATATATATGTATATTTTAAAAGCTAGAGGCAGCATGATGCTAGCTAGCAGATATGTTACCAGCACATATATTTATAGAAGCTATAATTGACATAAAAGGTTTGAGATTTGACCAAATTGTTTATGTTAGGTTATAGCAAGGATTAGACCTCCTAATTCTCATGAGAGGGGGGTTATACAGTCAGGAAACTTTCTGATGATTCGGTATCCGTTGGGGATACCGAATTTTACTTTGGATGCAAACCATCACGACTGTCTTCCACCTCTTTCCACTCCTTAGATCTACAAACCGCAGGCCATCCCCCTTCCATCGCCAATCTCTGTAAGTTTTTTATTATTACCTTTTTATATCGGAATACTTTAGTTATGTAATTAAATGTTAGATTAATTAATTGGTAGATCTGAGAATGACACGAATTGATAATGTAAAGGGCTGATTTGCTGTTTAAAAATAAAATAATGTAAAGGGCTTGTTGGGTTCTTGCTGTTCGAATTACAACTACAAGAAAAGAGACAAAGTGTTAATCAATTGATGTTTTTGATGATGAGTGTTTGCTGGTAAAATATCCAGAAGTGCCATACTTGTGTAAATTCGATCAGAAGTGTTTCCGGCTTCTATAGGTTTGCACCATATATTTTGCCTGAAAATCGCTAAATTCGATCAGAAGTGCCATACTTGTGTAAATTATGACAGTCATTGAGTATATAGGTCAATAAAAATACACTGGGCAACTGCATACTTGCATTTTAGGACTTTTATCTAATATGTTATGGGTTGTTATATATTGTCTGCATAGTTATCATGTTCTGTAAGAATGCATATAGACATATGCTGAAGTTGATTGCTCAGTCTATGATCTAAAGTTTTAGACTGCAATTTTTTGGTGTCATATCTCCTGCTATGCTTCGAAAGTTAAGGCCCTGATCACTGTCTTTATATAATTTCAGCTGCTTATTACATACATTTAGTTGATTTTAAGATATATATTGATTGATTGATTCGTATATAACTTCAGTGCTTGCTTACTTTCTTTAACTTTTATTGAATTTTTTAAGACCTTTGATCTTGTTTACAGATAATTATGATGCATGGATTCAATAGCAACAAAGTTCTAAAGGTTATCCCATCTTAAACATTATCAATGTTGAATAATAGCCGGTTTTTTATTCTAGAGGTTGCAATTTTGACCCGTTTACTTTTAAATGGTCAGTTTAGGTTCTCGCATTGTGTGATCATCCTGCCATATTGGACAAGAGCGAAACACAGGGTTTGTTTAGGTATGAATACCTTAAAACGGGTTTTAGTTTTATAACTTGGTGATTTCTTCTGTGTATTCAATATTTCAAGTACCCTGATGTGCATAGTTTAAAAATAGTCATCATGTATCTTATTCTTACTATGACATTTGGTGAACTCTTAAAGTGCGGATTCCATAGAGCGAGTATGGCAGATCCTTGATCAAATTCCTGGAAGAGCTACCGGGGCATATAGTCACAGCCAGGTAAAAGTTTTGTTTATTTGTAGCTTTCCAGAGTTAAATATTCTTGCATATGGAATACGGTGCACTGCTATGTAAGGTTGTGATGTGGCTTTTTCCGCAATCGAGATCAGGGTATCAAGGGATTGCGTGATAGCATTGCTGCTGGGATTGAAGCTCGTGATGGTTTTCCTGCTGATCCAAATGATATTTTCTTGACAGATGATGCAGCTTAAGATTTTAAAACAACGCTGGACATATTACAGGGTTGAATGCAGACGGGTTGCAGCCTCTCTTCAGAACTATACTTCATTTTTAAGTTGGGGGTACTCGATTCAAAGTTGATCAGAAACGTTTAGAAACAGAACCATGTCAGGTATGCAAGTCTTTTTGATCATTGTTAATATGATTTAAATCCGAACAACACACAAGTACCATCTTATTATGCCCCACCTACCGGCTCTGAATCTGCAGCTTGGACCAGCTACAACTATGAGCAACGTTCAGAACCCCATTCAAATCCACATGCATCTTCTGGTACCGTATCAAGTTCTGGAGCAGCTAGTGTAGAGTATGCCAACAAGGTTTTCTGTTCATTTCAGTTTATTTACTTATAAATAAAACTTCTCTAATTCATTAGTCAGATCCATAGTTGTAAGCTCGATATTTACAGTAGGAAGTTTTAGAGTATGATAGATACAATATATTTTCGGATGAAGTTAGATATGTTTATAAGCACTTTGGTGCTTTGACTTATTAGTTGATGCTAATTGTATACAAATAGAATTTTGGCTCCAACGACGTACATATTCTTTGCATCAGCAATTCCGGTTATATCATTTGGGGAACAACTAGAACGAAATACCGGTATGTAATATAGGAATATTATAAGCCACTGATTTATGTATTTCTTTTTCAAGTTGTTATTTGTTTAACATTGTGTGCTTGTTTTGGTATTTTCAGAAGGAGCATTAACGGCCGTTCAAACATTGGCTTCGACTGCAATATGTGGAATCATACATTCTATCATTGGAGGTCAACCGTTGTTGATTTTAGGTGTTGCTGAGCCTACTGTACTTATGTATACTTTCATGTATAACTTGTGACTTATTGTGAATTAACTTGTGACTTATTGTGAATTATTGATTAGTACTTGAATTAACCTCATTGTTTTGATATATATATATATATATGAAATGCGTTATTTTGATATTTGTGTTTTTAATTTTGTATTATCAGGTTTTTAATTCTCATTTAATAGAAAATTAGGAACTGAAAAAAATTATTTTAAAAAAAAATAAAAATAGGTTATGACACGCAAAAACGCACGTCATAAAAAAGGGTCATAAATGCGTGTCATAAGTGCGCGTCATAGACGGATGACGCCCAAATGCGGGTCATGAAAATTTATGACTGGTCCTTCCTTGACGCGCATTGCGGGTCATAAATAGCTGTTTTTCTAGTAGTGTATCAATCTAATTTACATACCAACCTAATAATAAGTGCAAAGTCAGTTTTGCAGTATTTGATATCTGATATCCAAGTATTTGTAATTAAAAAGTAGCACAGATTGTGAAGCATACCATTCCATATTATGAAATGAAAAGCAAGCAGAAAATCAGTTTTCAATTATTTTACCAAACTGCATATACAAATTCAATTTCATGTTAGAAAAAACGAGTCAAATTCACATTCAGCATACCAATGTAATTTACACACCAAGCTAATAGTAGGGCATAATCAACATCAATATTTATATATACACACAAAAGCAAGTGCAAACTCAGTTTTGCAGTATTTGATATCTGATATCCAAGTATTTGTAATTAAAAAGTAGCACAGATTGTGAAGCATACCATTCCATATTATGAAATGAAAAGCAAGCAGAAAATCAGTTTTCAATTATTTTACCAAACTGCATATACAAATTCAATTTCATGTCAGGAAAATGAGTCAAATTCACATTCACCATACCATTCCATATTATCAAATGAAAAGCAAGCAGAAAATCAGTTTTCAAGTATTTTACCATACCAATGTAATTTACACACCAAGCTAATAGTAGGGCATAATCAACATCAATATTTATATATACACACAAAAGCAAGTGCAAACTCAGTTTTGCAGTATTTGATATCTGATATCCAAGTATTTGTAATTAAAAAGTAGCACAGATTGTGAAGCATACCATTCCATATTATGAAATGAAAAGCAAGCAGAAAATCAGTTTTCAATTATTTTACCAAACTGCATATACAAATTCAATTTCATGTTAGGAAAAACGAGTCAAATTCACATTCAGCATACCAATGTAATTTACACACCAAGCTAATAGTAGGGCATAATCAACATCAATATTTATATATACACACAAAAGCAAGTGCAAACTCAGTTTTGCAGTATTTGATATCTGATATCCAAGTATTTGTAATTAAAAAGTAGCACAGATTGTGAAGCATACCATTCCATATTATGAAATGAAAAGCAAGCAGAAAATCAGTTTTCAATTATTTTACCAAACTGCATATACAAATTCAATTTCATGTCAGGAAAATGAGTCAAATTCACATTCACCATACCATTCCATATTATCAAATGAAAAGCAAGCAGAAAATCAGTTTTCAAGTATTTTACCATACCAATGTAATTTACACACCAAGCTAATAGTAGGGCATAATCAACATCAATATTTATATATACACACAAAAGCAAGTGCAAAGTTACGTCTTTGCAGTATTAGATTGGTATCCAAATCTCCAGATTGATATGAATCATTTTTGTTTGTTTACCAGTTTTGTTTTTGAAGATATCCAAATCTCCAGATTTATATGAATCATTTTTGTTTGTTTACCAGTTTTGTATTTAGATTGGTATCCAAATCTCCAGATTGATATGAATCATTTTTGTTTGTTTACCAGTTTTGTTTTTGAAGATATCCAAATCTCCAGATTTAAGCACGTTTCCAATTACATCTACACAAAGAAAAACCAAAATTTAACAAAGTGTGAAAACATTAGGAGACAACTACAGTTAAGAAAAACGAAAACTTAAGAGTGACCTTGAAATTGTGTTGCAAGAATCACTTGAACAAAACGATAATTATCTTTTTCTTCAACCACATAACACTTCTTGATAATGTAAACTCCATCTTCTTGCAATTTTCCCAAAAAATGACAAATGAATGCATCCTTCACAAACCTTGATATTTTACTTCCCTGGAAAAAAAACAACACAAAAAAGCGAATTATTTGTGTTGACAATCATGAACATATATTAAAATACAATATATATTTGGAAGGAAAAACTAACTCTTTCATCAATGGAGATCAAATCCAGCATCCACGTCTGGCAGCAGTCTTTGAATACACGAATCTTAAACTTACAGAAATCTGATATTGGGGTTAAATCCTGAAAGCACAAGTTTTGTTTATCCATGAAAGAAAAGTATTTATTTTTATTTTTTCGGATTTAAAATGTATGATGAAAGATAAATAGAAAGTAAAGATATAGATTAGTGAGTTTGTCAGGAAAAGTAAAGCTTCTTTTGAAAGCTATAACTTTCAAATCTAAAGCTTCTTTTGAAACCTACTTATTTCAAATTCAAAAAAACCGCCCATTATTACATGCATAGATACCAGATACATACATGTAAACATAAATCTCCTATTTCTACACATAGTATAAACACCACTAAATACCTACCAATTTCATCACTCAATGACGTCAAAAACAGACGTGGCCTATGCCTCTATGCGACAGCTCCTTGTTTGTGACGCAGCGCGAACTCCTCCTCTAGTAGAGAAGAGATGTGCAAATCTAGCATATTAACATCACACTTAGTCTGTAAAAGAAAGAAAAAAAAATGATTTGTCATATTGTTATTTGATGTAAAAATGTAAAATTAAGTGAATTTGTCATAGCTATTAGGCAGAGGCAAAAGGGTGACATGTCATTTTTATTTTTAGATGTATCTATAAATACAATGATAAAAGAAAAGGGATCATTTTTAGTTCAGTTATGATTAGTGTTAAATCGTTGTTGCTACTATATTCTACGAATCATCCTATCAATAAATGTCATTCGTCCAAGTGAATTTGTATTGTTAAATCGTTGTTGCCTTTTCTTTTTTTTAATGTATGTATAGTTGGTACAATGGGAGTGTACAATTATGCTTTTCGTCACTGTTGCCATCAAATGTATCATTGTTTAATTTTAAACTTTGCCCATTTTACCAAAAGTTTTTAACAAATTTATATAGATACTTTAACATCGATAAAAAAAACTTTAATCTTTTTGTTTCAAATTGTTGAATAATGTTGAAGGGATTAATTAGTACAAATAAAACATAATAAACAAGCACAAAATGATGAACATTCCTTGGATATTCAAATTGTTTTTGTACATAGGACCCTACTTGAAAATGCCTTAATAGCATAATCTTTGGAGATGTTAAAAAAGATCTAAACAAACATCTTTTTCCACTTAATTTCCTACATCTAAATACATAATCGATCAATTAACATTGTTCCATTGCTTGTGCCCCGGAAACCATTTTGGGCACTTTGGGCTAAAATAACTCGACACCATCCTCGAGTTCAACAGCTCCACAATCGGCTCATACTTTACGCACCTTGGAGTCTTGTACTGATTAATCGAAGCACCTAAACTTATCGCGTAATCCATCAACTTATCAAACGTCCCATTTTCAACAATCTTGATCTCCAACGCACCTATTGACTTATCTGAAGCTCTACCTTGCCTATAAACACTGTTCAATGACTCTTCAATTGTAAGACAACAATCCTCATAAACCGAAGCTGGAATTTTGGTTAGACCATTTTCGCTTACTTCCCAATATATCACATAGTGACCGGGGATCGTTGTTGTGTCTGCATAGCTCGTGTACTCGGTTAAAGTTGCATTGAATGGCACCAAATGGTTAACCGCGTTCTCG
Source organism: Erigeron breviscapus (assembly GCA_034093135.1). Lineage (NCBI taxonomy): Eukaryota > Viridiplantae > Streptophyta > Magnoliopsida > Asterales > Asteraceae > Erigeron > Erigeron breviscapus. The sequence continues at coordinate 274,866,875 of CM067167.1, forward strand.
ACTGCTTTGTGTAGCTCTACTTCATCGGTCTTGTCAGAATCGATACTCAATGCCACATTCTTTCGACATATGAAACTGAATTGAGGAGCCTTGTTTTTGAATCCAACAACTTTTAGTACATCACCAACTCTATACCTATATAGACCTACAACAAAAAGAAAAGTTATTAACAAAATATGTACTAATAGTATATCGCAACAACAAGTAGTACAGTAGTACAAAATAGTGAAAACTCTACTAAATTTTATGCACATGCATTCGATCGTCTCCTAAGTTTTTTAAAGTCAATAAAGTTGTTACAACACTTTTAGCATCATCAATTAAACACTTTTCCCTTTCGAAAGTAGAAGTAATACTTTACTTTTAAATTTCTCTACCTTTTACTATATTTTCTAGCTATAGCTAAACTATAAACATTTATATAATAATTAAAAACTTAGAATCGAAACAAACCTGCATATGTGGTGACAACAAGCTCATATTCTTGACCGAGTTTAACATCCGCAAGATCAACTAGTTGTTGCTTGTCTTTCTCGTTTTTCGTCGCGGCCACACCATCGTTACGATGAACGGGAAGGAACTCGAAGTAAGCCATGGTGGGAATGAGGGTGTAAGCAACCTCACTAGGTTTACAAAGTGGGTTCAAATTGACACCAAAATAACATTCGGAAGATGCATACATTGTGCACACAAGTGGAAGCCCATTACTATAATAATCAAGAGTTGGTATATATTGTGACATGGACCCCGTTACTATAACATCAACATATTTTGTGTTTGGCCATAACCTTGTTATAATCCCTTGCCACGATTTTCTCGAGCATTCGAGCTCGATAAAATCAGCAAGACTCGGGTCGGGTTTCAATATTTTCATCACCGATTCCCTCACGGACGGGTCGGTGATAATCTCATTCAAAGTACCCGTACGAATATCATGGCTCAAGAGACTCCAATGCTTTTCTAAAAACCGGATAGCCCGAATAAACCCGGATGCAAAAACTGCCCCGACCCGAAGAACCTCTTTGTTAAGATACAACCCACAAAGCATTTGGGAATACATGCTTTGATATGAATCCGGGCAAAGAATGGTTTCATTCGGGCTTGTGTAATTGGTATAAGGGTCATATGGTCTTTCTTTAAAATGTGAACTTTTGTAGTAACTTGTTAAAACGGGTCGGGCTACTAGCCCGCCCGGTGTTTTGGCTTCGGATTTTATAAATAAAAAGTACATCCCTTTGCCTTTATCTAACCCGGGTACAAATTGATTCATCACCGGCATTAGAAGACTATATAACAAAGACCTTCTGCCTAGCTCATCATCAATGGTGGGCATCAATTTCCTTTCTCCTCCAGAAGTCCCCGAACTATATATAAAACAATAACAATATATATTAAATATATATACACTTTAGAATTTCTTATATCGTTATATAATAACTAGAAAGATATGCTTATATCATTTTATGACTTATAAGTTACTACTTAAAGTTATATATATCAACAAAACTTGGATTTTGTTACTTTGACATGTGTTTCCACGTTGTTAAAACTGTTAAAAAGTTTGCCTTTGAATAATCATAGATAAATTTCTTTTGAAAGTTTATTGGTATAAATAAAAAAAAAGTACGTTGTTTTTATTGGTATAAGTGAGAAAGTAGCTTAAAACTTAGCTATCGACGTACTTTTAGATTATGAATGAAAAGTATTATATTATATGTAAGAAACATGGACCATATCTAAATATATACCTTGTTAGGAATTCCGAAATGGGACGGGAAGAAAGAATAGGAGACTTATCCCCGTTGGCGATACGAGTAATATCAGTATGGAGATCTTCATATGTTACAACGGGGATAAGTCTTTTGAACGTTTCACGATCCGGGCTACCAACAAGATCGTGACGCTTAAGGTATTCGACGTTGGCATTTTGTGTTAAAATTTCGGACAATACTCGCTGTTGGACAAGGTCCGGGTTAGAGGTGACATCTTCAATGAATTGAAGAGTGTTTTTATTTTTGTTTGAGAGGGCGTAGTCCATGTCGTTATTGGGTGCCTCGGGCATGGTTGTTTAGAGAGAAAGACAAACAAAGAAAGTTGAAGGTGTTGAAAAAGAGAGAAATGATATATGGTTTGTGGAGAGGGAAGAAGGGAGAATGTGGTGTATATATAGAAAGAAGCACGGTGTTGTGTACTTGTGTGTAATCCATTTAAGGTGAATATTAATTAGTATGTTTTTTAAAAAGAAAATAAGTATTGTGTTTGGTTGGTTGGAGGAAATGATATATGGTTTGTGGAGAGGGAAGAAGGGAGAATGTGGTGTATATATAGAAAGAAGCACGGTGTTGTGTACTTGTGTGTAATCCATTTAAGGTGAATATATAATTAGTATGTGTTAAAAGATAGTGGCATGATTGTGAATATATGCAAAACATAAGTGGTTTATTCAAATAGTCGTTAAAAATTGATTTTGCTAAAAATCAGGAATAATAATATATGTAGTTATGTAAAAAAATATTTTTCTATATATGAAAGAATGACCATTCATGTTTTATGTTTTATTTTTTTTTGTATTCAATCGTAGTTTTTTTTAAAAAGAAAATAAGTATTGTGTAAGGTGTTGAAAAAGAGAGAAATGATATATGGTTTGTGGAGAGGGAAGAAGGGAGAATGTGGTGTATATATAGAAAGAAAAATGGAGGCACGGTGTTGTGTACTTGTGTGTAATCCATTTAAGGTGAATAATTAGTATGTGTTAAAAGATAGTGGCATGATTGTGAATATATGCAAAACATAAGTGGTTTATTCAAATAGTCGTTAAAAATTGATTTTGCTAAAAATCAGGAATAATAATATATGTAGTTATGTAAAAAAATATTTTTCTATATATGAAAGAATGACCATTCTTTTTATTTTGGTTTAAGTAGACTCTCATCTTAAAATGGTGAGGACATGTTGTATTCTTGTATTCAATCGTAGTTTTTTTTAAAAAGAAAATAAGTATTGTGTTTGGTTGGTTGGGGGAATATATATGGTTTACCTAACTTTGTTCAACCTTAGCGAGTTGAACATTGACATTCTTTTCTATATATTTTTTTCATTCTTCTTTCGGACGGCAATGAAAAATAGACAGTAGCCATGGAATTTATAAAGTCGTTGTGAGCAAATTTACGTATGACAATTCCTTACATTTCTTTTAATATTAAGAATCTAACACAAGCACACAACTGGAAAACATATTTTATTCTTAAACAAATACGTTTACTAATTATATACGAATTACATATTATCATAGAGACATAGGCACATTATTTTTTTAGCTTTCATGAATATGACTTGTCGACATATATTTCTACTATATACGATAGTACTTTATATGTTGGCAGTCAAAAATCCTTGTAGGAAATTTTTCTATACAAAACCCAAATTTAAGTTACAATTGTCATTTATGTTTAGGGTTACTTCTTCATATGATTTTCCCAAGTAGGTGATTTGGCAAACTTTTGATAACTTGGTGGTACAAGTAACCTATTCTAAAATAGACGACTTTTTTGATATCTTAAACGTGAGGATATACAGAAATTGACTTAGTATCCTGGATATATGTAACGATATAATTATTATTATATACTCGTAAAATGCATATACATTTGCTATGCGTTTCGTGTTTTCTGCTAAACCTTGTAATCCCAAGTCCCCACTATTTGACCTCTCTAGCCATAATTGAAAAGAAAATGTGAAACCTTCCTTTGAATGAGATAATTATACATTTTTGGTATTGCAATATATATGAAGGAGATTCAAGACAAAGTAATAATGGAAAAAAGTGTTCGAGTTATTAATTATTTAGTTAACCAATCAAAAAAAGAAAAAAGAAAAAAACTAGAAAAATAAACAGAATACATTATCGTGAAAAACAACCAGTGTCTTACGTACTTCATTTTACGGAAGTCTTCTACATAACTCTCGAACGATGAAAAAGTATGTTATGTATTTTAACAAATCTAATGATGTTGGTTAGAATGTGTGGGATCAGATTCAATATCATCACTTCCCGAGTCCAAGAGATCAAGACCTGAAGCCCAATAGGCCCAAGTTTAGGCCCAGAATTAGAGTTGCCCTAGGTTTCCATAAATTGTGTTTTTTCCTTTCTTATAAGATAGACAAGTGTAATCGTGAAAGAACAATTCAATAAGAATTATTATTCAGTTCTCTACTTGTTAACATGGTATCAGAGCCATCAATGTTCCTGGTCTCATCCTTTACCAATTAACGTTTTTTTCCTGCCTCATAACCGATCTCAAGCCACCATGGAAAGAACTTCCGGCGGCTATGGATCACAACTCACAATGAATCTCAGAGCCACCATGGAAAGGATTTCCGGCGGCTCTGGATCACAACCAGTAACCCAAACAAATATCAAGCAATACCCAAAACTCGCCGGTGAGATAAACCGCCGGTATAACAGAAAAAAACCCATAACCAAAACCGATAAATCTCACCTCAAATGTAACGAGTGCGGCATGAAAAGGCACACGAAGGAACAATGCTTCCAGATCATCGGGTACCCGGAATGGTGGTCCGACAATCACAAGAAAAACACCAAATCGACGACCACGAGTTTAGGCCAAACTCGTATGGAAGTCACGAGTTTAGACCAAACGCGTGTGGAGGCCACGAGTTTAGACCAAACTCGTGTGGAGGCCACGAGTTTAGACCAAACTCGTGTGGAGGCCACGAGTTTAGACCAAACTCGTGTGGAGGCCACGAGTTTAGACCAAACTCGTGTGGAGGCCACGAGTTTAGACCAAACTCGTGTGGAGGCCACGAGTTTAGACCAAACTCGTGTGGAGGCCACGAGTTTAGACCAAACTCGTGTGGAGGCCACGAGTTTAGACCAAACTCGTGTGGAGGCCACGAGTTTAGACCAAACTCGTGTGGAGGCCACGAGTTTAGACCAAACTCGTGTGGAGGCCACGAGTTTAGACCAAACTCGTGTGGAGGCCACGAGTTTAGACCAAACTCGTGTGGAGGCCACGAGTTTAGACCAAACTCGTGTGGAGGCCACGAGTTTAGACCAAACTCGTGTGGAGGCCACGAGTTTAGACCAAACTCGTGTGGAGGCCACGAGTTTAGACCAAACTCGTGTGGAGGCCACGAGTTTAGACCAAACTCGTGTGGAGGCCACGAGTTTAGACCAAACTCGTGTGGAGGCCACGAGTTTAGACCAAACTCGTGTGGAGGCCACGAGTTTAGACCAAACTCGTGTGGAGGCCACGAGTTTAGACCAAACTCGTGTGGAGGCCACGAGTTTAGACCAAACTCGTGTGGAGGCCACGAGTTTAGACCAAACTCGTGTGGAGGCCACGAGTTTAGACCAAACTCGTGTGGAGGCCACGAGTTTAGACCAAACTCGTGTGGAGGCCACGAGTTTAGACCAAACTCGTGTGGAGGCCACGAGTTTAGACCAAACTCGTGTGGAGGCCACGAGTTTAGACCAAACTCGTGTGGAGGCCACGAGTTTAGACCAAACTCGTGTGGAGGCCACGAGCTTAGACCAAACTCGTGTGGAGGCCACGAGTTTGGAGGTCCACGAATTTGAAGCCCAGCCAATCAAGAAAAACACCAAATCCTTCCCTACCGCTCAGACTAGCTCCGAGTATAAAAGAGATACTCATGATGATCGGCAATCGGTGGCCGGATTTAGAGGAGTAGTGGCGGCTGGAAGAGGAGAAGGGGAGGAAGGGGTTACGGTGGCAGAGAAAAAGGGAAAGGGCAAAAACCCTTTGCCTTCCACACGGTCAAACAAGAGTATAAATAATAAGAATTTTCAAAAACAACCCCTAACTTGTCATGGAAATGCAAATATAGCCAACGAAGATACTTTAAAAGAAAATAATGGGGAATGGATATTTGATTGTGGTGCCACCGACACAATGACCTATGACTTGTCGGATTTTAAGGTCATAACGAAACCCAACAAAACCCATATTAAAGCCGCGAATAAAGGGAAAATGGATGTAAAAAATGGTGGAACAATTAAATTCTCCACAGACATTCAATTGTCTAATTGTCTTTATGTGCCTGACTTATCACACAAACTTTTGTCGATAAGTCATGTGACAAAAGAACTTAATTGCTCAGTTCTCATACATCCAACCTTCTGTTTGTTGCAGGACATCAGGACGGGACGGATTATTGGGCGTGGCACTGAGAAAGGAGGACTGTATTATGTTGATGAGGTTACTGAAAGTGGGAATGTCATGCTTGCTCATGGAACTAGTGAAAGAGAAGCATGGTTATGGCATAGAAGACTGGGGCATCCATCAGTGAGTTATTTGCATCTTTTATTTCCTAAACTTTTTCCGTTGAATAAAAAGATTGATTGTGAAACTTGCATTCTCGCAAAAAGTCATAGGCAACCTTTTAAACCCCGTAATAGTAGAGTTGAATCTCCTTTTTCATTGGTTCATTCAGATGTGTGGGGTCCTGCACCGGTTAGTGGAGGTCATAATTTCAAGTACTTTGTGATTTTTGTTGATGATTGCACCCGAATGACATGGATTTATTTTTTGAAAAATAAAGATGAAGTTTATGATAGATTTACTGTGTTCTATAACATGGTTCAAACTCAATTTCAAAAAACTATCAAAGTCATGAGAACAGATAATGGTGGGGAGTATGTGAATTCACAAATGAACCTGTTTTTTCAATCCAAAGGTATAATCCATCAAACCACTTGTCCTCACACCCCCGAACAAAATGGTGTGGCTGAAAGGAAAAATAGAATTCTCTTAGAGATGACTAGGGCACTTATTATTGAGTCCGTAGTTCCTAAAAGTTTTTGGCCCGAAGCTTTAGCTACTGCTAATGAAGTACAGGAAAATGGTAATGGAGAGTCAGAAAATGTTAATGGAGAGTCAGAAAATGTTAATGGAGAGTCAGAAAATGTTAATGGAGAGTCAGAAAATGTTAATGGAGAGTCAGAAAATGTTAATGGAGAGTCAGAAAATGTTAATGGAGAGTCAGAAAATGTTAATGGAGAGTCAGAAAATGTTAATGGAGAGTCAGAAAATGTTAATGGAGAGTCAGAAAATGTTAATGGAGAGTCAGAAAATGTTAATGGAGAGTCAGAAAATGTTAATGGAGAGTCAGAAAATGTTAATGGAGAGTCAGAAAATGTTAATGGAGAGTCAGAAAATGTTAATGGAGAGTCAGAAAATGTTAATGGAGAGTCAGAAAATGTTAATGGAGAGTCAGAAAATGTTAATGGAGAGTCAGAAAATGTTAATGGAGAGTCAGAAAATGTTAATGGAGAGTCAGAAAATGTTAATGGAGAGTCAGAAAATGTTAATGGAGAGTCAGAAAATGTTAATGGAGAGTCAGAAAATGTAATGGAGAGTCAGAAAATGTTAATGGAGAGTCAGAAAATGTTAATGGAGAGTCAGAAAATGTAATGGAGAGTCAGAAAATGTTAATGGAGAGTCAGAAAATGTTAATGGAGAGTCAGAAAATGTTAATGGAGAGTCAGAAAATGTTAATGGAGAGTCAGAAAATGTTAATGGAGAGTCAGAAAATGTTAATGGAGAGTCAGAAAATGTTAATGGAGAGTCAGAAAATGTTAATGGAGAGTCAGAAAATGTTAATGGAGAGTCAGAAAATGTTAATGGAGAGTCAGAAAATGTTAATGGAGAGTCAGAAAATGTTAATGGAGAGTCAGAAAATGTTAATGGAGAGTCAGAAAATGTTAATGGAGAGTCAGAAAATGTTAATGGAGAGTCAGAAAATGTTAATGGAGAGTCAGAAAATGTTAATGGAGAGTCAGAAAATGTTAATGGAGAGTCAGAAAATGTTAATGGAGAGTCAGAAAATGTTAATGGAGAGTCAGAAAATGTTAATGGAGAGTCAGAAAATGTTAATGGAGAGTCAGAAAATGTTAATGGAGAGTCAGAAAATGTTAATGGAGAGTCAGAAAATGTTAATGGAGAGTCAGAAAATGTTAATGGAGAGTCAGAAAATGTTAATGGAGAGTCAGAAAATGTTAATGGAGAGTCAGAAAATGTTAATGGAGAGTCAGAAAATGTTAATGGAGAGTCAGAAAATGTTAATGGAGAGTCAGAAAATGTTAATGGAGAGTCAGAAAATGTTAATGGAGAGTCAGAAAATGTTAATGGAGAGTCAGAAAATGTTAATGGAGAGTCAGAAAATGTTAATGGAGAGTCAGAAAATGTTAATGGAGAGTCAGAAAATGTTAATGGAGAGTCAGAAAATGTAATGGAGAGTCAGAAAATGTTAATGGAGAGTCAGAAAATGTTAATGGAGAGTCAGAAAATGTTAATGGAGAGTCAGAAAATGTTAATGGAGAGTCAGAAAATGTTAATGGAGAGTCAGAAAATGTTAATGGAGAGTCAGAAAATGTTAATGGAGAGTCAGAAAATGTTAATGGAGAGTCAGAAAATGTTAATGGAGAGTCAGAAAATGTTAATGGAGAGTCAGAAAATGTTAATGGAGAGTCAGAAAATGTTAATGGAGAGTCAGAAAATGTTAATGGAGAGTCAGAAAATGTTAATGGAGAGTCAGAAAATGTTAATGGAGAGTCAGAAAATGTTAATGGAGAGTCAGAAAATGTTAATGGAGAGTCAGAAAATGTTAATGGAGAGTCAGAAAATGTTAATGGAGAGTCAGAAAATGTTAATGGAGAGTCAGAAAATGTTAATGGAGAGTCAGAAAATGTTAATGGAGAGTCAGAAAATGTTAATGGAGAGTCAGAAAATGTTAATGGAGAGTCAGAAAATGTTAATGGAGAGTCAGAAAATGTTAATGGAGAGTCAGAAAATGTTAATGGAGAGTCAGAAAATGTTAATGGAGAGTCAGAAAATGTTAATGGAGAGTCAGAAAATGTTAATGGAGAGTCAGAAAATGTTAATGGAGAGTCAGAAAATGTAATGGAGAGTCAGAAAATGTTAATGGAGAGTCAGAAAATGTTAATGGAGAGTCAGAAAATGTTAATGGAGAGTCAGAAAATGTTAATGGAGAGTCAGAAAATGTTAATGGAGAGTCAGAAAATGTTAATGGAGAGTCAGAAAATGTTAATGGAGAGTCAGAAAATGCTAATGAAGTACAGAGAAAATGGTAATGGAGAGTCAGAAAATGTTAATGGAGAGTCAGAAAACCTAGAAGAAGTAACCCCTCCTGAAAATCCTCCTGAAAATCCAAATCCAAATCCAGAAAGTGCTCCAGAAAGATATGTTCTTCCGCCAAGGTCTACCAGAGGAATTCCTGCAAAGCGATATTCTCCAGAAAAGAGTTCTCGGTCTACTAAGTATCCAGTAGACAAATTTGCTAATATCGCAGAAGGTTTGTTCTCCAAAGAAGCAAAAGCATTTGCAGCAAAACTATATTCAGAAGAACTCCCGTCAGATGTAGAGCATGCCTTAAAATCAAAATATTGGAAGGATGCTATGGATAGTGAAATGGAGGCTCTTATAAAGAATGATACATGGGAGAAGTGTATTCTTCCAAAAGGAAAAGATCCAGTAGGGTGCAGGTGGATATATACCATCAAATATAAACCAAATGGGGATGTAGAAAGATACAAAGCAAGACTTGTTGCCAAAGGGTACACTCAGACTTATGGCATTGACTATTCAGAAACTTTTTCTCCAGTTGCAAAACTAGATACCGTAAGGGTTCTTTTCTCAATAGCAGCAAACCAGGGGTGGTCTCTTCGTCAGTACGATGTGAAGAATGCGTTTTTTGCACGGAGAATTAAAAGAAGAAGTGTATATGGATCCTCCTCCAGGTTTTTCCCGTAATTTTAAACATGGGGAAGTTTGTAGGTTGAAGAAGTCCCTGTATGGGCTTAAACAGTCACCTAGAGCTTGGTTTGGAAGATTTACTCTTGCGATGAAGAAATATGGATATCAACAAAGCAATTCTGATCATACATTGTTCCTTCGTCATAGAGGGAATCTAGTAACATGTCTAATAATTTATGTTGATGACATGATTATCACAGGAAATGATGAAAAGGAGATGGATCAACTAAAAACAGCTTTGTTTGCAGAATTTGAAATGAAAGATTTGGGAGATCTAAAATATTTTCTTGGAATAGAAGTTTCAAGGTCTGAACGTGGAATTTTTATTTGTCAGAAGAAGTATATATTGGATCTTTTAGCTGAAACAGGAATGATTGATTGCAAGCCTGCAGACACACCCATGGTCATCAATCAGAAGTTGTTTATAAAGACAGATGCTAAAGCCACTGATAAAGATAGGTATCAAAGGTTGGTAGGGAAACTTATTTATTTGGCGCATACTCGTCCAGACATAGCATATGCTGTTGGAGTGGTTAGTCAATTTATGCACCAACCTCAGGAAGATCACATGGATGCAGTTCTGCGTATTATCAGGTATCTTAAAGGGACTTCAGGTCATGGGGTGTTATTTAAAGCTAATGGTCATCTCAAGATTCAGATATATACAGATGCAGACTGGGCAGGAGACAAAGGTAATCGAAGGTCAACTTCTGGATATTTTTCAATGGTAGGTGATAATTTGGTTACATGGAAAAGCAAAAAACAAAAAGTTGTCTCCTTGTCAAGTGCTGAAGCTGAGTTTAGAGGTATAGCTAGAGGATTAACAGAAGCATTATGGTTAAGAAAGCTTGTGTCTGAAATCGGTTTTGCTCCCAAAGAAAGCATTCGAATCATGAGTGATAATGAAGCTGCTATCCAGATATCAGAGAATCCAGTTCAACATGATAGAACCAAACATGTGGAAGTGGATCGTCATTTTATAAAAGAAAAATTGGAGAGTGGGATCATCAAGTTACCTTTTGTTAAGTCTGAAGAACAGCTTGCTGATATTCTAACCAAGGCCGTGGGAACATCTATGTTTCATAAGTGTCTAAGCAAGTTGAATTTCGGTAATCCCGATATTCAACTTGAGGGGGAGTGTTAGAATGTGTGGGATCAGATTCAATATCATCACTTCCCGAGTCCAAGAGATCAAGACCTGAAGCCCAATAGGCCCAAGTTTAGGCCCAGAATTAGAGTTGCCCTAGGTTTCCATAAATTGTGTTTTTTCCTTTCTTATAAGATAGACAAGTGTAATCGTGAAAGAACAATTCAATAAGAATTATTATTCAGTTCTCTACTTGTTAACGATAATCTGACAAATATTGAATCTTAAAATTTTATTTGTCTTGTCCAAAACCAATGTCTTACGTAGGCACGTAGCTTATTTTACGGAAGTCTTATACATAACCCATATTGATCGAGGCCCGAAGAATTTTAATCAGGTCTTAAAATTTTATTCCACCTAGGTTTTTTTGTTTTCTTATTTTCTAAGAGACACCTAGTTTTATCCTAGTAAAACCGTTTGTTTATTTTCTCCGAGTAAAACACATGCTCATAAGTCATAACACTCAAATGGGTGAAATTTACTTTGAATTGAAACATATAATTAGGTCATTAATTCAACTACCATTGCATGTTTTTATTATATTGATCAACGTTTCAACATTATTTAACTCCAACTGCTTAGTGAATCGATCTTATCGCTATACATATTTTTAGGTATCTACTATGACCTTTTAATTTACATGCTACTATGTAATTAATCCTTTTCGAGATATCAATTTTGCTACATCAAACAAATGGTATGTGGATATATCTTGATAGTCGTGGTTAGGTAAAATCACTTATATATCCAAACTAAGAAGATTTTTACTGTCATTTTATACTTTATGTGTTTTATGCTTATTGTAAAATACACATGTCAACTTTACGTATTACTCCCGTTTTTTACTGAAAAAACGCACGTTTCCACCAATTATTGGTCCCAATAAATATTGTATTGTTATTTACTGAAAAGTTTTTAATGAGTATTCGCCTATATTCAATGAAGTTCTAATTAAACAATGAGATTGTGGGTTGGAACCTATTGCTATCATGATACGAAGTATCTCTTTTGTATAAATTTTATTTGTATAATTTTAGGTTTATAATTTTATCCTAATAAAATTTGGCATACAATTGATTATGTACACATTGTTCAAAGTTGCAATGAAAATAAAGGGAGAAAGGGTGGTACGTACAAATAGTTGACCACAATTGCAGCCTCCTCACACTACTAGAAAATCAGGGATTCTCAACTGATTTTCGACGGCCAAATATTCCGTCCCTAATTTTCGACGGTTTTTCGACGGATTTGAGACAGATAACCATATGAATCCGTTCAAAAAGATTTACAAGGGATTAGGGACGGATTAGAGACGGCATATTATGTAAATTTGCGATTTCTCAAGTATACTAGCATTGGTATGCACATACAAGTACCATTAAGTGTTTTATACATATAGTGTGTTGATAGTACGATATATACACTAATAATCAATAGTATCTTTGACATAGCATTCGTATATATTCTTTTTAACGGATGTTGGCAAATTTTTACATGTTTGTACGTGTGTTCACATTATACACCGTTTTTTACATTTTTAGAATGTTGTTTACTCATATAAATGTAGTTCGAAACTACTGTATATGCGCTTTCACAATCATCGTCATTTAAAAAAAATACAATAAAAATTCCGTTGCAAATCCGTTGGTAAAGTTAAATATTAGGGACGGATTTACGATGACCTTTATATTAATTTAAAAAAATATTTTCCGACGCTAATCCGTTGGTAAATATTTTATTTAGGGACGGATTTAGGACGGAGATGTTATTTTGATTTTTTTTATTAGTTTTATTTTTATTATTAAAAGGTGCCGTTGAAAACCCGTCGGCAAAATATTTATTTATGGACGGATTACCGACGGAGGTAATCCGTCGGTAAATATTAAAAGGTGTCGTAGGTAATCCGTCGGTAAATATTTTATTTAGAGACGGCTCACTATGTAAGTTTGCGATTTCTTGAGCATACAAGTGTTAGTATACCCATATAAGTACCGATTATCTCTTCTTATGCATATAGTGTGTTGTGGGTACGATATACACCAATAAACAATATGTTTGTTGCGTTTATATATGTTTACCCGAGTTTGTGTATATGTAGTTTCATAGTAGAACGACAATGTTTGCACATAAACTCGTCCGAGTGCAAGAGTTTTAATACTTTTTAATTTGAAATATGTTTATCTAGTGATAAAGTTATATTAGGGAATTAGTGGTGATTCATTTTTATGGAAAATCGTATAATTAAAAAATATACAAAGAAAATTCCGTCGCTAATCCGTCGGAAACGTTAAAATTTAGGGACGGATTAGAGACGGCATATTATGTAAATTTGCGATTTCTCAAGTATACTAGCATTGGTATGCACATACAAGTACCATTAAGTGTTTTATACATATAGTGTGTTGATAGTACGATATATACACTAATAATCAATAGTATCTTTGACATAGCATTCGTATATATTCTTTTTAACGGATGTTGGCAAATTTTTACATGTTTGTACGTGTGTTCACATTATACACCGTTTTTTACATTTTTAGAATGTTGTTTACTCATATAAATGTAGTTCGAAACTACTGTATATGCGCTTTCACAATCATCGTCATTTAAAAAAAATACAATAAAAATTCCGTTGCAAATCCGTTGGTAAAGTTAAATATTAGGGACGGATTTAGGACGGTAAGTAATAACAAAATATATAAACAGAATTCCGTCCATAATCCATCCCTAAATAATGGAGGCAAACTGGAAATTCTTGGCGGTGAATTAAAACGTATTGGCGGTGAAACTTATTGACAAATTGAAAAATCTGCTTTATAAAATTTTAGAAAAATAATAATATAAATGTTAAAATGTTTACAGCTGTTTGATATTGGGATTTTCTTTATTTCTCTAAGTCTTTTTTTTAAAGACTTCTCTCTTTTAAAACTCTTCTTAGTGTCACTGGGATCCTTTTATTTATTTTTAAAGAGCTTGCCTTAATATCCATCTTACTACACGACGGCTGCAACAACCAACCAACCCACTGCCTACTGCTCTCCATCATTTCTTGCTCATCTATTCCTTCATCCTCCACTGCTGAACCACTAATTAATTTGGGGTACAATGCTCATCCCTTTCGCTAAAAAAAAATTAGGTTTGTTTGTATGCTTTTTTTTATTATTATTTTATCTACTTGATGCTCTCCATCCGTTTCATGCTCTTCCTTCAATATTTTTAATAGTTTTTCAAAATTGATGCTTTATTTACTTGTAATAGGCTTCATGTAGTTTTAATATTTATTTATTACTTGGCTGCGTTTTTTTTATCTTCCATTCTCTGATGTGGATTGCTAGATATTTGTACTACTTGGCTCATGTAGTTTTAATATTTATATATTTATATTTTGTCTACATATCTACTTGGCTGCGTTTTTCTTTATATTTTATATAGGGTTCGTGTGTTTTTTTCTTCCATTTTCTGATGTGGATTGCTAGATATTTGTAATAGGCTCATGTAGTTTTAATATTTATTTATTACTTGGCTGCGTTTTTTTTATCTTCCATTCTCTGATGTGGATTGCTAGATATTTGTACTACTTGGCTCATGTAGTTTTAATATTTATTTATTACTTGGCTGCGTTTTTTTTATCTTCCATTCTCTGATGTGGATTGCTAGATATTTGTACTACTTGGCTCATGTAGTTTTAATATTTATATATTTATTTATTACTTGGCTGCGTTTTTTTTATCTTCCATTCTCTGATGTGGATTGCTAGATATTTGTACTACTTGGCTCATGTAGTTTTAATATTTATTTATTACTTGGCTGCGTTTTTTTTATCTTCCATTCTCTGATGTGGATTGCTAGATATTTGTACTACTTGGCTCATGTAGTTTTAATATTTATATATTTATTTATTACTTGGCTGCGTTTTTTTTATCTTCCATTCTCTGATGTGGATTGCTAGATATTTGTACTACTTGGCTCATGTAGTTTTAATATTTATTTATTACTTGGCTGCGTTTTTTTTATCTTCCATTCTCTGATGTGGATTGCTAGATATTTGTACTACTTGGCTCATGTAGTTTTAATATTTATTTATTACTTGGCTGCGTTTTTTTTATCTTCCATTCTCTGATGTGGATTGCTAGATATTTGTACTACTTGGCTCATGTAGTTTTAATATTTATATATTTATTTTTATTACTTGGCTGCGTTTTTTTTATCTTCCATTCTCTGATGTGGATTGCTAGATATTTGTACTACTTGGCTCATGTAGTTTTAATATTTATTTATTACTTGGCTGCGTTTTTTTTATCTTCCATTCTCTGATGTGGATTGCTAGATATTTGTACTACTTGGCTCATGTAGTTTTAATATTTATATATTTATTTATTACTTGGCTGCGTTTTTTTTATCTTCCATTCTCTGATGTGGATTGCTAGATATTTGTACTACTTGGCTCATGTAGTTTTAATATTTATTTATTACTTGGCTGCGTTTTTTTTATCTTCCATTCTCTGATGTGGATTGCTAGATATTTGTACTACTTGGCTCATGTAGTTTTAATATTTATTTATTACTTGGCTGCGTTTTTTTTATCTTCCATTCTCTGATGTGGATTGCTAGATATTTGTACTACTTGGCTCATGTCATTCTTCTGATTGATTGGTATATATTTAAAAGTCTGATCATTATTTTGATTGATTGTTAACTATATATATGATGCTTGTTTTTACATGTTAACTTGTTTTAAAACTTTGTTATTATTAATGTTTATACTTTAATCAACCATTTTTTGTTGTAGTTATCATGTCGGGGCGCAGCTCGGCTGGGCGTAGTCTATAGCTAGAGGTAACAATGGGAGCAACAACAATGCATCTCCTAATGTTCTCATGATCACACAAACAATGATACCGGTAGAGGTCAACACAATTCCATAGCTAGAGGTAACAATGGCAGTAACAACACTGCATCTCCTCATGTTTCTGATGACACAAACAATGAGACCGGTAGAGGTCGGCACAATTCCATAGCTAGAGGTAACAATGGGAGCAACAGCAATGCATCTCCTAATGTATCTCATGATGACACAAACAATGATACCGGTAGAGGTCGGCACAATTACATAGCTAGAGGTAACAATGGCAGAAACAACAATGGATCTCCTAATGTATCTCATGATGACACAAACAATGATACCGGTAGAGGTCGGCACAATTCCATAGCTAGAGGTAACAATGGGAGCAACAGCAATGCATCTCCTAATGTATCTCATGATGACACAAACAATGATACCGGTAGAGGTCGGCACAATTCCATAGCTAGAGGTAACAATGGCAGAAACAACAATGCATCTCCTAATGTATCTCATGATGACACAAACAATGATACCGGTAGAGGTCGGCACAATTACATAGCTAGAGGTAACAATGGCAGAAACAACAATGGATCTCCTAATGTATCTCATGATGACACAAACAATGATACCGGTAGAGGTCGGCACAATTCCATAGCTAGAGGTAACAATGGGAGCAACAGCAATGCATCTCCTAATGTATCTCATGATGACACAAACAATGATACCGGTAGAGGTCGGCACAATTACATAGCTAGAGGTAACAATGGCAGAAACAACAATGCATCTCCTAATGTATCTCATGATGACACAAACAATGATACCGGTAGAGGTCGGCACAATTACATAGCTAGAGGTAACAATGGCAGAAACAACAATGGATCTCCTAATGTTTCATGATGACACAAACAATGATACCGGTAGAGGTCGGCACAATTCCATAGCTAGAGGTAACAATGGGAGCAACAGCAATGCATCTCCTAATGTATCTCATGATGACACAAACAATGATACCGGTAGAGGTCGGCACAATTACATAGCTAGAGGTAACAATGGCAGAAACAACAATGCATCTCCTAATGTATCTCATGATGACACAAACAATGATACCGGTAGAGGTCGGCACAATTACATAGCTAGAGGTAACAATGGCAGAAACAACAATGGATCTCCTAATGTTTCATGATGACACAAACAATGATACCGGTAGAGGTCGGCACAATTCCATAGCTAGAGGTAACAATGGGAGCAACAGCAATGCATCTCCTAATGTATCTCATGATGACACAAACAATGATACCGGTAGAGGTCGGCACAATTCCATAGCTAGAGGTAACAATGGCAGAAACAACAATGCATCTCCTCATGTTTCTGATGACACAAACAATGATAGAGGTAGAGGTCGGCACAATTCTATAGCTAGAGGGAACAATTGGAGAAACAGCAATGCATCTCCTAATGTATCTCATGATGACACAAACAATGATACCGGTAGAGGTCGGCACAATTCTATAGCTAGAGGGAACAATTGGAGAAACAGCAATGCATCTCCTAATGTATCTCATGATGACACAAACAATGATACCGGTAGAGGTCGGCACAATTCCATAGCTAGAGGTAACAATGGCAGAAACAACAATGGATCTCCTAATGTATCTCATGATCACACAAACAATGATACCGGTAGAGGTCAACACAATTCCATAGCTAGAGGTAACAATGGCAGTAACAACACTGCATCTCCTCATGTTTCTGATGACACAAACAATGAGCATATGGACCAGTTTGATGGATCACCTTCATATCGGGAGATTGGATCACCTTCATCTCAAGCACAAGGTTCAAATGCACCAAACCGTTTTGTTGCAGATCCAAATAAGATTCAGATTTCCATTACCCCTGACCAGGCACAGTAAGTAGGCTAACTGTATCTTTTTTTCAATTGTGTAGTTTTACTAGAAGTATTCATCGTATACCTTAGAAAAGCTTTATGAAATACATTTATTTTAGCTAACTGTCTCTTTTTTTCAATTGTGTAGTTTTACTAGAAGTAACGGTCAAGCCGATAATGGTCAGATTACCCGCTATATCTCCGAGTGTATGAAGATATGTTATCGTGGAGCTTGGCCAACATGGAAAAGTGTCCCTGTTAAGGAGAAAGATAAGATGTTTGCTCGTTTCAAGGTTTCTCTTAACATGGTTTTATGAAGTAGTAAATATGTCGTGAAGTAGTATGCTTAAGTTAATATGTGTTTATTACAGGTCAAGTATTGTTGGATTCCGGCAATCGATACGTTGGTTCGGGACATATTTAATGTGGCTATTGCAAGAAGAATGTCTGAGCATTTAAACTTGGATCGTGATCTAGCATATGGGAAGGCTGAAGAAAATGGTAACCCAGTCACCGAAGATGATATATCTGCCATTATCCCCTATAAACCAACCTGGATGAAGCAAGAGTATTGGACGGAACTTGTCACAGATCATTGGAATAAAGAGGATTGGCTAAAAACTTCAAAGGCAAACAAAGCAAATAGGGCTAAATTTGTAGCTGGTTACCACTGTACAGGCTCTTGTGGATATGTTGCATTTCGAGAACGACTTGTAAGATATTTGAAGTTTTATGATTAATGTATATCCTTTAAATTCTTTTTTTTTTCGTTCTAATTACTCCTAATATAACTTCTGTAGGAAAAAAAAAAGCGTCGCCCACAATCTTCTTTGGAGTTTCTAATTGCATCACATACCAAAAAAGTGAAAAAAGGTGAGGGTGAGGATGAGGTTGAGGTTGAGGGTGACGGTGAGGGTGAGGGTGAGGGTGAGGGTGGGAGTGACACTTCAGCACAGGCATTGGTTAGCTCCATTGACCCAACAAAGTTAATCGATGATAGGGCACGCCAAGCTGTGGTAAGTTTTTTTATATGCAATATGTAAATGGAGTATTACTTAACTGGATTTTTGCTTAGGTTTCTTGTTAGTTTGATCGGGTTGTTTTGCTTGTTAGTTAGTTTGATCAGGTTGTTGTCAGCTCGTTTTTTAGTTTGATCAGCTTGTTATCTTGATAGGTTGCTAGGTTGCTCGATTTTGGAAAATACACGTAGATAAAAGCTAAGTTCGCCTATATATATATATATAGCTAATATATATATATATATATATACACACATTCTAAAATAGATTCCTTTATAATTTATAGCCTCGATAGAATTTTTAACATTTAGGTCTGCTACTATATATTAATAGGAACGTCTGTCAGAGTACATGCTTGATAAGTACGGACCAGATCTCTCCAATCACCCAAAGCATGATCAAGAGTTATGGGAACGAGCTACTGGATCAAGGAAGAAAGGGAGATTGTACGGTTGTGGCTCATCTTCAGATCCAAGTTTCGTATTGACAGGCACACCTTCTGGTAACAGTGGTAACTCATATGTTCGACCTGGGGAAGAGGTACGTCTATTTTTCTTTATAAATTATTTATTGAGCCATTGTAACAGAATATATATGACTCATGCAACTCTTTTAATAAATGTTAGTTAAAGCAAAAATAAATAATTGAATCCTCGTTTAATATCCTACAGAAATAACCCCCCCTCTAAACACAAAACCATCTCTTCAACTGATCTTATAGATAGATACACATACACACAGGAATGTAAGTGTTATATTTTTAACATGGTTGTTTTTTATTATGTTTTGGTGTTAGATAATGGGGTACAAAGTAGCCCAAGTTATCTTTAAAGTCTAAGACATTTGTTTCTTTGTGTTTCTATACCTTTTAGGTAGAAAAAATGCAACAAAAAATGGACGAGATGTTGGAAGCGCAAGAGAAAGCAAGACGTGATATGGAAGAGCGCGATGCAAGGATGGTTGAGGCTCATGAAAAAGCAAAAAGGGAGATGGCAGAACGGGAGGAGCGTCTCAAGAGAGAGTTGGATGAGAAGTTAGCTGAGTTCATGAAGAACATACCAAACTTGCCGAAATGATGAAGCTGCCAAACTTCCCTACTTGAATGATATATGCTTATCTAGTCCGTAAACTTGCAATTTGCTTCTTTTTTTGTGAATGCTACTTTGTTTTTGGATGCTACTTTGCTTTTGGATATGAATGTGGATTATGTATGAATATTTTGGATGTTTAATGTAATTTGGTGCTTTAAGGAATTTTGTTTTAATTAGCGGATAATTAAACAGGATGCAAAAGCTAGAAAAAGGCTGGAAGCAAATTTTGAGAAAATTGAATTAAAAAAAGTAAATAAATTAGCAACGGATTTGGGACAACATTTTCTGTTGCTGAACATTCAAAAGTACACAATAAATAAAATAAAAGCCGTTGAAATTCCGTTGAAGAATTTTCCATCAGAAAAGAAGCCGTCCCAAATCCGTCGCTAAATATGTCCGTTGCTAACGTGTCCGTCCCAAATCCGTTGTAAAATATCCGATGTAAATCCGTCGCAAAATTTCATTTTTAGTAGCTTTTTTGCATAATTTTTTTGACAGTAACTTTCATCGCAAATCCGTCGCTAAAAATTATGCCCGTCCCAAAAACCGTCGATAAATTTTATCAAGGGCATTTTTAGGGTCCGATCATATCCGTTGAAAATCCGTTGAAAAGCGCAATTAGAGACTAATTAGGGACGGATTTGGCTGTTAGCAATTTCAAGTTTTCTTGTAGTGTCATACAACAAGGTGCCACATCAACCCTTAAACCTCGCATATAAAATTGTGTGCACATAAACAAAACTTGGTTCCCTGTAAATAGGAATTAGGAACAATGTTCGAATTTTTTTCAAACTAGTATAATGGGTAAAATTATTTACTAACGCGTAAAGTTTCAAAAATATTTATTATTTTAGTATAAAACTTAATTAAATATCATATTTATAAAATTAAAAATGAAAAAATTATCCTTGATATTAAAAAGACTCGCAGCACATCTCCATAAACAAATTTATAAACATTTTGCAATAAAAAACTATTCTCAAGTTCAGTGAAATCTAACATGTCCATAAACAAAAAAATAGCACTTGAATTCAACAAAAACAAACAAAAAATTTTATATTTAAGAATCAAAGTAGTAGACATATCAATAAACATCCCATGTTCAACAACACTTGCAAGTCTTAATATTATCACCGACCTTCTTTCATACCACCAAGTATTCACTGAGCATTCTCTTTAATAAGGTGTGTATATTTTGGGCAAACGCAATCATAAGATATTTTGTTGTGAATATGTTGTATGCATGTAAGAGTATAGAAGAAGAAAAAAGTCAAGTCGATATTAGTTTTGTATGCGTGTCCGCATGATTAGAGATATATTGATACAATTAGTGTTTGTTGTCACAATAGCAAAAAGAGTGTTGGTAAATAAAAAGCTATTATAAGTTTAAGACTAAAACTGTAGATGGCAAAGAGGGACGAGGGGAATGAGTGAGTTTGATCCTTAGAAGTTATACGTCAAGAAGACAAAAGGATTGCGAGTATGAAGTGCCATAAGTTTTTGTTATCACTAACAATTAATACCTTTATTATTTGTAATTTAATAAATAGATAATGTTAAATTAAGATTTTATACTAAAATGGTAAATATTTTTAAAACTATACTAATTTGGTAAATAAATTTACTTACTATACTAGTTTGCAAAAAACTCAACAATGTTCCACAAGTAATTGTAGATAATGATATGCTAATATTTTCATTTAAAGGCTATACTATTCAAGAATGCTTGTTGCAAGTCTAGAACCCCTCAAGCTGACTCAACCACACCATCACACGTACGTACACGCCCCACAAATGCGCTTACTCTAAGGCAAATTGATTAACCATATATACTTAATAATCCTCCTGCCGTCATCGATCCTGCGATCATGGCTTTTGATGGTCGACCATTCCCTAGTGGCCTGCTTATTGGTTGTTTGCTCCCAGTCAGGAATTTGGGGATTGAATTCAAGGTCTATTATTATTATATTATATATGTGTGATGACATTAATAATATATGTTTTATTTTGATCAACAAGTATGTAGTTGATTTTTACGCTATATAGTTTGATACATTTATATGTCAATATAAGGAAAGTTACATAATCTCTTTTTGCGTGTAAAGTTGGATAACAGATTTATCACGGCCGAGTAGAAGTTACAACAATAAGTATATTAATGTCTATCTATTTTAGGTAACTTTGATTTTAAGACTTATATTCTACTTGTCATCAAATAATTTTCGAAAATGTAGATTTGTCCTAAGACGACAAACTACTCCATCATTAAATATTTTCCAGAATGTAGATTTATCTTTAGCTCCGTAAATGTTGACACTATATCAGTCTTTTCTAAGAAGACAAATTACTACTACTCCATTTTAAGTTTTACTCAGTTATGTGGTAATTAAACTTGCGGATATCGAACACACACACACACGTATATACACAATATGCATTATGTATATCTATATATCGATTTAAATTCATATTTGGTAAGAATTTTATTGATTCTATTCAACAAATTTGCCTATATATATAAGGACAAATTCAATAAATATATATGAGAATATATATATATATATATATATATATATATATATATATATATATATATATATATATATATATATATATATATATATATATATATATATATATATATATATATATATATATATATATATATATATATATATATATATATATATATATATATATATATATATATATATATATATATATATATATATATATATATATATATATATATATATATATATATATATATATATATATATATATATATATATATATATATATATATATATATATATATATATATATATATATATATATATATATATATATATATATATATATATATATATATATATATATATATATATATATATATATATATATATATATATATATATATATATATATATATATATATATATATATATATATATATATATATATATATATATATATATATATATATATATATATATATATATATATATATATATATATATATATATATATATATATATATATATATATATATATATATATATATATATATATATATATATATATATATATATATATATATATATATATATATATATATATATATATATATATATATATATATATATATATATATATATATATATATATATATATATATATATATATATATATATATATATATATATATATATATATATATATATATATATATATATATATATATATATATATATATATATATATATATATATATATATATATATATATATATATATATATATATATATATATATATATATATATATATATATATATATATATATATATATATATATATATATATATATATATATATATATATATATATATATATATATATATATATATATATATATATATATATATATATATATATATATATATATATATATATATATATATATATATATATATATATATATATATATATATATATATATATATATATATATATATATATATATATATATATATATATATATATATATATATATATATATATATATATATATATATATATATATATATATATATATATATATATATATATATATATATATATATATATATATATATATATATATATATATATATATATATATATATATATATATATATATATATATATATATATATATATATATATATATATATATATATATATATATATATATATATATATATATATATATATATATATATATATATATATATATATATATATATATATATATATATATATATATATATATATATATATATATATATATATATATATATATATATATATATATATATATATATATATATATATATATATATATATATATATATATATATATATATATATATATATATATATATATATATATATATATATATATATATATATATATATATATATATATATATATATATATATATATATATATATATATATATATATATATATATATATATATATATATATATATATATATATATATATATATATATATATATATATATATATATATATATATATATATATATATATATATATATATATATATATATATATATATATATATATATATATATATATATATATATATATATATATATATATATATATATATATATATATATATATATATATATATATATATATATATATATATATATATATATATATATATATATATATATATATATATATATATATATATATATATATATATATATATATATATATATATATATATATATATATATATATATATATATATATATATATATATATATATATATATATATATATATATATATATATATATATATATATATATATATATATATATATATATATATATATATATATATATATATATATATATATATATATATATATATATATATATATATATATATATATATATATATATATATATATATATATATATATATATATATATATATATATATATATATATATATATATATATATATATATATATATATATATATATATATATATATATATATATATATATATATATATATATATATATATATATATATATATATATATATATATATATATATATATATATATATATATATATATATATATATATATATATATATATATATATATATATATATATATATATATATATATATATATATATATATATATATATATATATATATATATATATATATATATATATATATATATATATATATATATATATATATATATATATATATATATATATATATATATATATATATATATATATATATATATATATATATATATATATATATATATATATATATATATATATATATATATATATATATATATATATATATATATATATATATATATATATATATATATATATATATATATATATATATATATATATATATATATATATATATATATATATATATATATATATATATATATATATATATATATATATATATATATATATATATATATATATATATATATATATATATATATATATATATATATATATATATATATATATATATATATATATATATATATATATATATATATATATATATATATATATATATATATATATATATATATATATATATATATATATATATATATATATATATATATATATATATATATATATATATATATATATATATATATATATATATATATATATATATATATATATATATATATATATATATATATATATATATATATATATATATATATATATATATATATATATATATATATATATATATATATATATATATATATATATATATATATATATATATATATATATATATATATATATATATATATATATATATATATATATATATATATATATATATATATATATATATATATATATATATATATATATATATATATATATATATATATATATATATATATATATATATATATATATATATATATATATATATATATATATATATATATATATATATATATATATATATATATATATATATGTTGTTTTATGTTTATATGTTATATATATATAATATATAGTTCAAATGAAAACCCAACGGTTGCCCAACATAAAACAACCGTTCACACATCACTACATAAATTCGACATTAAATACGTAATGTAATGAATGTCTAAAGAAAGCATCGTCTAAGGGTAGCTAAGGCTCCTGCATTGCATCTACCCAAGCTCACACGTCCTGCATCTAGATTCCATCAAGCTAAACCTGAGGGAACAACCACATTAAAAGAAACAAGTGTTAGCTATTAAAATAGCTAAGTAAGATAACACTTAATTTAAAAGCATTTGTCCAATTAAAACAATCTTCATTATTAGACAAGTTCTTTAGGCACGTCACACATCACACAAATCTGCATAACAACTTCATATCAAATAGGATAATCATCCTAAATGTGCCTATCCTGCATTACTTCATTATCCACATATCTGCTTTCTACATTTCTGCTTTACTACGTTATTAACTGCATTAAGTGTGCTCTACATTGCACCCGACTTGATGGTTCACCAAAAGGCCACCCATCGTACGTCGTTAAGGAATGGCAAGCCAATCCGAGAGTAATCCAAAATCCTGAGGGGGTCAATCCTCCGTTAATTACTCAAACTGCGTGTGACCACGTTGCTAGGAGCCACCCAAGCAACAACTGCGTTAGCGTACTCATCCGGCTAAGACTTGTACGGGTTAAGCTTAACACTTTACTGCATCAAAGTTTAACGAGCTCGAACCTACGTTATTTAGTTTAGGTGACTGCATTACCTAAACATTTACTGACGAAACTTTCCGACGAATATTTTAGTTTCCGACGATTTATTTCGTCGGAAAATCCTTGCTATATACATATAAAATAACTAACAAAATGTTCAAAAGTTGGTCATTTAGCGTCGTTTTTCCGACGAAATTGATGTAGCTAATTCATCGGTAATATATTTAAAGTTTCCGACGAATTACTATCAAATAATTGTGTCGAAAATTCATCGGTAATATACATTTACTCCCGACAAATTCCCATCAAAATTGATAAGTTTTATATATTTTTTATTATGTTTTTTTTTGACATTAATACAAATACAAAAATTAATTCAATTTCTCGTAATTTATTAAAAAAATATATTTATATATATACATATTTTTAGAAATTCCAGAAAATTGATGTAGCTAATTCATCGGTAATATATTTAAAGTTTCCGACGAATTACTATCAAATAATTGTGTCGAAAATTCATCGGTAATATACATTTACTCCCGACAAATTCCCATCAAAATTGATAAGTTTTATATATTTTTTATTATGAATTTTTTTTTCACATTAATACAAATAAAAAGAAATTATTAGAAATTATAATCAATAAATAAAAAATAATAATATTAAATTACATGGTCATGAATGCATACACATTTCAATATCACTTCCCAGGTGACTTTTAATCCTAATTAATCACTCCGAACTTAGCTCAAACAAAGATAGCTTTTCAACTTACGAAGATAACCTCAAACGAAGATATCTTATCTTACGAAGATAACTTCAAACATTGTTCTTACGAACTTAAACCTCATCTTCGTTTGCTTTCTTTTACGAAAATAGTTTACATCTCACGAACTTAGCTCAAACGAAGATAGCTTTTCAACTTACGAAGATAACCTCAAACGAAGATCATCTTCGTTCATCTTCGACAGATAACTCAAACGAAGATAGTTTTCAACTTACGAAGATAACCTCAAACGAAGATAGCTTTTCAACTTACGAAGATAACCTCAAACGAAGATAGCTTTTCAACTTACGAAGATAACCTCAAACGAAGATAGCTTTTCAACTTACGAAGATAACCTCAAACGAAGATAGCTTTTCAACTTACGAAGATAACCTCAAACGAAGATAGCTTTTCAACTTACGAAGATAACCTCAAACGAAGATAGCTTTTCAACTTACGAAGATAACCTCAAACGAAGATAGCTTTTCAACTTACGAAGATAACCTCAAACGAAGATAGCTTTTCAACTTACGAAGATAACCTCAAACGAAGATAGCTTTTCAACTTACGAAGATAACCTCAAACGAAGATAGCTTTTCAACTTACGAAGATAACCTCAAACGAAGATAGCTTTTCAACTTACGAAGATAACCTCAAACGAAGATAGCTTTTCAACTTACGAAGATAACCTCAAACGAAGATAGTTTTCAACTTACGAAGATAACCTCAAACGAAGATAGCTTTTCAACTTACGAAGATAACCTCAAACGAAGATAGCTTTTCAACTTACGAAGATAACCTCAAACGAAGATAGCTTTTCAACTTACGAAGATAACCTCAAACGAAGATAGCTTTTCAACTTACGAAGATAACCTCAAACGAAGATAGCTTTTCAACTTACGAAGATAACCTCAAACGAAGATAGCTTTTCAACTTACGAAGATAACCTCAAACGAAGATAGTTTTCAACTTACGAAGATAACCTCAAACGAAGATAGCTTTTCAACTTACGAAGATAACCTCAAACGAAGATAGCTTTTCAACTTACGAAGATAACCTCAAACGAAGATAGCTTTTCAACTTACGAAGATAACCTCAAACGAAGATAGCTTTTCAACTTACGAAGATAACCTCAAACGAAGATAGCTTTTCAACTTACGAAGATAACCTCAAACGAAGATAGCTTTTCAACTTACGAAGATAACCTCAAACGAAGATAGCTTTTCAACTTACGAAGATAACCTCAAACGAAGATAGCTTTTCAACTTACGAAGATAACCTCAAACGAAGATAGCTTTTCAACTTACGAAGATAACCTCAAACGAAGATAGCTTTTCAACTTACGAAGATAACCTCAAACGAAGATAGCTTTTCAACTTACGAAGATAACCTCAAACGAAGATAGCTTTTCAACTTACGAAGATAACCTCAAACGAAGATAGTTTTCAACTTACGAAGATAACCTCAAACGAAGATAGCTTTTCAACTTACGAAGATAACCTCAAACGAAGATAGCTTTTCAACTTACGAAGATAACCTCAAACGAAGATAGCTTTTCAACTTACGAAGATAACCTCAAACGAAGATAGCTTTTCAACTTACGAAGATAACCTCAAACGAAGATAGCTTTTCAACTTACGAAGATAACCTCAAACGAAGATAGCTTTTCAACTTACGAAGATAACCTCAAACGAAGATAGTTTTCAACTTACGAAGATAACCTCAAACGAAGATAGCTTTTCAACTTACGAAGATAACCTCAAACGAAGATAGCTTTTCAACTTACGAAGATAACCTCAAACGAAGATAGCTTTTCAACTTACGAAGATAACCTCAAACGAAGATAGCTTTTCAACTTACGAAGATAACCTCAAACGAAGATAGCTTTTCAACTTACGAAGATAACCTCAAACGAAGATAGCTTTTCAACTTACGAAGATAACCTCAAACGAAGATAGCTTTTCAACTTACGAAGATAACCTCAAACGAAGATAGCTTTTCAACTTACGAAGATAACCTCAAACGAAGATAGCTTTTCAACTTACGAAGATAACCTCAAACGAAGATAGCTTTTCAACTTACGAAGATAACCTCAAACGAAGATAGCTTTTCAACTTACGAAGATAACCTCAAACGAAGATAGCTTTTCAACTTACGAGACTTACCTCAAACGAAGATAGCTTTTCAACTTACGAAGATAACCTCAAGTCTAGTGCACTAGGTGTTCAAGCCATACAAACATGCACACAACATACATCAACTTCATTTCGACATTTCGTGCATAATACAATACTTCATTATACTACATAACTGCATAATAGATCACTACATTAGGCAATACTTCATTAGACTACATCAACTGCATAGCGTCATACTACATTAAGCAATACTTCATTATACTACATAACTGCATAATAGATCACTACATTAGGCAATACTTCATTAGACTACATCAACTGCATAGCGTCATACTACATTAAGCAATACTTCATTATACTACATAACTGCATAGCGTCATAATACAATATATACTTCATTAGACTACATCAACTGCATAGCGTCATACTACATTAAGCAATACTTCATTATACTACATAACTGCATAATAGATCACTACATTAGGCAATACTTCATTAGACTACATCAACTGCATAGCGTCATACTACATTAAGCAATACTTCATTATACTACATAACTGCATAGCGTCATACTACATTAAGCAATACTTCATTATACTACATAACTGCATAGCGTCATACTACATTAAGCAATACTTCATTATACTACATAACTGCATAGCGTCATCACTACATTAAGCAATACTTCATTAGACTACATCAACTGCATAGCGTCATAATACATTATCAATACTTCATTAGACTACATCAACTGCATAGCGTCATACTACATTAAGCAATACTTCATTATACTACATAACTGCATAATAGATCACTACATTAGGCAATACTTCATTAGACTACATCAACTGCATAGCGTCATACTACATTAAGCAATACTTCATTATACTACATAACTGCATAGCGTCATACTACATTAAGCAATACTTCATTATACTACATAACTGCATAGCGTCATAATACAATACTTCATTAGACTACATCAACTGCATAGCGTCATACTACATTAAGCAATACTTCATTATACTACATAACTGCATAATAGATCACTACATTAGGCAATACTTCATTATTCTACATCAACTGCATAGCGTCATACTACATTAAGCAATACTTCATTAGACTACATCAACTGCATAGCGTCATACTACATTAAGCAATACTTCATTATACTACATAACTGCATAGATCACTACATTAGGCAATACTTCATTAGACTACATCAACTGCATAGCGTCATACTACATTAAGCAATACTTCATTATACTACATAACTGCATAGATCACTACATTAGCAATACTTCATTAGACTACATCAACTGCATAGCGTCATACTACATTAAGCAATACTTCATTATACTACATAACTGCATAGCGTCATAATACACAATACTTCATTAAACTACATCAACTGCATAGCGTCATACTACATTAAGCAATACTTCATTATACTACATAACTGCATAATAGATCACTACATTAGGCAATACTTCATTATTCTACATCAACTGCATAGCGTCATACTACATTAAGCAATACTTCATTAGACTACATCAACTGCATAGCGTCATACTACATTAAGCAATACTTCATTATACTACATAACTGCATAGATCATAATACAATATCAATACTTCATTAGACTACATCAACTGCATAGCGTCATACTACATTAAGCAATACTTCATTATACTACATAACTGCATAATAGATCACTACATTAGGCAATACTTCATTAGACTACATCAACTGCATAGCGTCATACTACATTAAGCAATACTTCATTATACTACATAACTGCATAATAGATCACTACATTAGGCAATACTTCATTAGACTACATCAACTGCATAGCGTCATACTACATTAAGCAATACTTCATTATACTACATAACTGCATAATAGATCACTACATTAGGCAATACTTCATTATACTACATAACTGCATAATAGACCACTACATTAGGCAATACTTCATTAGACTACATCAACTGCATAGCGTCATACTACATTAAGCAATACTTCATTATACTACATAACTGCATAATAGATCACTACATTAGGCAATACTTCATTATACTACGTAACTGCATAATAGATCACTACATTAGGCAATACTTCATTATACTACATAACTGCATAATAGATCACTACATTAGGCAATACTTCATTAGACTACATCAACTGCATAGCGTCATAATACATTAAACAATACTTCATTAGACTACATCAACTGCATAGCGTCATACTACATTAAGCAATACTTCATTATACTACATAACTGCATAATAGATCACTACATTAGGCAATACTTCATTATACTACATAACTGCATTATACTACATTAATATTTAGGCTTCCAAGCCTCTCACATAACACACATTAACTACGTATATGCATATATTCACACTAGACTTTTCGACACACACAAAGTTGACTTAACGGCGTTAGTCAAATCTTAAAGAAAAGTTTGGGATGTTACAATTACCTCCCCCTTAAGAGGATTCCGTCCCCGGAATCTCATCAGATAGGAACAACTCGGGATATTTCTCCTTCATTACTGCTTCAGTTTCCCAAGTCAAGCTTTCTCCATGATTATGCTTCCACTTTATCAAGACAAGTTCAATCACTTTTCGGCGTAACTTCTTTTGCTTTCTTCCAAGTATCGCTACCGGTTCGTCTACTATTCTCTTCATTGGGTCAATACTCACGTCTTTAATAGGAATCACACTCGACTCCTCAGCTAAACATTTCCTCAAGTAGGATACATGGAAGGTGTTGTGAATTCCATCCAATTCTGGAGGTAATTCCAACTGATATGCCACATCTTTAATGCGCTTCACTACTTTAAAAGGTCCAATAAATCTTGGACTCAACTTTCCCTTCTTTCCAAATCGGATAACTCCTTTCCAAGGTGATACTTTCAGCATCACTAAATCACCCACATTAAACTCAATCGGTCTCCTTTTCTTATCTGCATATGTCTCTTATCTGCATATGTTTTCTGCCTTTCTCTTGCCACACGTAAGGCTTCTTTAGCTACATTAACCTTTTCAGAGGTAATTTCAATAATTTCGGGACCGGTCAACTGCTTTTCACCGGGCTCCATCCAACAACTTGGAGTCCTACATCTCCTTCCATATAACATTTCAAATGGTGGCATCCCAATACTTGCATGGTGACTATTATTATAAGCGAATTCAATCAACTTCAAGTGTTCATCCCATGCTCCACCATATTCAAGTACACACGTTCTCAACATATCCTCCAAGGTTTGAATAGTTCTCTCACTTTGCCCATCGGTTTGGGGATGATAGGCGGTACTCAAATTTATTCTACTACCCAACTCCCGTTGAAGACCCTTCCAAAAGTTTGACACAAACCTCGAGTCTCGATCCGAAACAATAGATAAGGGAACTCCATGTTTCGCTACTACTTCATCAATGTACAACTTCGCCATCTTCGTTAAAGGCACATCTTGTCGGGTAGCTAGAAAATGAGCACTCTTCGTCAATCTATCTACAATCACCCAAATCATATCATTCCCTTTCGGCGTTTTCGGTAGCTTCGTTACAAAGTCCATGGTAATATGATCCCATTTCCATTCGGGAACGTCTAATTGATGCAACAAACCATACGGCTTTTTATGGTCCGTCTTCACACTTGCCACACGTAAGGCTTCTTTAGCTACATTAACCTTTTCAGAGGTAATTTCAATAATTTCGGGACCGGTCAACTGCTTTTCACCGGGCTCCATCCAACAACTTGGAGTCCTACATCTCCTTCCATATAACATTTCAAATGGTGGCATCCCAATACTTGCATGGTGACTATTATTATAAGCGAATTCAATCAACTTCAAGTGTTCATCCCATGCTCCACCATATTCAAGTACACACGTTCTCAACATATCCTCCAAGGTTTGAATAGTTCTCTCACTTTGCCCATCGGTTTGGGGATGATAGGCGGTACTCAAATTTATTCTACTACCCAACTCCCGTTGAAGACCCTTCCAAAAGTTTGACACAAACCTCGAGTCTCGATCCGAAACAATAGATAAGGGAACTCCATGTTTCGCTACTACTTCATCAATGTACAACTTCGCCATCTTCGTTAAAGGCACATCTTGTCGGGTAGCTAGAAAATGAGCACTCTTCGTCAATCTATCTACAATCACCCAAATCATATCATTCCCTTTCGGCGTTTTCGGTAGCTTCGTTACAAAGTCCATGGTAATATGATCCCATTTCCATTCGGGAACGTCTAATTGATGCAACAAACCATACGGCTTTTTATGGTCCGTCTTCACACGTGCACACGTCAAACACTTTGCTACAAAATGAGCTACTTCACCTTTAATATCCGGCCACCAATAAATCGGCTTCAAATCTGCATACATTTTGGTGACACCGGGATGCATCGAATACCTACTTCTATGGACCTCTTCAAGGATCAACTCTCGGTTACCACCAAGTAGTGGCACCCAAATACGACCCTTGTATGTTTTGAACCCACGACTATTAGTCTCCATCACAAGTCGTCTCTTCTTCCCAATACTCTCGTTATCAATATTATCCTTCATTAATGCCATCTTTTGTGCTTCTTTAATTCGATCTAATAGACCCGACTTGGCCTGAACTTGCATGCTCATCAACTTACAAGAAGAGCTTTGCACTTTCCTACTTAGTGCATCAGCCACTACATTGGCTTTACCCGGATGGTATTTGATTTCACAATCATAGTCTTTAAGTAATTCCATCCACCTTCTTTGTCTCACATTCATCTCCTTTTGAGTAAACATATATTGTAAACTCTTATGGTCGGTGTAAAGTGTGCATTTAGTACCATATAAGTAATGTCTCCATAATTTCAATGCAAACACAACCGCCGCTAACTCAAGATCATGGGTAGGGTAATTCTTCTCATGAGGCTTCAACTGACGTGAAGCATAAGCAATCACTTTGTCTCTCTGCATTAAGACACAACCCAAACCCGTAATAGAAGCATCGCTATATACCACTAAATCATCAGTACCTTCAGGCAAGGCAAGGATAGGAGCTTCACACAACTTCTTTTTCAACGTTTGGAATGCATTTTCCTGCTTTTCAGTCCACTCGTACTTCACACCCTTCTTTGTTAATTCCGTCATAGGCTTGGCTATTCGAGAAAAATCCTGAATAAACCTTCTATAATACCCAGCCAAACCAAGAAAACTCTTAATCTCGGTAGGTGTCTTTGGCTGCTCCCACTTTGAAACAGCTTCAATCTTTGAAGGATCTACTTTAATACCTTCCGATGTAATAACATGACCAAGAAACTGCACTTCTCGGAGCCAAAACTCACATTTAGAAAACTTTGCATACAACTTCTTCTCCCTCAACACCTCCAAAACTGCTTTCAAATGCTCACGGTGTTCATCCTCTGACTTAGAGTAGATCAAAATATCGTCAATAAACACAATAACAAAATGGTCTAGAAAGGGGCGGCATACCCGATTCATTAAGTCCATAAACGCGGCTGGAGCATTGGTCAACCCAAATGGCATGACCAAGAACTCATAATGACCATATCTAGTCCGGAAAGCTGTCTTTGCTACATCTTCCTTCTTTACCTTCAACTGATGATAACCGGACCGCAAATCAATCTTTGAAAAATACGAAGCACCATGTAGTTGATCAAAAAGATCATCAATTCTCGGGAGAGGATACTTATTCTTGACCGTTCGTTTGTTCAACTCACGGTAGTCAATACACATGCGCATCGATCCATCCTTCTTCTTAACAAAGAGAACCGGGGCTCCCCAAGGCGAGGAACTAGGTTGTATGAACCCTTTGTCAAGTAACTCCTGAAGTTGCGTCATTAATTCCTTCATTTCTGTAGGAGCTAATCGATAAGGTGCTTTAGCAACGGGTGTAGCACCGGGAATAAGATCTATCTGAAAAGTAACTTCACGATCGGGAGGAATACCGGGTAGGTCATCGGGAAACACATCGGGGAAATTGGATACTACATCAACACTAGCGATTGGAGACTTCTCTTTTCTTGCATCAATGACATAAGCCAAGAAATGGCTCTTGTTTTTCCTTATACATTTAATAGCTTTCATCATACTAATTATCTTTATTCCTCCTCTCTTCTTGTCTCCATACACCGTTATCACTTTACCCTCGGATATAGGCAATCGAATTATCTTTTGGGAACATAAAATACTAGCTTCATTTCTAGCCAACCAATCCATACCGATCACTACATCAAAACCACCTAAGGTAGTAGGCAATAGTTGGACTGGAAAAGAACGACCTTCAATCTCAATGTCACAATCGTCATAACCCACACGTATATTATTAACCGTACCATTAGCAATTTCTACCTCTAATGAACAATCTAAGGGTGCAGTGACTCTTTCTAGCTTAGGAGCAAATAATGTGGACACAAACGACCTATTTGCACCTGAATCAAATAAAACAGAAGCAGGTTTTGAATTAACAAGGAAAGTACCACTTACCACCTCGTCATTGTTCTTAGCATCATCAACAGTCATCTGCAAGGCTCTCACTTTTGTTGCTGAAGTGGCTGCTTTCTTTCCGTCACTCTTCATTTGTGGGCAATCGGCAATAAGATGACCCGTTTCTTGACACTTGTAGCAACGAATCTTGTCCCTACATTCAGTTGCAAGATGTCCCGACTTCCCACACTTATGACACCTTCTTGTCTTATCGGAACATTTACCTTCATGAACATTCTTGCAAGAAGCACACCAAGACCCGTTCTTCTTTTTATCTCTGTCACCACTTGAGCTAGAATTCCCACGAAACTTCTTATTATTATTATTGTAGTTAGATGACCAATTTGACCCTCTTTTGAACCCTGCTTTCTTGTCATCAACCTTCACCACAACTCTCTCGCCTTTGAAATCATCATCCAACCTCTTTGACTCCTTTATAGCCGCTGATAAAGTCACATGTTGTCTACATAATCCACGATAACCAGCGGGAAGACCATCACAGTAGGCCTCAATTTGGTCCTCTTGCCTTCGAACCAAATGTCCAACAAACTTCAACTTCTCCATAAACGAGTGTGCATATTCAGAAATTGCACCGGGTTTAGCCACTAACGATCTAAACTCTTTTTCAATCAACCTTAACTCCCGCGTCCCTACATACTCCTCTAGAAATTTCTCCTTAAATGTTCCCCAAGGCATAGCTGCAAGTACCTCAGGAGCCATAGACACTATAGTAGCCCTCCACCAATTACGGGCATTCTTCTTCAACATCCTACTAGCACACAAAACCTTCATATCATCCGGACAATAGCAAGATGCAAAAACTACCTCAATGTCATCAATCCACTCCATAGCTCCCACTGCATTTTGGGTACCATCAAATTCCTTGGCACCACATTTCTGAAAACTTTCGTATTTGAAGTTATTAACACGGGGTGCATTAACAACTCCATGTCCTCCATTATTAACTCCATTAGCACCCACGGCTGCCATGGATGGTTCAGCACTTTGGGAGGGATTAGAGTAATTCCCTTCCGAACGCTCACCCCTTTGTTCGCTCCCAATCCTTTCTGCATTTCTCTCAGCCCTCATTTGAGCTAACTCTTCTTCATTTCTCATTAAGAGAGCTCGAATAGCTCTCAACTCTTCATGTAGTTGGGCTTGATTAGGAACCTGCTCTATAACCGGATTTGCCCTTTCTACTTCAGAGACAGTTGGTGGATCACCAAGACGGCGATTTTGTGCACGGGGTTGCCTTTGCTCTACTTCATTTCTAGCCCCGTTTCCATTAGGAGGAATACCACTACCATTTCCTCCTGCTCTCTGGTTACTAGCTCTAGTGTTTGCCATTAATTCTACAAGGCAACGACGACGGTTAGCAAGAATTAAAGAGTGACTACATATGTTAAGGCTCTACTACCTATAACTACATTATCACACACAATAACAAGCCTTAAATCACACTCTCACTCACTCCCCAACCCGTCCTAGAGCATTCCCCCTCATTAGCTAGGCATCCTACTTAAGCCTAACCTACTTCTCATCGGTCTAAGTCCAAAATCCTACGGCATAAGTCGAATTTTGGTTCACTTAAACCAATTCTCTGATACCAACTTGTAACACCCGTCGTTTAAAAATATGGGTTTTCAAAAACTTTTCACCTAACGGTGTTAAATTGCGGAAGTAAAGACTGTAAAAGTCAAAACCGATAAAAACATTTCGGTTTCTGCATTTATTTGGTGTTACTTGTCATATCAAACAATAGTTCAAATGAAAACCCAACGGTTGCCCAACATAAAACAACCGTTCACACATCACTACATAAATTCGACATTAAATACGTAATGTAATGAATGTCTAAAGAAAGCATCGTCTAAGGGTAGCTAAGGCTCCTGCATTGCATCTACCCAAGCTCACACGTCCTGCATCTAGATTCCATCAAGCTAAACCTGAGGGAACAACCACATTAAAAGAAACAAGTGTTAGCTATTAAAATAGCTAAGTAAGATAACACTTAATTTAAAAGCATTTGTCCAATTAAAACAATCTTCATTATTAGACAAGTTCTTTAGGCACGTCACACATCACACAAATCTGCATAACAACTTCATATCAAATAGGATAATCATCCTAAATGTGCCTATCCTGCAATACTTCATTAGACTACATCAACTGCATAGCGTCATACTACATTAAGCAATACTTCATTATACTACATAACTGCATAATAGATCACTACATTAGCAATACTTCATTAGACTACATCAACTGCATAGCGTCATACTACATTAAGCAATACTTCATTATACTACATAACTGCATAGCGTCATACTACATTAAGCAACACTTCATTAAACTACATCAACTGCATAGCGTCATACTACATTAAGCAATACTTCATTATACTACATAACTGCATAGCGTCATACTACATTAAGCAATACTTCATTATACTACATAACTGCATAGCGTCATCACTACATTAAGCAATACTTCATTAGACTACATCAACTGCATAGCGTCATACTACATTAAGCAATACTTCATTATACTACATAACTGCATAGATCACTACATTAGGCAATACTTCATTAGACTACATCAACTGCATAGCGTCATACTACATTAAGCAATACTTCATTATACTACATAACTGCATAGTAATCACTACATTAGCAATACTTCATTAGACTACATCAACTGCATAGCGTCATACTACATTAAGCAATACTTCATTATACTACATAACTGCATAGCGTCATACTACATTAAGCAATACTTCATTAGACTACATCAACTGCATAGCGTCATACTACATTAAGCAATACTTCATTATACTACATAACTGCATAGCGTCATACTACATTAAGCAATACTTCATTATACTACATAACTGCATAGCGTCATCACTACATTAAGCAATTCTTCATTAGACTACATCAACTGCATAGCGTCATACTACATTAAGCAATACTTCATTATACTACATAACTGCATAGCGTCATACTACATTAAGCAATACTTCATTAGACTACATCAACTGCATAGCGTCATACTACATTAAGCAATACTTCATTATACTACATAACTGCATAGATCACTACATTAGCAATACTTCATTAGACTACATCAACTGCATAGCGTCATACTACATTAAGCAATACTTCATTATACTACATAACTGCGTAATAGATCACTACATTAGGCAATACTTCATTAGACTACATCAACTGCATAGCGTCATACTACATTAAGCAATACTTCATTATACTACATAACTGCATAGCGTCATACTACATTAAGCAACACTTCATTAAACTACATCAACTGCATAGCGTCATACTACATTAAGCAATACTTCATTATACTACATAACTGCATAGCGTCATACTACATTAAGCAATACTTCATTATACTACATAACTGCATAGCGTCATCACTACATTAAGCAATACTTCATTAGACTACATCAACTGCATAGCGTCATACTACATTAAGCAATACTTCATTATACTACATAACTGCATAGATCACTACATTAGGCAATACTTCATTAGACTACATCAACTGCATAGCGTCATACTACATTAAGCAATACTTCATTATACTACATAACTGCATAGTAATCACTACATTAGCAATACTTCATTAGACTACATCAACTGCATAGCGTCATACTACATTAAGCAATACTTCATTATACTACATAACTGCATAGCGTCATACTACATTAAGCAATTCTTCATTAGACTACATCAACTGCATAGCGTCATACTACATTAAGCAATACTTCATTATACTACATAACTGCATAGCGTCATACTACATTAAGCAATACTTCATTATACTACATAACTGCATAGCGTCATCACTACATTAAGCAATACTTCATTAGACTACATCAACTGCATAGCGTCATACTACATTAAGCAATACTTCATTATACTACATAACTGCATAGCGTCATACTACATTAAGCAATACTTCATTAGACTACATCAACTGCATAGCGTCATACTACATTAAGCAATACTTCATTATACTACATAACTGCATAGTAATCACTACATTAGCAAT
Organism: Erigeron breviscapus; assembly: GCA_034093135.1. NCBI lineage: Eukaryota > Viridiplantae > Streptophyta > Magnoliopsida > Asterales > Asteraceae > Erigeron > Erigeron breviscapus. Next base: position 274,906,473 of record CM067167.1, read on the forward strand.
ACTTCATTAGACTACATCAACTGCATAGCGTCATACTACATTAAGCAATACTTCATTATACTACATAACTGCATAGATCACTACATTAGCAATACTTCATTAGACTACATCAACTGCATAGCGTCATACTACATTAAGCAATACTTCATTATACTACATAACTGCATAGCGTCATACTACATTAAGCAACACTTCATTAAACTACATCAACTGCATAGCGTCATACTACATTAAGCAATACTTCATTATACTACATAACTGCATAGCGTCATACTACATTAAGCAATACTTCATTATACTACATAACTGCATAGCGTCATACTACATTAGCAATACTTCATTAGACTACATCAACTGCATAGCGTCATACTACATTAAGCAATACTTCATTATACTACATAACTGCATATTATACTACATTAATATTTAGGCTTCCAAGCCTCTCACATAACACACATTAACTACGTATATGCATATATTCACACTAGACTTTTCGACACACACAAAGTTGACTTAACGGCGTTAGTCAAATCTTAAAGATAAGCCAACGTAGACACAATTCTTTGACTTATATTAAGAAAGAAAAAATTGAGTTTAAAAGAATTAGAAGTTTATTAAAAAAGAAGATATGGTTGTATTCTGTATAACAATGTAAAGCTTCAATGATGTTTTTGAAGGAATGCTAGAAAGTTGAAAAGCATCAGAGAAAATGGATGGTTATTTCCTTTTTAGCAAAAGCCAAGTTAGTGGGTTGTTTATTGATTTTGGAAAATAAGAGTTGGTTTGTGTTTGTTAGGGGTGATGGTCAACCGTTAGATCAGATTTTGGTTGATGTGTTCAACATTTGATCATGATCCGTGTGAAAGGTGATGGGGTGTTTTGATTGGTTGGAGCTTCATTATAATAGTACTGCAATTGGAATTTCGTTGTTTTTCTTAACTTTAACCAACAAATTTAATATTTTTGTACTTTCTTTCTTAACATAAGTCTATATCTAAATGCTAATTAAATTAAATCCTAACATTATTACCTTTGTTTTTTAGGTGTGAGTTTATGATACTAGATTATTTATTTTTTTAATAAAACATACACTTTTTATAATTCTAAAAGTAATTATTTTACTTTTGATAAATATAATTTATAAAATGCTAATGAAATAAAACCACTTATATAATCAATCTACTAGATTTAGACTCGTGTTAAATACACAGATTGTTTATGACATATTAAAAATAAACTAAATATATGTGATCCAAGAAAATTAGTGAAATAACTTCTTGTAGTTTTTGTTGTAGTACAGTAAAACCTCTATAAATTAATAATTTCGGGACCAGGGTATTTTATCAATTTAGCGAGATATTATAATATCGATAAATTAATAAATTATTAATTTAACGAGATTCATGTAAGACGAGCTTGAGGATGATTCGGTAGCTTTGAACCGGTCACTTGAAAAGAAGCATTGTAAGTGACAACAACAATTCACAACTTTTTGTTACAATACGAGAAGATAATGCCTCAACTTTTAAGTGCAAAGGAAGATTTTTAAAAAAAAACTCATAATAGATTTAAATTTAAAAAAGAAAACAAATGACTAACAAAATAAAGTAACTCCGAATGCCGTCTTCTACGGAAAACAAATGACTTTAAATTCATTTTACTTAGACAATTTTAAAATTTTAGATTATTTTAGGAGTTATTAATTTATAGTTTCGCCGGGACCAATAAATTTACACTAGGATTTCAAAAAAGTTATTATCTTATTATTTTATTGATTGGGGTCCAATTTTGTACTGGTCTCAAGTTGGGACCAGACAAACTATTAATTTTATCGAGGTTATTAATTTATCGAGTATTATTTTATAGAGGTTCTACTGTATTTGTTTTTCATGAAACTTGGGGCAATTGTCTTTTAGTAGATATTTTAAGATTATAGTCTATTATTAAAATTCATTCCCATTCTTAAAGATAAAAACTATTTTAAAATATAATTTATAAATTTTGTGGGAAATTTGTATGAAATAATGTTCATTTCCGACGACTTTCTAAGGAATTTTTCTTTTTTTTGATGAATATAAATAAATCATCGGAAATTAGTCGGGAAAAGTTATGTTTTCTAATGAATTTCCTACGAAAAATAAATAAAGTACTAGATTTATATTATTAAAAATATATATATATATTTCAGCGGAAATTCGTTAAAAATTTGTTTTGGTTTCGACGTATTTCCGACAAATCATTTTCATTTTCTAGTTTTTATTTTATTTTTGGAATATACATTTATTTCGTCGGAAATTCGTAGGAAATTGTATATATTTCCGACGAATTTCTAAGGAACTATATTAGTTATTGACAATGATAGTTTTTTCGTCGGAAATTCGTAGGAAATTGTATATATTTCCGACGAATTTCTAAGGAACTATATTAGTTATTGACAATGATAGTTTTTTCGTCGGAAATTCGTAGGAAATTGTATATATTTCCGACGAATTTCTAAGGAACTATATTAGTTATTGACAATGATAGTTTTTTCGTCGGAAATTCGTAGGAAATTGTATATATTTCCGACGAATTTCTAAGGAACTATATTAGTTATTGACAATGATAGTTTTTTCGTCGGAAATTAGTCGGGAAAAGTCATGTTTTCCAACGAATTTTCTACGAAAAATATATAAAATTCTAGATTTTAAGTTATTTTAAAAGCTTTTATAGACATTAATAGATACATACATGCATATATCATCATAATAATGCTTAAATACACATAGACACCAGGATACATGTAGATAAAGTTACATATACATATATTAGTTTTTATACACATACATATTGAAGTATTGAATCAAAACAACACATACACCAATAGAACACATGAACACATTAATGATCACATATTCACATGTATCTATCTATATACACAATATCTACATACATACGTTAAATTCGACACCAATTGTGGCATAAATAACATACGCCTCAACCTATATACCTAAACATACCTGAATTTTACATAATCATATCAGCGTACGTGTATAGTAACACTAATACATACACAAATATGAATGTATATTTTACTATGTTTGTAGATAGTCAACCTAAAGTAATATCTTTGTCGAAAAATATGTGAAATACATTGTATTTTATAAAAAATTTATAACTTCGTCGGAAATTCGTAGGAAATTGTATATATTTCCGACGAATTTCTAAGGAACTATATTAGTTATTGACAATGATAGTTTTTTCGTCGGAAATTAGTCGGGAAAAGTCATGTTTTCCAACGAATTTTCTACGAAAAATATATAAAATTCTAGATTTTAAGTTATTTTAAAAGCTTTTATAGACATTAATAGATACATACATGCATATATCATCATAATAATGCTTAAATACACATAGACACCAGGATACATGTAGATAAAGTTACATATACATATATTAGTTTTTATACACATACATATTGAAGTATTGAATCAAAACAACACATACACCAATAGAACACATGAACACATTAATGATCACATATTCACATGTATGTATCTATATACACAATATCTACATATATACGTTAAATCGACACCAATTACGGCGTAAATAAGATACGCCTCAACCTATATACCTAAACATACCTGAATTTTACATAATCATATCAGCGTACGTGTATAGTAACACTAATACATACACAAATATGAATGTATATTTTACTATGTTTGTAGATAGTCAACCTAAAGTAATATCTTTGTCGAAAAATATGTGAAATACATTGTATTTTAAAAAAAATTATAATTTCGTCGGAAATTCGTAGGAAATTGTATATATTTCCGACGAAAATAATTTCGCCAAATTCGTAGGAAATTGTATATATTTCCGACGAATTTCTAAGGAACTATATTAGTTATTGACAAGGATAGTTTTTTCGTCGGAAATTTGTCGGAAAAATTTCAGTTTTCTTACGAATTTCCTACGAAAAATAAATAAAGTACTAGATTTATATTATTAAAAATATATATATATATTTCAGCGGAAATTCGTTAAAAATTTGTTTTGGTTTCGACGTATTTCCGACAAATCATTTTCATTTTCTAGTTTTTATTTTATTTTTGGAATATACATTTATTTCGTCGGAAATTTCTTACAAATATGAAAATTTCCCACTTTTTTCCGAGGAAACATTTGTTTTTGACTTTATTATAGTTCAAACAAATAGTTTCTCACGAATTTCCGACGAAATAAAATTTTGACATTAATCCCTCGGTATTTTGTCGCTAATGTGTGTATTTTAGTGTCGAATTTCCGACGAAAATTAATTTCTCGTAAATTCGTAGGAAATTTGTCACAAATGAGACAACTTTCTATTCATGCTCTTTTTGTTTGAAATTCGTCGGTAAAGCCTGGGAAAATTTCCGACCAAAAATTTTCGTCGGAAAATTCGTCGCTGATGCCCAGTTTTCTAGTAGTGTTCTTGGCATTTAGGAGATTCATGTAAACTGTAAAATACACAAACACAGATCGACTTTTTTCAAAACTAATCAGAATATTATAAAGGAAAAGTGTCTAATATGATGGATATTCACATTCTCCGTTATGCTTTTTTTCTTTTAAAAAAATAGTTAGATATCACCCTTTTGATTATTATAAAATCTTCAACGAATTGAATAATATGACTTAATAATGTCAAAAGACGTGCAAGTGTTGTGTAAAAGGAAAGGAGTGGAAGAGTATCCACAGGATACAAGTAAAACCAACGCAAAAATATCGACTTTAATTTATTTATTTTTTTCGTTCCTTAAAAAATTACAGTATTTGTGAATTGTTTAATATACAGGATCTAAACTAGAACCACACATTAATAATCACATATCGACCCAGCTTTAATTCTCCGCCTCTGGTATGCCAAACTACATACAAGATTATTATAGGAGTATGGTGAAGCTAGCTAGTTATCGATCGATCAATCAATCAATCATGCGAGGTATATGCACACGGAAGAATTGGTGACAAGTTCCCAAGTTCTAACTTTAGCTTATCTATTTAAATCGTCATTTTATATATGCAGTGGTTATGATTTATTTCCAACGTTGGAATTTAAATGTCTAATAAGTATTTCTCTTTGTGTAATATAATATTTAATAAAAGTTATGTCATTGAAAAATACATCTAATACTCAATCCATCTATATGTTGTATATTAACTATTGTATAACGAAAATAAAAATATTTACAGTCAAAGTTGTAAAAGATGACTTTAAAAGTCAAATAGGACATTTAAAGAACGATTATAATATATATTATATCTATATATAAGTTTATTAGTAATGTATATATACACTTTATGTTCATCCGGCCGGGAACAAAATCTTGTGCCAGGAGGTTAATAATCAAGTGAATTGGAGAAAGTTTGTGGTGAAATCGATTACTTTAAAGGAAGCATTTAGCTAATTAATAATTATTGTATGGAAGATGATTGCCTGAAATAATAAACAATAATATATGGACATGAATTATATTAAGGGTAACATGTTGTGTACAAGATCTCTATCTCAATGAGTACGAGAGCATGCAGTTTAATTAGTCATGATCATATCAACACAAAACCTAATATCTGAATTAATAACTATTCAAAACTCACTCATGATAACCTTCATATACTCGTGGTTCTCATCATAAAATTTATAAACTACAGTAGCTAAAAGTTCACAATATATTTCAAATGGAAGTATTGAAGTAGATACTTGGTAAACGGTTAAAGTTATAATAAGTCCAATCTTCATGGTCCACTTCACTATTGAACTTAAATTATCATCTATTCCAGAGTTAATTACAGAAACCGTCCCTGTCGTGGTATCTTGCTTGCAGGTTTTATTCCTAACTTTCAAAAATTACAGTTTTATTCCAAAAAACTTTGCTCCGACAACAGTTTTAGTCCTGACCATAAACGTCCGTTTAAAACCAGGTCACGTGATTCGCACGTGATGGGTAATCTTGCAAATTGGCTTAATAATACCCAAAGTTAATTACAGAATTCCTCCTTGTTGTGGATCGTCACTTGTATCTTTCATCCCTAACTTTCAAAAATTACAGTTTTTGTCCAAAATCCAAAATCCCAAATGAAAATTAGACACAAAATCATTTGGATTTCTAATGCATAACATATATCACAGATACAATCCCAAATCCAAAATCAAACACAAATCTAATCCAAAATTAATAACAACAAATCTAATGAAAATTAAATTCAAATCCCATCACTTTCATATCAATACATGATCTGTATACAAACATTATATACAATTATATATATTAGATCTATTCTTTATATACAATTAACTCACAAACAAAAAAAACTTTAAAAAACCCCATCATCTTTATTATTCTTGGTTCTTTTTTTTTTTTTTGGAACGGCAAAAAATCCCATCATCTTTATTATTCTTGATTCTTCCTTTATTTTTATAAGTTCTCAAAACAAAAGTAAAACTTAAAGTAAAAAAAAGATAACAATCACTTAAAACCCATAAACGGGATTAGTAGTTTTGAAACGAGTCAAACTTTGATAAAGCACTTTTGAAGTGAAAAGGTAAGCGTATGAATAGTCGTTGAAAACGTAATTTCAAAATAGATAATAATATGTCAACGAAGAATTTGAACGAGTCTTGAGTTGAAAGTCTTAAGTAAGCGAATCATTTATCAGGAGAAACCGAAACTAGTCGCGAGAGTGCAAGAGGGGAACAAAACCCCTCCCCACCTCTCATTCTATCTTATCTCTTCACACACAAACACCTACTAACTCTCTCCTTCTCTCTCAACCTCAAGAACACACACAAACACACACTAACCAAATCTTCTTCATAAATTCGGATCTAAGGCCTTAGTTAGCATCAAAAGTGTTAGAAATTTGTTAAATAATAATTCCCTACTCTTAAACTTCAAGATTGTTGGGTAACATCAAGTGTTCATCTCCATTAAAGCTCCAAATCCGAATTCGAAGCTTTGGGTTGTTTTGGTAAGTGATTCTTAGCTCAAAATCATCATTATATGTTGCTTATCATGTTTCTTGGTCGAATCTAAACATCCTTGGTCTCGTTGGTAGTCAAAATCGGATTTTTGGGCTTCTAGGGTTTTGGGTTGGAATCTAGGGTTTGATTTGAGTTAGATTGTGTTTTGGAAAGGATTTGGTGATGGGTTTTGTCAAATATATGTTTGTAACATGTTTCCTAGCTTCAAAATGGTCCTTGGATGTTCAAAATCGAGTTTGGGTCAAATTTGGGTCGTGTTTGGCTTAGTAAGGGTTTGCTGATCTTGGGTGTGCAAGTCCCGGCGTCCCAGACGCTGGGCCAGACTTGTTAATATTTTTGAAATTTAAATGGGATAACCTTTTGTGCCATAACCAGTTTGTGTCTTCATCAGCTTGAGTGTAGAAACATTGCTCTGAAGAAGAGCTTTCCATATCCATCACATACACGTTCCCTTTTCTGGGAGCAATCAACACTACCTTCCAGTCCTTGTTGAATACGATGCCCTGAGCAACATTGAATAAGACTTGATAGCCATCGTCACATAGTTGACTTACACTGATCAAGTTGTATTTCAAACCATTCACAAATGCAACACATGTAAACTTGACTTGTCCATTGTTCAGAACACCATATCCCTCAGTCTTTCCACAACCATCATTTCCAAAAGTGATGGAGGGTCCATCAGAAATGGTGAACTCCTCCAGTAGGGTCTTACATCCGGTCATAGTCCTGCCAGCTGCACTGTCAAGATACCAGATAAGCTTCTTTCGATCGCCCTACACATACACCAGATATTGATTAGTTAAATTTGGGAACCCATCGACTGATGGGTTCACTGGATCCTCCCTTATGGATCCCTGGGGTAATCTGGTCTAGTTCACTTTCTTCAACAGTAGTTTTTGTTGAGAACACTACTGGAGTTGATAGTTTAGAAACCTTTTTCTTTTTCTCAACTGGAGAAATAAATTTGTCTTTCTTTGCAAAAGGTTTAGTATTTTGTCTAGGGTCAGATGAAGTACCCTCAATAAAGTTTAGTCTTGCGTTAAAACTTTGAAATTGACGAGTCAGCGTTTGAATCTGGCTCTCTAACCTGGACAAAACATTTTCATCAGATGATACCTGAGCCTTTCCAGTTGTAGGCTTAGGTAGGGGATTGTTTTGAGGCAAAGGTCTATTCTGCTTAACCTTTTTAACTGGACCAGTCATCTGGACAGCTCCAGTCTTAACCTCTGGGCAAAGAACTTGGACAGTATTAGCCTTGGGAGTTACAGGCTCATCATAAACAGTGGTGGGCCTGAATCCCTCTGGTAATCGATCGATTACTGGTATTAATAATGCTATATGAGTATTTCCATCTAAGTATGCACGTTTTTGAGTTGGAAATTGTTTTACACTAGCATCATATGGCTTTTTGGTTTCTAGCCATGACTTTATTACCAGTTTTTCTTTCTCTAAAATGATTTCAAGATCTTGTTTTTCTTGAATCAATTGTTCAGTTACCAGAACCTGGGCTTGAAATGCCAGTTCAATGTCTTGAAGTTCTTTTAATTTTGATTTTAAAGCAGCCATTTCAGAAGAATCTGTTTCTAGACCATTTAGACTGTCAAATCTAACAGTTTCCACAAAAATTAAATCAGAATTTAGAGCTTCAGCGATGTCCAATTTAAGTTCAGGATTAGTTTCAAGATCATACTCACTAACCTTTTTAATAACAATGTCGACCCAACGACCAGATGTGACATCATCCCTCACCAGATGCTCTTGATCTGCCAGAGCCATAAAACAACAATCTATTTCCACTTCTTCATCGACTGATGAATCATCAGAGGGAACCCATGCTTCTTCAGTAGTTGCTATCATGCATTTGTTATTGTCTTCCATCTGTTTAGACAAGAGAGCAATCTGAGCCTTAAGCTTTTTGTATTTCAACTTATAGCTATCATCAGGCTTGTTATAAGAAGCAGTTGGACCAGACTGAGAGACAAACTGACTGGACCTGCACTCTTTCATGAAATGACCTTTTCTGCCACACTTAAAGCATGTCAGATTGGTCTTGTCAGTGGAAGAACTGGGTGCATGTTGTCCAGTGGGCCTATTTGCTCTGGCCTTAAAACGGTTAAACGTTTTGGCCATCATTGCAACCAGGTCATCACTGTCAGTTTCATCACAGTCTGGAGAGATATCATTACAAGCTCCAGAATCCATTAGTTCAGACATCATCTTCTTCATAGAAAATACATTCTCAGAAGATATTAATGCCGCACAAGGTGGTGCAGTATTAGTGACCACTGTGGAACTACTGGAAGCATGATTAAAAGAATCTTTTTCTGCCTCAATCCTCTGGGCTTGATTTTCTTCAGTGAATCTGAAGGCTCCATACAATGTTGACAAAGTATGGGAATGCAAGGTTTTACCTTGCCTCAAGACCAGAATCATGTGAGACCATTTTGTTGGAAGAATATCACAAAATTTCTCCAAAAGTATATCCTTGTCTTTTTCTACCCCTAGTCCTCTTAACTGGTTTATGATGCTCATAAATCTGGTGTAAGTACCAGTAAGGGACTCATTGGGGAGAGCAAAAAATGACTCATACTTTTTGTTTAAGGAGACTTTTCTGGTAACAACAGTATCATCACCTCCCTCATGCTGGTTCACTAGTTCATCCCACATGCTTTTGGCACTGGGATAGAGAACTAGTGTGGGAATAAGAGTTTCTGGAACAGCCCCGAGGATCATATTTTTAAGAAGTGTATCAAGATTTACTAATCTTTTCTCCTCTTCGGACCAGTGTTCCTCTCTCTTTTCCCTCCCACTTCTTGATCCTGTAGGGTCAAGGAGTGCATTGATAGGAAGTCTTGGCACATAGGGTCCTTCGTTTAAGATTTTCATCATATTCCTTTCAATACCAGTAACATGCAATATTATCCTAGCTTTCCACGTACCAAATTCATCACTGCTCCCATTGAATTTAGGAACAGGATTATTCGAGTAATGCACATGCACATGTGGAGAAGCAAGAGGAGGAGGTGGTGGATTGTTATTTCCAGTGGGTGGTTCATTAAAAATAGTTTCATGAGTTTCTTGTAGATTTTCTGGGATTGCCATCGCGAAACAGATCTAGGTAAGTGTATTAACCTTCTGCTCTGATACCAATTGTAAAGTCCCTCACACGATGGTTTAACCCTACGAGTGTAAAATACAAGACAAGTATGAACTAGATTCGGACTAGTATTACTTCAATATAAATAAGCAAGAATATGAACAAAGTAATAAATGACTTAAGCAATATTTAAACAAGTAAATAAATGGTGGAACACAAATGTAGTTTTTCAAGTGTATTTTCTTTATAGATGTATAAACAAAATACAAGATCGTTGCGGAACCTAGATATTACACGTATGTAAGTATCTAAACAATCTTTGAATTACAAGTGATCTATACTTGCTAAATAAACTCCTTTGATCGATATACTTAGAGTTGTGAAGTATAACTGTTTAGATCGAGAGTATTTAAGCAAGTTCACCAATTTGCTAAAAAGTGATTTTCTCAAAGAAATGACTTTGTATTTATAGGCAATAAAATTCACCAGTGAATTTTGTGCCGTACAAATATGGTTGCATACATTTAATGATCCGACAAGAACATTAAATGTATTGGATAAGGAATAAGGATAAAGCCACATCAAGTGCAAGTGTATCCTTTTATCCAACCACCTTAACACACGTATACTTTGGTAAAGAACAAGTGGGTTGTTCTTTGGAAAGTGTGTAAAGGCTTAAAGTCAAATCCTCGATATCAGTGTTCAGACTTGTAAGGTCTAGAACACTGACAATCCTCCAGTGTACAGATCTGGTAAGACTTCCAGTGGACTCCGCCATTTGTAAGTCTTCTTTATTCTGACTTCAGTCTTTGACTTCAGTGAGAATGTCTTCAGTAGAGTAGATCTGGACTGGGGTGAAGTCCAATGAGCTAATCTGGAGAATACTCCAGATTTCCTATACAAGTGTTTGCTCACTGGTCTTCCATTATTTCTGGACAAATCTTCAGAGGGACTCCAGATTCCAAGTCTGGAGTAGGTCCAGTAATATACCATTTCTGGACAGATCTTTAGTAATGCTCCAGTAGTCGAGTCTGGAGCGAGTCCAGTAAATCTGGACTAAATCTGGACCTAACAGAGAGAAAATCGACTACAACTTCTTCGATCTGAGGTGTGTTTTCTTCAGGCTAAATATAGAAAGGTGTTGACCGGTGTGATTCCTTTTGTTCATCATCTAACTATTGTGAACCCTCGTGCTGGTAAATCTCTTGTGGATGAAGCTGCTGGTGAAGATTTTGATATTTATAAGTTATGCCCGGATTCTTCATCCGGGTCATGATTCCGGCTACTGTGGCCGTTATGTTTAGATTTGTATGAAGGGTTGTTACCCTTTCTTTTTGTATTTTAGTATTGGTAGGCGTCCCCACCATTTTTAATATTTCAGGCTTGTACTTCAAATAGTGCAATAATAGAATGTTTATTCATTCGTTCATATAAAATTTTATTAATTTATTAATTTATTGTTAGAGCACATTAAGTGCATAAATTGTTGTCCGATGCAATAATTCTAAAAGGCTGAGAAATTCGTACATATATGTCTTACAAACTTTAAGTTCGTAAGAACTAATAAGTTCGTAAGTATATGCCAAACGAACTTTAAGTTCGTAAGAACTAATAAGTTCGTATGGCCCAGCACAGTTTGTACGAGTTTGACAGCCCAGCCCATGTTCAGCCTATAAATAGAGATCTTAGGTTTAGGTTTTCAGTTGATGATTTAGTTGCAACGTTAGTCATTCACTAGGTTCTCAAGGTAGAGATCTATACCTTGAGATGCCGCCCAAAGAATCAGATTTCTACTCGTTTTATGTATTGTAATCTTATGATTAATACAAGATATGAGTTTTTACATCTGAATTTATCTCCTGTTCTTATTATCATCTTGTGTATTTTCGTGTTCATCACCATTTTCATCATATAAACCTAAAGACGATTATAGATGGATTCCGCACATCTATGACTGTATAGATCTCGTGTTAAACGATCCGGGAACGTGTCTCAACACGTTTTTCAACATGGTATCAGAGCTAGGAGGATATTTTTCCTCAAACGAGATCTGAAAATTAGGTTTTTGATGAAAAATTTCGACCAGATCTGCTAAATTCGTACAGATTTGTTCTTACGAATTTAATTTACGAAGTTACTTAAGCTTATGAAGACTAAGTTCGTGCTGACATCTCACGAACTTAGCTTACGAATTTAGTCTCAACTTCGTACAGATGGGGTCTTCAACTTACGTACTTAACCTAAAACCCTTACGAACTTAACCTTTTTCACCTCACGAACTTACACTTATGAACTTAGGTTTTGCTTGCAAAGTAACTTTGTTCTTACGAAGTTAGATTGCACTTACGAAGTTAGTTGTTCTAACGAACTTAAATTTCAGTTCATGCAGACTTAGTTCTTACGAAGATAGCATCTAAGTTCGTGCTGATGTCATCGCGAAGTTAGTTTAACTGAGTGATGATGTCATCACGAAGATAGTCTTTCTAGCTGAAACAAGTTCGTATATGGTTCTTATCAGACGACGAAGATGTTCTCAAGCTACTATAGAGGTTCAAGATTAATCAGAAGATCAATTGCATGGAAGCACACAACAGGGTAGTATAATAATTAAAAAAAAAAAAAAAAAAAAAAGAAGAGTATTTTGGCGGGAAAAATAATTTTTGTCCATGGTCTTAAAATGGCATGATTCATGGAGATTTGAAGTTTGGTAGCGTTCGAAAAATTTTCGGTCCGTTTTTGTGCGATTTCGGCACGTTTTGGATGAAAATTTTCGGCAATTATCAAATTTTTCCTACAGCCTTAGAAATAAAAATTTACGTGAATACCAATGTTTCACGTAAATGTGTTTTTCCTCGGAAATTTGGAGGGAAAACGAATATACCCTGTTTGGCGAAGAGTTTTAACCGTCGTGAGCTCTAAGCTTTTTGAAGAACTTCAAGAATGGGAGATATTTAAAACCTAAGACAGGCTGAAGTTCAAGATTTTTGCTAAGAAATAGGGGGGATAAACCTCGGTATTTCTAAATAAAAATATGAACTACTCGACATTCATTGAAGATCAAAGGTTATTCTGTTCATTCATTCAGTTTAACGTTGATGGTGATTAAAGTATTATAATGTTCGAGTTTGAAGATCATCATGTTATTTATTGGAGTATTATCAAAAGATGATCTTTCACATATAGCGGTTTGAACTGTTGAAGTATTGGAGTAATGAAGCTGGTTACTTGTTGTTGAGTATTTGAAGATTGAATCTTATCTATATTCCAAGACATAGAGATGATATCAGGCAATTTTGGTGAATGGTTGCGAAGATAAAGATCTTTGTGTATGGCAGCTTATACAACAGAAGAGGATATCGGATTAGAAAGGCTTCGGGTGATTGGTAGAGTTGTGAAGATACAAGACAGAGTCAGACATTGCTAGTTGAGACAGGATTTATGCGACTACATTTTGTGATTCAGTTTACAGAGTTTCTTATTTTTTGTGAGAGCTGATTGATTTGATGCTGATTGTTGGAAATTCAACTTCGCCATTACATGCCAATTAAGCAAGATGAGCAGGGTCTCCGGCAATAAATCCTAGGGTGGAAGATTGCTGATGTTTAATTTGGAGGTGCTACTACTGAGGGGGAGAACTACAGCAAGAGGTGTTGGGTTGGTTGGTTTTCATGAAGATATAGAGATTTTGCAGGTTGAAGATCAGGTTGCAGTTTCAGAAGATTGAGTCTCGACATAGAAGAACCGATGTCTCAAGTTAAGGGGGAGGTTATTCACTTAGACTTTCTATAACTGATATTGGAACTTCTTGAAGAATTGATTGCACCGGCCAAGGGGGAGTTTGTTAGAGCACATAAGTGCATAAATTGTTGTCCGATGCAATAATTCTAAAAGGCTGAGAAATTCGTACATATATGTCTTACGAACTTTAAGTTCGTAAGAACTAATAAGTTCGTAAGTATATGCCAAACGAACTTTAAGTTCGTAAGAACTAATAAGTTCGTATGGCCCAGCACAGTTTGTACGAGTTTGACAGCCCAGCCCATGTTCAGCCTATAAATAGAGATCTTAGGTTTAGGTTTTCAGTTGATGATTTAGTTGCAACGTTAGTCATTCACTAGGTTCTCAAGGTAGAGATCTATACCTTGAGATGCCGCCCAAAGAATCAGATTTCTACTCGTTTTATGTATTGTAATCTTATGATTAATACAAGATATGAGTTTTTACATCTGAATTTATCTCCTGTTCTTATTATCATCTTGTGTATTTTCGTGTTCATCACCATTTTCATCATATAAACCTAAAGACAATTATAGATGGATTCCGCACATCTATGACTGTATAGATCTCGTGTTAAACGATCCGGGAACGTGTCTCAACACGTTTTTCAACATTTATTATTATTATTTTTTTAACAGTAAAACTTACGCAAGTTTGTTGTGTTCCATGTCCGGCTGACGGGTTTGTCGTCCATTGTGGAGAGCTTGTAAGCGCCATTTCCAATGACTGTGTCAATCTTGTATGGTCCTTCCCATGTTGGCCCCATTTTTCCTTGATATTCTACTTGACTTGCGCTATTGAGTCTGAGGACATAATCGCCAATCTTATAGCTGTATGGGTGGACTCTTTTATTATAATATTTCTCAATCCTTTGCTTGTACGTAGCCTCCCTAATGGATGTGATTTCTCTTCTTTCTTCCAGGAGGTCTAGGTTGACACGCATTTCTGTATCGTTGTCTTCCTCTTTTATTTTTGACATTCGACAGGTCGAGACTTGTATCTCTGCTGGTAGGACAGCTTCTGATCTAAATGCTAGAGAGAATGGGGTTTCTCCATTGCTCTGCTTGGGCGTTGTACGATGTGCCCAGAGTACTAATGGTAATTCGTCTACCCAGCCGTTGTGGCTGTGGCCTAGCCTTTTCTCCATTCCCTTCCCTATTTGCTTGTTGATCGCCTCTACTTGTCCGTTACCTTGTGGGTGGTATACGAACGTGAAGGATTGCGTTATATTTAGCCTTTTGCACATCTCTGGGAACGTGCCTTCTGCAAATTGCTTTCCGTTGTCCGAGACAATTATTTGGTAGTCCGAACCGATATATTATGTATTCCCAGACAAAGTTCTCGATTGCCTTTCCGTTTATTGTTGCCACTGGTTTGGCTTCTACCCATTTTGTAAAATAATCAATTGCCACAATTAAAATTTTACCTTCCCTGGTGCTTTCGGTAATGGCCCTACTATATCAATTCCCCATTTTGTGAAAGGCCACGCAGACGTTACTGATGTCATGTCGTGTTTTGGTAGCCTGGGGACGTTTGCGTGTATCTGACATGCTTCGCAGTTTTGTAGTAACTTGGCTGCGTCTCGGTGCATTGTTGGCCAAAAATACCCTAGGCGCAGTGCTTTCGTCGCTACTGACCTGGGTCCTGCATGTAATCCGCAGATTCCTTCGTGGATTTCAAAGATTATTGTCTCTGCCTGCTTGGGTCCTACGCAGCGTAGCCATGGGTTTAGAAATGCTTTCTTATAAAGGTTTCCTTCAATCAACTTGTACTGTGGGGCTTTTATTCTGATCTTTCTTGCCTCGTTTTCATCCTCCGGGAGTATTCCGCTTATCAAGTATTCTGTTATCGGGGTCATCCAATTCTTGCCCTCTTCCTTGACGAGATCGTGAACTTGCTTCTCGTATATTGATCTCTCTTTTAGGACTTCTATCAATACTTTCTTCCCTAGGTGGTTGAATGTTAATGAAACCAGTTTACTTAAAGCGTCAGCTTTCTTATTTTGGTTTCTTCGTATATGTTCGATGCTGAAACTTCCAAATTGCTCAATTAACTCTTTTGTTTTTTCCAAATATAGCTTTATTATTTCTCCTTTGGCCTCATATTCTCCCTTCACCTGGTTAGCTACTAGCTGGGAAACCACAAATGCTTTGATGCTTCTGATTTTCATGTCTTTAGCTAGGTTTAATCCAGCTATCAATGCCTCATATTCTGCTTCATTGTTTGTTGTATCAAACTCAAACCTTAGGGCGTATGTGTATTCTTTCTAATCTGGGCTTACTAGCTGGATTCCGGATCCACAGCCCTCCGAGCTTGACGCTCCATCTGTGTATAATTCCCAGGTTTCAGAATCTACCTCCCAGCTACTACAAATGACGTTGAGTGGGTTACTGAATTCCCTGTTTCCTTGATTTCAGTGATGAAGTCTGCGAGTATTTGCCCCTTGATTGCATGTCTAGTTCTATACTCAATATCATAAGCTCCTAGCTCGATCGCCCATTTTGCCATTCTCCCAGCCTTTTCGGGTTTCGTTAGCACCTGTCGTAATGGTTTATCCGAAAGTACAACGATTGGGTGTCCTTGAAAGTACATGCGTAGTCTTCTAGTTGCGTGAACGAGACTTAACACGAGCTTTTCCATCTCTGGGTAGTTTACCTCTGCTCCTTGTAATATCCTACTTACAAAGTAAACTGGCATCTGCTTCCTATCTCTTTCTGTAAGTAATACCGCGTTGACACACTCCGTGGAGGCTGCGAGGTATATAAACAAGGTTTCTCCTTTCTTAGGGGATGTTAGGGTGGGTAGCTCTGCTATGTGTTTCTTCATTTGTTCGAATGCTTCGTCGGCCTCTTTGGTCCATTCAAAACCTTTCTTTGCCCCACAACTCTTTAATGTCTTGAAAAATGGCAGTTGTCTGTCAGCCCCTTTTGAGAGGAAACGACTCAATGCTGCGAGTTTACCGTTTAGGCTTTGAACTTCCTTTACTGTCTTCGGGGCTGGGAGTTCAATAATCTTGTTTACCTTTGATGGGTTTGCTTGGATTCCCTTATTTGTTATGTAGTATCCTAAGAACTTCCCGGCCTCCATTCCAAAAGAACATTTCTTGGGGTTGAGTTTCATGTTTATCTCCCGCAGGGTGTTGAACGTCTCTTGGATGTCTGCGAGTAGGTCTTCCTCCGTTCTGCTTTTGATGACCATGTCGTCTACGTAGACCTCTAGGTTTTGTCCAATTTGCTTATGGAACGCCTTATCTACGAGCCGTTGGTAGGTCACACCTGCGTTCTTTAGCCCGAATGGCATCTTTGTATAACAGAATGTTTCTTTGCTGGTGTGAAAATATGTTTTCTCTTTGTCCTCTTTGGCCATTTGTATTTGATGATATCCCTTGTAGGCGTCTAGGAAGCATTTCCATTTGTGCTCCGCTAGGGATTCAACCTTCCAATCTATTTCTGGTAATGGATAGCAGTCTTTTGGGCATGCTTTATTTATGTCTGTGAAGTCTACGCACATTCTCCAGCCTCCGTCTCCCTTTTTTACCATAACCGGGTTTGCAATCCACGCAGGGTATGTGGCTTCTCTTATGATTCATGCTTTTACCAATTCATCTACTTCTTTGCATGCTGCCTAATCTCTTTCATACGATAGGCTTCGCTTTTTTTGTCGTACTGGTTCCATGTTTTTTCTTTCATTCAACTTATGTTCCGTAACAAAGGTGTTTCCCCCTAGGGTGAGTGTTTTGGGAACCCCTGTCATATCCGCATATTCCCATGCGAAAATGTCGATGTTCTGTTGTAATAATTTTTGTAGCTTCTTTTTTAAATCTTCTGGTTGTCCCTTCCCTGTGGTTATCATTTGATCAGGAAAGGCTGGGTTTACGAGTACCTTGTCATTATCTTGTGCTTGATCAGTCTGGCTAGGTCGTTCTTCTTCTTCTGGTTCTTCCTTTGCCTTTTTGACCTCGTTTATTTGTTTCGTCTGGTCGTAACTTTATTTTATCATTCCTATGCCTGCGCTTGTCTGGAATAACACCATGGCGTGAACCGTGGAAGGCACCATTTCCATCCGTTGAATTGCTGGTCTTCCCAGGAGGAGGTTGTGTGGTGAGGGTGCTCATACCACGGTGAAGTCTAGGGTTTCCGTTCGAGAGAACGGAGGATCCCCTAGTGTGACATCTAGATCTATTTCCCCAAGGGGCCATACGCGGTCTCCAGCGAATCCTGCGAGTGGGCCTGTGGGTTTTGTCATTCTTGCCTTGATCGCTTTCGGTAACTGTAGGAAACAGTGTTCATAAATAATATCACATTCGCTTCCATTATCGATGTATACCCTTCGTACAGAGATATTGAATATCTGTGCTTTTATGATTAGCGGATCTTTACTGGCTTTTGCGTTTTTCAAAGCAGGAACAGATTTCTTGACGGGATCTGTGAATCTTCTGGATCCTTTCGTTTGGTAATTGTTTTATTAATTTCTGTTGCGGCGTACATTTTGGGATTGAGTCTCGCTGCAGGGAATCTAAAATGCTTGTTTAATGAGATTTTTAGGAAGAGAAAATTTTTTAGGTTTTGACCTTTTCGGTGTAACTTGTGATGGTAGATAGCGGCGGTCCCGCGGATGGCGCCAATTGTTTGTACAACCGATTAGGTTAAGTGATTTAGGGTTTGTTGAGTGATTTGGTGGCGATTCCCAGTTGGTAGGAGATTTCTCCCTTGTACGCCGGTTTGAGTGTGTTTTTAGATGCTTAAGGTTTTCCCCATGATGTTCTTCTTCTTTCGTTCTTCCCCTTTTATAGTGGTTTTCTTGGAGAGTCCGTCTTCATACGCGGTTTTGGCTTCCTTATCTTCAGCAACGATTTCCTCTATCTAAGGAAACGATATGATAGTATCTTTCTCGTTCTTATCTTGTTTGACCCAGGCTGCGTATAACCTCCGTGATATCCTGGGTATTTACTTAGTCCGTAGCCTTCATGGGTGTCATCCTGGGTTAGGATTGTCCTGTGTGGTAGCGGGTACGTCATTACAACATATATAGTATAGTTTAAGGGGTACGAGAGAAAGTACGCGCGTTGCGGCGGTGAGATGGTGGGGGTGATAGGTCATAGAGTGTGATAGGTCATAGGAGGTGATAGGTCATAGAGTGTGATAGCCAAATGCCTTAGCCGTACGGGCTCCGCCCTCGGATTTAAAAATTCTTCGAAAGTATATCGAATGACATCTCTAATAAAAGAGCATGAAATTTTAATAACACCCATATAATTTTTATAATTTATCGATGTACGGTTTTTTAGATAAAAGATTTTGAATGAATTAGAGGAATAAAATGATTTATGGAGGAGAGAGAAAAAATGAGTGGTTGAGATTTGAGTAGAGAAAAAAAAATGAGTGGTTGAGATTTTAAGGGTATTATAGGTATATTAGGTGATGATATTCAAACTAATGTATAAAAGAGTGGGACAAATTAGATACATCAAGTTCTTTTTTGAGGAAAAAAAAGGGTAAATGCTTTATAAAGTAGTAGAGATTAAGGGTATTATAGGTATATTAGATGATGATATTCAAACTAATGTATAAAAGAGAGGGACAAATTAGGTATATCAAGTTCTTTTTTGAAGAAAAAAAAAAGGTAAATGCTTTATAAAGTAGTAGAGATAGAGATATGGCATATTGGCATGCTTTGGTGGGTGAATAATTGAGCATGGAGGGATATCCCTTCTTGACCCCATGGTAAAAAGGTGATAGATTCATTTAACCAAGTAATGAGTGCTACACGTTGAAACTAAGTCCATTTGTTTTCAAATTATATCATGTTTCTGTAGTTTTTCCCATAGAGATGTACAAAACTTTCAATTTTACACATCATTCATTCCATTATTGGTATGGATAAATTTTCTAGAAGAAAATCAGCCTCTAGAATAAGCTTATTTCGGCTCAAGTGATCTCTCGTTTCAAATTTAGTTTTTAAGCGTCGATCCTTAATTCATTCTAACAGCTTAATTGGTGTTTATTTACACTTTGATCTACAACATTTTAGATTCTATACTTTCTTTTAGTATCAACTAGCTTTGGAAGAATAGAAATAATGTTGTTTTTAACTCAAAACAAGTTGCGGTTATATTCAAACTACATAAATAAGAAGAGGGGCAAATTAGATATCAAGTTCTTTTTTGAGGAAAAAAAAGGGTAAATGCTTTATAAAGTAGTAGAGATTAAGGGTATTATAGGTATATTAGATGATGATATTCAAACTAATGTATAAAAGAGTGGGACAAATTAGATAGATCAAGTTCTTTTTTGAGGAAAAAAAAAGGGTAAATGCTTTATAAAGTAGTAGAGATTAAGGGTATTATAGGTATATTAGATGATGATATTCAAACTAATGTATAAAAGAGAGGGGCAAATTAGGTACATCAAGTTCTTTTTTGAGGAAAAAAAAGGGTAAATGCTTTATAAAGTAGTAGAGATTAAGGGTATTATAGGTATATTAGATGATGATATTCAAACTAATGTATAAAAGAGTGGGACAAATTAGATAGATCAAGTTCTTTTTTGAGGAAAAAAAAAGGGTAAATGCTTTATAAAGTAGTAGAGATTAAGGGTATTATAGGTATATTAGATGATGATATTCAAACTAATGTATAAAAGAGTGGGACAAATTAGATAGATCAAGTTCTTTTTTGAGGAAAAAAAAAGGGTAAATGCTTTATAAAGTAGTAGAGATTAAGGGTATTATAGGTATATTAGATGATGATATTCAAACTAATGTATAAAAGAGAGGGACAAATTAGGTATATCAAGTTCTTTTTTGAAGAAAAAAAAAAAAAAAAAAAAAAAAAAAAAAAAAAAAAAAAAAAAAAAAAAAAAAAGGGTAAATGCTTTATAAAGTAGTAGAGATTAAGGGTATTATAGGTATATTAGGTGATGATATTCAAACTAATGTATAAAAGAGTGGGACAAATTAGATAGATCAAGTTCTTTTTTGAGGAAAAAAAAAGGGTAAATGCTTTATAAAGTAGTAGAGATTAAGGGTATTATAGGTATATTAGATGATGATATTCAAACTAATGTATAAAAGAGTGGGACAAATTAGGTACATCAAGTTCTTTTTTGAAAAAAAAAAAAGGTAAATGCTTTATAAAGTAGTAGAGATAGAGATATGGCATATTGGCATGCTTTGGTGGGTGAATAATTGAGCATGGAGGGATATCCCTTCTTGACCCCATGGTAAAAAGGTGATAGATTCATTTAACCAAGTAATGAGTGCTACACGTTGAAACTAAGTCCATTTGTTTTCAAATTATATCATGTTTCTGTAGTTTTTCCCATAGAGATGTACAAAACTTTCAATTTTACACATCATTCATTCCATTATTGGTATGGATAAATTTTCTAGAAGAAAATCAGCCTCTAGAATAAGCTTATTTCGGCTCAAGTGATCTCTCGTTTCAAATTTAGTTTTTAAGCGTCGATCCTTAATTCATTCTAACAGCTTAATTGGTGTTTATTTACACTTTTGTGTTTATCTTTGTTCCGCAACAACCTTTGTATTTGTTTATATCAATAAATCAAATACATTGAAAAGTACATCGTGTCTCAATGCTACATACTTGATTATATATATTACTTTATATAGTTTCAGCAGTTATTGTTTCTCGTTATTTACTTTCAGTCATTTACTTTATTGTTTCTATCCATATCTGGATCGTATTCAGAAATAGTTGAAGTTCAGTGAAGATACTTGTACAGAATTCTGAACCTCTTCAGAATTAAGTTCACTGAAGCTTCACTTCAGTTTCAGATCAGCCAAACTGAAAGCATTCATTCTGAAGTCAAAGACTGAAGACTGAAGAAAGAGAATCATCTCAGAAGCAGAAGCCAGAGAAGATTCTACCTGATCGAAGACTGAAGCATCTCAGTGTAAAGTACTTACAACACTTTACACTGATTACGAGGAAGCCTTTTTTACTTTACCAACCTTTACCCAGTTAATAGCTTTATCTATTAACAAGTACAAGGTTGAGTAAAAGGTTGGGAATAAAGTGTGAAATGTCAGATCAAATAACTTTCACACTTAACCTTAAAAGTACGCATGTTAAGGAATTGACTTTAATTCCTTAAATGCTCCCAACCATATTTGTACGGCCTGGTCCACATCAGCATGAACCATGCCTATAAATATAAAGGCTTCTCACAACTTGCAATATGCTTGAAACTTTGGCATTGCAACTTGTGAGATATACTCTAAGTAATTCTTACGAGTATTTCCAAGTTATTAGATCACTTGTATTTCTAGGTTGTTTAGATATTTACACTTTTGTGTTTATCTTTGTTCCGCAACAACCTTTGTATTTGTTTATATCAATAAATCAAATACATTGAAAAGTACATCGTGTCTCAATGCTACATACTTGATTATATATATTACTTTATATAGTTTCAGCAGTTATTGTTTCTCGTTATTTACTTTCAGTCATTTACTTTATTGTTTCTATCCATATCTGGATCGTATTCTGAACTGGTCTATTTCCAGTTAGAATTACTTGCCAGTCGGGTAAACCATCTTATTTGGGACTTATAATTGGTATCAGAGCAGATAGGTTGAATTACTTTAATTCTATAACCTTTGATCTGCAGAGATGGTTGATCAAGTAATCAATGAAGGTCCCAACCCTAACGCTAATGGTGCTAACACCCCCCTGTTATTAACAACAATATACCACTACATAATGTGCATGTACACTTTCCAAACAATCCTGTTCCCAAGTTTGATGGGAAAAGTGAAAACTTTATAACATGGAAAGCATGCATGCTCATATAGCTGGTGTTGAAAGACATTTGACCGACATTTTAAAAGAATGACTTTTTGTTCCCATGAATGCTTCTACTGTACTCAGAAATGCCGATGGGACTCCTAGGATGACACCTAAGGAGAATGATCATTGGTCTGAGGAAGATCATAGGCTGGTAGACCTTGATACTAAGCTGCAAAATATGATCTTATATGCAGTTCCTGAAACTCTTATGCCCACTCTTGTCTTACTTGAAAATTCTAAATTAATGTAGGAGGAACTTATGACTCAGTTTGAAGGCACTTCTGAAACAATTGTCACAAGAAAAGTTGCTTTAAATAAAAGATATGAGTCTTTTTTTGCTATCCCTGGTGAAACTTTAACACAAACCTACATCAGATTTACTAATCTGGTGAATCAACTGAAAGCCTTGGGAGTAACTAAAGACAAAGAGATTTTGTTAGAAAAGTTTTGTGATATTTTACCTTCAAAATGGGAAAATTTGATTTTGGTCTTAAGACAAGGAAAAACCTTGCACAGTCACACTCTTGCTTCCTTATATGGAGCCTTCAGATACACTGAAGAGAATAAAGATGAAAGAGCTGTGGCTGAGCAAGATGCCAAAAATCATGCTTCTACTAGTTCAGTCATGGTTCAGTATTCTAAGCCACATGGGACTGCACTACTATCTTCTGAGAGTGATCATTCTGACTCATGGAAGAAGATGGTATTTCTAAAAATGTTACTCATGGTTGTGATGAGGATGACAATGATGATCTGGTTGCCATGCTGGCTAAAACGTTCAATCGTTTTAAGGCCAAATCTAATCGAACTGGCAAACCATTTGCTTCCAGCGCTTCTATTGATAAGTCTAATCTTGAATGCTTTAAGTGTGGCAAGAAAGGACATTTCATGAAGGAATGCAGATCTAATCAACCTTCATCATCACAATCTGCCCCTAACCACTCTATTTTTCAGAAATCTGATGATAGCTATAAGGCTAAGTACAAGAAGTTGAAAGCCCATATAGCTCTCATGGCACAAGACAACTCAAGCAATAATGGTTGTATGATTGTCAAAACTGAAAAATGGGAAGAGTCTGATGAATCATCTGATGATGAGGAAGAAGTTAGGGACATGTGTTTCATGGCTCGTGAAGATCAAGGTCATTTGGTCAAGTCTGATGTTGATTCTGGTCGTTGGGTGGATATCATAATGAAAAAGGTTAGTGATTTTGGTTTTGAAAGTAATGAGGAACATAAACTGGACCTTTTGGTTCTTTTAGAGGCTGACATCTCATTTGTTGAAACTGTGCGTTCAGAAAGTTTAAAAATGTTTGAAAGTAATACTTCTGAACTGAAAGCCAGTCAGGCCAGATTAAAAGAACTGAAAGATGTTCAGTTGGCTTTAAAAAGTTATCAGTTTATGGTTGCCACTTTAGAATTAGAAAAGGAAGAACTTAAAACCATCCTTGAAAAAGAACAAAAAATAATCAAATCTTGGATGAAATCACCAAACCCAGATGCTGCCATTAAAAACACCTTTGCAAATCAAAGAGCAGCATATGAATCTGGTGATCTTCACTTGGCATCTATCATTATTGATTTAGATGCACTTCCAAAACAAATGAAACCAGAAATAATTTTTAAAGAAGTTGGCAATCAGAAAACTGTGACTGAGAAAGCCCAGGAACAATCTGAGGGCAAATCTGAAACAGCTCAGACCACTGTTTCATAAAAGAAGGCTAAATCCAAAAAGTCATCCCCTCAGTCTTCATCTAAGGTTCCTAAAAACCAAAAGAAGAAGAAAAATGTCTCCCCCACTGAGCCTTCTACCTCAGATTCAGGTAAGGCTCAGGTGTCTAATGAAGAATCAATTTTGTTGAGGTTAGAGAGTCAATTTCAGTTGTTAACTAGACAAGTGCAGAGTTGTAATGCACGTTTGAAAAATGTTGAAAGCACTCCTCTTCAACCTAAACAAAATGCAAAACCTTTTTCCAAACAAATCAATCAAAAATCTGAGAAGAAAAAGGTTGAAAGCCCCATCAAACCAACTGTTTTTGTGTCATCTGAGATCATGACTGAGATCCCCTTTGATCCTTCAGTTCCTCCTGAACCAAAGAAATCTGAGACGTCTAAGGGAGAGTCCAGTGAACCCATCAAGAGATGGGTTCCCAAAAAGAACTAATCTTTGTGTTTGTGCAGGGAGACCGAAAGAAGAATATATGGTTTCTTGACAGCGCTGCTGGCAGAACCATGACTGGTTATCAAACCCTGCTGGAGGAATATAGGGTGCAAGAGGGGCCCTCAATAACATTTAGGAATGATGAAAATGGACAAACTGAGGGATATGGTGTTGTGAATAATGGACAAGTCAAATTCACACGTGTTGCATATGTGAATGGTTTGAAATATAACCTGATCAGTGTCAGTCAACTGTGTGACGATGGCTTCAAGGTTTTATTTGATATTTCACAAGGCACCATATTCAACAGGGATTGGAAGGTAGTATTGATTGCACCAAGGAAAGGAAACATTTATATCATTGATATGAATAGTTCACCCAGTGAACAATGTTTCTACACTAAGGCGGATGAGGACACAAACTGGTTGTGGCACAAGAGATTATCCCATCTGAACTTCAAGAACATTAATAAGTTGTCAAGAAAACAACTTGTAGATGGGATACCCTCAATGTCTTTCAATAAAGACAAACCATGTCCAGGTTGCGAAATGGGTAAGCAGAAAAGAGCTTCATTCAAGACAAAGCAAAATTTCAGTATAACTGAACCTCTTCACATGCTTCACATGGACCTTTTTGGACCAGTGAATGTTCATACTAGAGCAGGAAAGAAGTACACCCTTGTTATTATTGTTGAATATTCAAGATATTGCTGGGTGATTTTCCTCAGAAACAAGAATGAAGCTGCTGCTGAAATCATTGCCCTCATCAAACAAATTGAACTCAAGCATAAGCGAAAAGTTTGTCAGCTCAGAAGTGACAATGACACTGAATTCAGAAATGCCACTCTGGAGTCCTTCTGCACTGAAACTGGCATATCTCAGAACTTCTCTTCAGCACGCACACCATAGCACAATGGTGTTGTAGAAAGAAAGAATTGAACGCTGATTGAAGCTGCTAGGAGTATGCTCAATGAATCTGGTCTTCCTAAGAATTTCTGGGCTGAAGCTGTTGCAACTGCTTGCTACACTCAGAACAGATCTGTCTATGTCAAAAGACACAAGAAGACTGCATATGAAGTACTCAGAAATAGAAAGCCTAATATTGAATATTTCCATGTATTTGGATGTCCAGTATATATTCTGAATGACTCCAGTCAGCTTGGAAAATTCGATGCAAAAGCTGATGAAGGTTACTTCTTAGGATATTCAACAATTCGCAAAGCCTTTAGAGTCTATAACAAGAGACTTGACAAGGTTGATGAGTCAATTCATGTTACCTTTGATGAATCAAACTCTGCAATCTTCAATAAACCAACTCCTGTACCACCCTCAGAAAGTCCAATCAGTTTTGGTGAATCTGATCCTATTGATAAATCTGATCAGTCACCTGAACCTGCTTCTGAACATCTCAGTTCAGAACCAACAAGAATCAAGACAAGCAACATATCATTCTATCCTTTAGTCAGTTTTAAACTACCTTCTGAACTGACTATTGGATCAGATGTACGTGCTGCTTCACCTCAGATATCAGTTTCCACTGAATTACCCCAATCTGAAGAATTTCATGATGCAAGTCATGATCTGCAGGAGGAAGATGATGAGACTGAAATTGTCTTTTCTGAAGCTGCCCCTGAAGTAAATCAGAGGAGTTCTTGCACTGATATCATTGTTCATCCTGGTCAATACTCTAAATGGACAAAAGCACATCCAATCGAGCAAATCATTGGAGATTCCAATAGAGGGGTTCAAACCAGAAGAGCCACAAGCAATCAATGCTTAAATGTCAGCTTCTTATCAGTGATAGAACTGAAGAAGATTGACGAGGCTATGAAAGACCCAAGCTGGATTGAAGCCATGCAAGATGAGCTCAATCAGTTTAAAAGGAATGACGTTTGGGAACTTGTTCCTTGTCCCAATCTGAAGAAGGATCCAATTGGGACAAGATGGGTCTTCAGAAACAAGATGGATGGAGATGGACATGTAATTCGAAACAAGGCAAGACTTGTTGCAAAGGGTTACTCTCAAGAAGAAGGAGAAGACTTTGATGAAACTTTTGCACCAGTTGCTAGACTTGAAGCTATCAGAATTTTCTTAACTTTTGCAGCTCATCACAAGTTCAAAGTCTATCAGATGGATGTCAAAAGTGCATTTCTAAATGGTGAATTGGAAGAAGTTGTGTATGTGTATCAGCCACCAGGGTTCATCAATGAAGAAAAACCTCACTGAGTGTACAGACTGAACAAAGCATTATATGGTCTGAGACAAGCACCTAGAGCCTGGTATGATACTCTTACTAAACATCTTCTGAAAAATGGTTTTAAAAGGGGTGCAATAGATAACACTTTGTTCATTTTACATGATAAAAGTGATATCTTACTTGTACAAATTTATGTTGATGATATTGTGTTTGGGTCTACAAATGACAAAATGTGTAAAAGGTTTTCTGAAATTATGTCTTCTGAGTATGAAATGAGTATGATGGGTGAACTGACATATTTCTTAGGTTTACAAGTGAAACAAACCAGTGATGGTATTTTTATAAACCAAGAAAAATATGTCAGGGATTTATTAAATAAATATCAATTTGATTCAGTCTCATCAAAAGATACTCCTATTTCTGCACCATTAACTTTGGACTCAGATCCCAATGGAAAACAAGTGGATCCCACAAAATATCGTGGTATGGTGGGGTCCCTCATGTACTTAACTGCAAGTAGACCTGACATAATGTTTGCAACATGCCTTTGTGCAAGATTTCAGTCTGATCCCAGAGAAGCACACTCAAATGCTGCAAAAAGGATTTTCAGATACCTTAAAGGTGTCCCCAGACTTGGTCTTTGGTATCCCAAAGGCTCAAGTCTAGATCTAATGGGTTATTCAGATTCTAATCACGCAGGTTGTAAAATAGATAGGAAAAGTACCACAGGTGGTTGTCATTTTCTAGGTGGCAAGTTAGTTAGTTGGACAAGCAAGAAGCAGACTGCAGTGTCACTCTCCACAGCTGAAGCTGAATACATTTCTGCAGCAAGTTGCTGCGCTCAGATTTTGTGGATGAAGAACCAACTAACTGACTATGGTGTTAAGTATACAAGAACTCCAATCTTTTGTGATAACACCAGTGCAATTGCCATTTCTCACAATCCTGTTATGCACTCCAAAACCAAGCATATCGACCTCAGGTATCATTTTATTAGAGATCACATTATTAAAGAAGATATTGAACTTCATTTCATTCCCACTGATAAAAAACTCGCTGATGTTTTTACAAAACCCTTGGATGTCAAAACGTTTAAACATCTCATCAGTGAGTTAGGTATGCTAAATCCTGTATAGCATCACCTCAGGGGGAAGTGTCAAATATTTTTGTGTTTAAAAGAATTTTTCTCTAAGGGAGAACTTTGCTTTCTGAAAAATATTTTGACTGAAATGTCTCAAATTCTCTGAAATGATTTCAGAATAATTGTATAAACTGAGATGGTTCAGATTCCTTAAATCTGATCATGCTCAGATTTTGTTGTGTAAATTCTGAAATGATTCAGTCCTTTGTAATGTCTTTTGGATACTTGGTCGTTGTGTGAACACGTGACAGTTACTGTATAACGTTTGAATAAAGATACCTTTTTGCTGACGTGTCACACTAGTTGCGCCGTAAATGTAAAAGTAATGATCACTTTTTATTAATGAAAGTTGAAAAGTTTTCCAAAATGTGGGCCCTAACCGTCTTTGCATTAAATGCGGACGTGTAACCCAAAATTATTTCGGATTTCAAACCCGATCAAAATTGATTTCAATTAAAATAAAATTTCTTTTATGGGTTTGAATTTCAAAATTATTTTTATTTTATTTATTTTGGAAAAACCCTTTGTATTCCATCATAAATATAAATACCATTTTTGAAAACAATTCCTTCATTTACTCATCTTTACATTTACTCCCAATCATCATTCTCTCTCATTCTTTCTTCTTCAAAATTCCAAAACCCTAAAATCATCATCATTTTCAGTTTTCCCTTGTAGAAATTATGGCTAAAGTTTCCCAAGCCAAATCTCTTATAGCTTTCGAATACAAACCAACTAAAGTAGTCAAGGCTAGTGCGTCATGGCCAAAAGGGTTCGATCCATCGACCCTTCGGTTCAATATGAACAATTTTGTGGCCGCACTAAATGCCAAACACAAAACATTAATGGGGAGGATAAACAAGTTCTTTGAAGAATCCCCTCTCCATTATGCCTTGACTGCTGATCCTCAAGTATTGTATCATAGATACTTACTTGAATTCTGGTACACTGCTACATTAAGCAAGGATGAAAAATCCATTGCTTTTTCATTAAAAGAAGGCACTAAGCAGTGTATCATTTCACTTGATGGGTTCCGGGAGGCCCTTCATTTGAACTATCTCCCATCTTCTTCAGCCTATGCAAAAAGGCTTAAAGGAGTTAATTTCAGGGAGGTACTGCAGGCCATGTGTCATAATGACATGGTTGATGCAGACGGCAATCTGAAGACATCTGGACACATCTTTCTGTCTGGATTTGGAAATTGTTGGAGATATTTTTGGACTCAGATTGTCGAGTGCCTTGGAGGAAATTGGGGTGGATTGGACCAGATTTCCTTGCCACAGGTTGAAATTGGGTATTATTTGTGGCATGGGATTGAGGTGGACTTCGCTGAGATACTTTTCTCTCAGTTGGTGGCAAAATTAAAAGGAAAAAGAAGTCCACATATCTCATTTCCCAAATTCTTGAGCATCTGCTTCATGAATATTCTTGGAGATGCGTATCATGTTGAGGGGTCTGAGTCTTTAGCGACAGAGTTCTGCAGAGATATTTCAAAGGCATCAACTTCAGAACCTGAACCAGAACTTTCCGCTGCAATGACTCAGGTAATTAATAAAACTGAAACAGCACGACCGGCTGGCTCAGAAAGGTCACCAAGCGGGTCACAAAAGAATGTGAGACGCATTGGTGCACTTGGTGGTAAATTATTGAAGTTGTTTAAAACCCCAGCAACTTCATCTACCCAACCACTACTCCCCTCTTCCACTGACCAACCTGAGGACCTCCCAAAAGGTCCCTCAGGGTCTCCAAAGGGCGTATTAAAACATCGAAAATTTAAGAAATCGTCCTCACTGCCCAAGGACATTAGTGCCGAAGCTCACCCTTCTGGATCTTCCCAACAAGATTCAGAAGAAGGTCAAATGGGAAACCCACAAGCAGCCATCTCCAAAACTTCTTTAGGAGGAGATGGTGAAGAAAATGTAAGTGTGTCAGCCTAAAACACAGTAGAGTCCGTGTCTGCACGTGCACCCCCTGAAACTTCACAAATCTCACACTCTTGTGATACACGAATTGATGAAGTCTTTAATGTGACACCATTGGAGAGTGAGATTCCAGACTCTACGGCCGATGAAGTGATTCTTGATGATGGTACAAGAATCATTAAGGCAACCCCCGTGTCTACTGTCACTGGCGATGAAGCTATGGCTGAGCCACACATTTCTGAAGCTGGTGAAGATGCATCTGCAGCAGTAGTTGTTGAACCAGCAGCAGGTTCAGGTACCAGTGATCTGAACCTGGGCATATCTGATCAGACTGCAGTTTTAACTGACCTCTGGGATGAAGATGAGCCACCTCAAGGGAATCTTGATTCCTCTGCTGATTTTGAGTTTGATGAGGGATTACTAGAGGAGAATCAGTCTTCTGATTCTGAGCCAACCTTCAGCCTCACAAACGTCCCTCCTCCCCCAGAAATCCAAAATATACTTGTTGAACAACCATATCGCCAACCACCAACTTCTCATGAACATCCATATTTTCCACCTGGCTCAACACCTGCCTATGTTACTTCACCACGTTTTCAACCACAACTTCAACATTTACACTCACAACTTCACCAAGTCCCAAAGCCCATTAGTTATGATGATCAACATTTCTAGGTTGTTTAGATATTTACACTTTTGTGTTTATCTTTGTTCCGCAACAACCTTTGTATTTGTTTATATCAATAAATCAAATACATTGAAAAGTACATCGTGTCTCAATGCTACATACTTGATTATATATATTACTTTATATAGTTTCAACAATTATTGTTTCTCGTTATTTACTTTCAGTCATTTACTCTATTGTTTCTATCCATATCTGGATCGTATTCTGAACTGGTCTATTTCCAGTTAGAATTACTTGCCAGTCGGGTAAACCATCTTATTTGGGACTTATAGAGGGAGTATATAAATTCAACTTACAAGCAAGACCCTAGTAGGCGAAAGTACTAATTAAGGATACAAAGAACTCGACAAGGAACTAGCATAACAACGATACAAAACTCTATAAAAAAAATAACAATTACAAATCCCTAGAGAAACCAACTAGAACCAGTCGTGCCAATCAGCAAGCAAAACGCACCACCAGGCTCATCTATTAGCCAAAGGATTCGCTTTCCAATCCTCTCATGTAATTGAGAGCTTCCTTTTTCGATTAATTATCCAAAAATGAGTAGTAGTAACAATTGAATTAAAACAATCAACACTAACATTCACATCATTATGACACATGTTATTCCTTTCAATCCTCCCATGAAATCCGATATCTTTTGTTTCTTTGAATCAATCAATGGTCAAAATTTCCGACTTTGTCGGAGACTGGTGTGATTTCGATGCTTTATGTTTTCTTTTTAATTTGTAGTATTTTTTTTTTTTTTGAGACCTTTTGATGCATTCTTGTTGGTTCCACTGATAATATGTAATTTAATTTTTATTGTACTATGTACTTAATATATATATAGGAAAAGGTTCATGTGAGAACCATTTGAATTGGAAGAACCATGAGAACTTCTATATTATAACTTGATGTTCATATGTGAATGGTATATGTGAACATATTCGTTCACATATGAACTATCAAGTTATACTTATAATTATCTATGTTCATATGTGAATAGTTTTCACATGAACCTTACCATATAATATATATATATAATAATAAATCATATCTGATTATCTCTCTGTATGGAGCAAGACGTCTATTGTGGGTGTTCTCTCCATTTGAAGCCCCAAGAGTTCTGTAAACACTGCCCAAAAGGGCTTTTTTTTATTAGAAAATTATAAGAGTTGGGCATATGATTTTCAACGTCTTGTCGCATTCTCTTCCTTTCTTTCCCTTTTACTTTTTTACCTTTTCACTTTTTTATATTGCCAACCAATTATACAGTAACACTTGGTAAAAATGTCCATTAGCGACGAAAAATATTTGGTCACTAATTTATCATAATGACCAAATTTTCGTCACTAACAATCAAAATTTGGTCACTATTGTGGTTAGTTACCAAATTTTGAGTGGTCACTTTTCGTCACTAAAGGTCCGTCACTAATTTTGTTTAGAAACCAAAAAATGTTATTTTTTGGCCACTAATGTTGTTTAATGACCAAATTCAGTGACTACTTTTTTTTTAATGGTAACTAAATAAGGTTATTAGTGACCAAATTTTAGTTGTCACTAAGAAAATGGTCACTAAAGAACTTTTTTCTTGTAGTGTAAAAATCCTCCACTCTCGTAGACTTGCATCATAAAATTATATATGGTCTTACAACATAAAATCACATAATCAAAAGTTCATGATTTGAAAGTGGGGACGTGATAGTAGTAAAAGTATAGGCATAATGGGGTGGTACCATTTAGGAGTACTCTTATGGTCCGGAGACATGTCCTTTATATGATATGAAGTTTTCCACTCATTTTTGCCACATACACCAACGCAACTTTTTCGTCTTCAAAGTTCAAACTCACAAGTACATAGGATCTTATCAAGAAAGCCTCACTTAATCGAGCAAATTCTTATATATAAGTGTTACATTATGACACTTACATTCTAAAATTTAGTTAATATCTTCGAAACAATCTAGAAGGCAACATGCATGTTCATATATACTCTTGGCAAGTTGGAATCGAATTATAATTTTTTAACTGTTTTTTATTCAAATTAATACCTATCCTTAGTTTCTTAAATACAAGCATCCTAAAACCTCGGATATTCGTTTCTAATCATAGACCTTAGCAAATCTATTATGGTCCGTTCTATTGGAAATTCTCTACATTCGAGTTTATTTTCAATGACTGGATATTAATAATACAAATCGTGTAATCACTTTCCTAATATGACAATAATTCCAACCTGAACCCGACTCTCACAGCTGTTGCATGTAATATTCTTTCTCTTTCCTCCCTTTTTCTAGGGAAAAAAGAGAAAAGAAGGGCCTTTATTTAATTGTATCTCTAATCTTCTTTATTCCTTCCCACGTCAATAACTAGAATGAAAAAAAGGGGAACGTCAACGCATCCGGGAAAAAACGATTAATCTCTATCAATAAACCTTTGCCTTATAAAGTGATAGTGTCACAAATTTACTATTGAGATAATGTGTATTGTGATGACTTTGGTTTGACTGCAAATCAAGAACATTATTACTGACAAAAAAATTTAATATTGGAAAATGATAGGGTCGTTTTCATATCTTGGGCGAACATATGCTATATATGGATTAATATAATTTGGCTATATAATAATTTAAAATTAACGACTATCAAAAAACTAGATAGAACCGAAAGAAAGTTGAATGGATGTAACGTACAGCCGATAAAAATGGCTTTACTGCTCTGAAAAGGAAACACTAACAAATAACAGTACTAGCCACTTGTGTTCGTTTCTTCACCCTTCTATTATATATTTACATCCACAATTAAATATTTGATCGATGATAATTTTCTTTTTCTGTTGAAAATAACTTATGAATCTTGAATTAAATGTTTTGTGTTTGTTAACGTTAAACATATCTTTGTGCAGATAAAAAAAAATACGAGCTCCAATGATGAGTTTATAATTTCTTTATGAAGATGTTGTTAACTATATAGAATGAGCAAGTATTTCCTATTTATGTAATATCATAAAGCCTAAAGCTCGATCTAAACCTTTTCAAGAAAACTAACATGTATTTTCTCATCTAATTTTATATGCTAATTGCATTTCAAAGTTTTTAAACTTTAATTTGAAATTAAGATATATGCATATATAGTGGAAATATATCTTGAAAGGTTTATCATTAAGCTATAAATGAGATACTTCATATATCATTTCCACTATTTTTAAAGATATCAAGTACCAAATTAGAAACATGAAAAGTACCAATATTTTTCTTAAAAACTATATGTAGTTCATTTTTTATTTTTTTAAAAGTATATAGTACATATTGTACTTTATGTGTGCTTTTAGAGTTTATATTATATATAATTCTAAAACATTTTACACACATCAATCATATCACCAAAGACAATTCCACCTATCATTAACGTCTATTTGACTTTGTCATTGACATAACTCACATTCATATATTGTTATGTCACATTATTATCTGTTCCACCAACTTTTGTATTATCCAGAGAATACCAATGATATATATATAGTTTACAAATAATCTGATCTTGGTAGGCTATCCATTTTAGATAATAAGTTGAGAACTGTAGTCTGTAGCCATTTGGGGAATTCCTTTTCTGATCATTCTACAAAAGTTAATGTTTTCCTATATGATACATATTTTTTTTAAAAGAATTATATCAGTTCACAAGTTAATTTTAAGTCACAAATACACCATATTCTGAAAAAAAATTATACACTTTAGGTAAAAGTAGTATAGGATGAGTGATCTTTACTTGGAATTGAAGTTCTCCAATAAGGCAATAATGATATCGAATAAAGTCGTAAGCCTGGAAACAAAGTGAATAGTATTGTAGTCATCAAGATCGTTTTAACCTTGATACATATCAATTTTCATTGGAGTTTAAAAAACGAATTAATGTAGAAGATTTTGATTTTAATTTGAAAAGGCATAACTGTGTTTTACGAGATGTCATAGTTTTACAAGGCCTGACAACAAAAATTCTCTTTAGGTCTCTCGGTGGTTTGAGAAGTGGTATCATTATTAGAGCCAGTTTTGCGTCTTTCGAGATATTAGAACAAACCTCACAAAGGATGATGATTTACTTATGGTGTGGTTTGTAACACCCTTAGGGGTTACACATCGCCAAGACTCATCGTTCATAAGGACTAGCTTTGTCAGTCTCACATCAGCGCCTTATCAGACAAGAAATAAGACTAATCCTAAAACATCCCCAATGCAACGATTAGTATAGGATGCGCTTCATAAGGACTAGCTTTGTCAGTCTCACATCAGCGCCTTATCAGACAAGAAATAAGACTAATCCTAAAACATCCCCAATGCAACGATTAGTATAGGATGCGCCAATATAACACTAATGTCTTAAACACACCACACACCCCTAAAATTACAACTCATAAGGACTAATCAGTAATCACCCAAGGATGAGTGAGGGACTAGTCATACCTAATGGTGTTTGACTCGTCCCTGGGACATGTACGAATGTAGCGATGTCCCTTGGGATCGTATGTAATAATCACCCTTAGACTGATGACACTATACACTTTGGGGCCACAAATGAATTGTACATGATTTGTATGCGAACTCTGGAGTAAATAAGTATGTTTATACGAAAGTAATACTAGGATGACTTATCTCTCAAGAAGTCCTCAAGTGGTCTCAAGGAATAAAATTGTAAATTTGCGGCACGCCAAACATACAACATTGCGTTCAAGATAGACACAACGGGTACAATACCGATCTGACCCTCCTATAGGACAACGTTTAGTACCACTATAAAAAGATATAGGATTTAATTAAGTCAAGTGATTAATTAATCTCACGTATACAACCGATCGAGTTAATTCCTTATGTCTTGTAACTAGTTAAGTTTTTTTTTTCCCGATTTGTAACCTTGAGAAGTTATTCAACACCCCTTCCCTCCCCCCCCCCCCCCAAAAAAAAAAAACAAACTATTTCACTGGACTTTGAGATATTGCTAATGGCTATAGCTGACCTATAGAGAACATTTTTAGCTCTAAATATATACACTATAACACGAAGGTTTTTATTTTATAATATATAGAAAGATGAGGTGTCATTAAAGAAACCAAAATGTTGATTTTTGTATACTAGGAGAAAGAGGAGTGATCATTGGGGTGTTAGCCTGGTGGTCAACTGTTTTACACAATGTGATTTCCCTCTGGGGGTCTCAGGTTCGAATCTTGTCACATACAAATGTGGTGACGGAGCCTTAGCAATGCTATACTCCATCTAACACATGTGGAGCAAACCCTTTAGGGCATTGCCAGGAGTCGAACCAGCGTGGCGCATCCGCGTGGAGGTGTTAGTCATTTATCCGTTGCTGGCTTTCAAAATAAAAAAAAAAGAAGAAAGAGGAGTGATAGGTTTATGTCTTCAAAATCGTAGAAGTATATCTTAATTAGGACCATGGGTGTAATTGGTATATTTCCATCAGTTTTATTTATTGGCAAAAAATGGCACTTTGTTCACTTTTAAAAGCAGTTACTTTTGATGTAATTTGTCCTATAACAGTCCAAAACAATGTCCGATATGTACTTTACTATTTGGTTGCATAGTTTGTCGGTCTAGTGCTCCAAATATTATGGACTATGTTTTTCTGACTTATATGTTTGGTTCTTGTGTATTGAGAAATAATCCTAGCAGTATCCTATGTAACAGATAATAACAAGAAAACTAATTTATATGGATGCATTAAGAAAACCAAACAATTAAATTTATATGTTATGAGACATTAATTTTTCGTTGTGTAATTTTGCTGGTTAATTTCCTTTCCTTCTATAAAGACAAGAAACGTCCATGAAGTTTACTCAAATTTGATTGATCGTTTCTAACTGGTTGGTTTATTGTTTGTTCCAAAAACGAACAAGCTTTTAAACTGGGTCCGTTAGTCTCGTCATGTGTCTGCCCACCGTATGAGTATGCAATTGGTTTTTTTTTTATGTCTTTTGGACCATTATCGAAACACCAATATACTTATTACAAGACATATTTGATTTTTATCTTTTTGTATGTAATAATCAACATACAAAAGCTAAGCAAAGCCTTAATTTGGTTGTCGATTTTGGTAGAATTTATAATCTATTTAGTTGATTAGCTATCTAAAATTCTAAATAATCACTCGTACCAAATCACTTGTGTAACATTCTATTTAAATTGAAATGCATTAGCTTTATAAAAAAACGAAAAGTAATCCTTTATTATCATTTTCTTAGCTTGCCATCAATCAAAAGTTACGTTGCTACAAATAATATGAATCAACGTGGACTCACTACCCTATACGACGGCGGAGCTTTTAAGCGAGCTCTCATGTAATTTTATTCATCACCTGTTTTGAAAATATATTTTTCTTAATGTTTATTTCAAGGTCTTTTGACTTTCGGCTTCTTAACTATTTTTTTATTGTTATTTCTCGGTCTTGTAATTATATGAACCTTTGTACAAAGTTTGTACAAAGTTTATACGTTTATTAAAGATCTCCAAAATTAATAAAGTGTTATGTTTATATAAATTTTGTAAACTTGTAGTTTTATGCTTTCAAGATGCTCCTTTCAAATATGAGATCACAAAAACATAGTGAATTTTTTTTTTTAAAGTAAGTTAATACACAGTAATTATTTTTTGGGTTTAAGTCAGCATTGCTGGAGAAATTAGAGGCCTAAAGTTAAGAGGTAACATGTGAATAATGCATTTGCACTTTTAAAAGGGGAGAAGGTGGGTGATTGTTGTAAAAAATGAATAAACAATTAAAAAAAAATTATCCATGCTTTGGACAAGAATATTTATTATTGGGTTCAATAAGAGCAGATAAACTTTAAACAAAAGTTTGAAAAAAAAAATAAGATTAAAAAACATGACAAGATGGATCATAAAAGAAATGATTTGATTAGTCAAAGAAAGATATATGACTTTTTGTGATTCCAAACCTTAGATTATATGCTTAACGACTAGTTAATTAATTATTACTTCGTATATGATTTTTAATGTTCCTAATCAAGGCACATTCAATAATAACAAGAATAATTATATATTGAAAAAGGAAAATAATAAATCAACCTAAATCATGTGCCTAAAAATCAACCTAAAATCTTAAAAACTTGACACGTGGATTCCACTAATTCTCTTTCCTAATCTTATCCCTTGATTTATCCAAGTGTCATAATCTTTTTATTAGGTTGATTTTCCAGTACATGATTTAGGTTGATTTATCATTATCTTGAAAGAAATATTATATGGGTGATAGATAATTACATATGTTAAGTTCTAAGATTAACTTTGTGTCAATACAGCAGGAGCTAAAGAAGATGTAATCTTATATTCATCAGATACTTCTATTAAAAAAATGGAGAAACTTAAATTTTTGACGTTGATTTTTCTTTCATATGTAACATGAATTTATTACTCAAGCTGTATATATTACTCAAGTTGTATATTCAATCATAAATGTTTTCGTATCTTTAAATAGAACCTAAGACTGATGGTACATTCAAATCTCCAATATCATGTATTTGGGATATCTTCATGTACTTTAAATTGAATTCAACTTCAAAACCAATACTCTTATAACCAATTTTTAGGCTATATGTATTTAGAACTAATTGCATTTTTGGTCCCTGTGGTATTATACTTTTTGCAAGAATGGTCCAAACTTTTCAAAAGTCGCAATTTTGGTGCCAAAAGTGTGATTTCTTCGCAAGAATGGTCCAAACTGACGATTCCGTTAAACTTCCACCGTTAAATGCATCATGTGCCCCTCACGTGATGGGCAATATCGTCTTTCTACACAAACAGGGACCAATCTTGCAATTAACTGAATCTTTATTTCTTTACCTTTTTACTTTATTTACCTTCTTATCCAAACACATACACCAACTTAATCCCATTTATCTTCAATCACAACTCATTTGAAATCTAACTTCAAACCCATTCATATCCATTTTTGTACACAAAGTATTTATAGATCTATATAACAAATATATCCATATATATCTAAAAAGAATATTAGAAAGAAAAAAAAAGGTAAAGAATATAGATCCATATAATCCATTTCCAGATCTTCAATATATATAGATCGAATCTTGATTCCTATTAGAGAAAAGAAGGAAACATGGGTGTGCCAAACTGCCAATGCTAGTGATGAAAATGGCGGTTGAGTGATGACGCTTTGGTGGTGACGAACGGCGGCAACATCCAATCGATAAGATCTATGTGGTGGCAGTGGTGATTGTTTTAATCGCATTAGTGGTGGCCGGCGCTCGTGGTGGCGGTCGGCGCTCGTGGTGGCAGCGTAGGGTATTGATGGCGAGGTGGGAGACATTAGATAGATTCAGATACGGCGGTGGTGGGTGGCTCTTCCTGTGTGTGTGTGTGACTGTGTGTGTTTACCCAATCACCGCAGCCACCACTCTACACCACCACCAGTCGTCTTGCTGTTAACTTGTAACAGGAATGGTGAAGAATCCCCATCTGAATCGACGGCCGGCCAAAAGTCGCCGGAAATTGCCAACAAAGCCGGAAATCGGCCTAAAGTTGCCGGTCTTGCTATTAGCTCTCATTATATTGTATGTATATATATATATATATATATATAATATATATAACTTATTTATTGTTGTTTTGGAATGAGATTTGGGTTTTACGTGATGAGATTTGGATTATGATTGAGAATATAAAGATCTGATATAGATGGAGCCCTACAACTACAGATCATGTTCTTGTTTTTTCTTGATTTTATGATTCAAATTGAAAGAAAATTAGAGATATTAGGGTTACAGTGGAAAAAGAAATTGAAGAGAAAAAGCGGAAAAGGTGGATGGAGGGGTTTAGAAAGGGTGGGTACACTTTAAATGCCAAAACTACCCCTCACGTGACACGCACATGGGCACAGTAACGGAATAAAATGGACGGAAGTTGCAGTTTGGACCATTCTTGCGAAGAAATCACACTTTTGGCACCAAAATTGCGACTTTTGAAAAGTTTGGACCAAACGTGCGAAAAGTGTGATAACACAGGTACCAAAAATGCAATTAGTTCATGTATTTATATGCCACATTTTGACTTATTTAAGTAAACTTGTGGTATCATTTATCAATATCTTGTATAACATCTACCTAAATTTTAGTGACCAGATAAACGAATATAAAATTGTGTTTGTTCATGTTTGTTCGTTTGTATTCATGAAGGAATGTTAACGAACATAAACGAACGGACACAAACAAACAAATGCTGATAAACAAACATATAATTAGAAGTATTAGAATTAAAATTCAATATTAAAAAAATATGATTCTAATATTACTAAACATTCTTATTTATGATTTTAATATAATAAATTCATCTAATTAAATAAGGTTTGTGCTTAAGAAGTATTTATCATTAATTTTGTTTTTATAAAGTATAGATAACTAGCCATTAATTACATTATAAACGAACATATACTTATCAATGTTCACGAATATAAAATAACGAGTGTTCATGAACATGTTCACGAACATAAACGAACGAACAGATTATCGAACGTTCATAAACATAAATGAACGCACGAGAGCTTTGTTCGCGTTCGTTCATTTAACTAAACAAACATATTTGTGTGTTCATACCCGTTCATTTAACTAAACAAATGAACTTCACGTCAAACGGTTCATAAACTGTTTAAGAACTAGTCAATTCGTTTACAACCTAACTTGAACCACTCAGCATTAATAGGGGGAGAGGGGGAAGTTAATGGTAGTATTTAGATACTCCGCATCATCGTATTATTTATTTGATTTATCTGTATTCAAGAATGTGATTAACTTACTAAACAGTTTAATAGATCTTTGAGATATATTAGAGTGACAAACTATATAAAGACAAACTTTTACAAACTTATGATCCATAAATAAAAAACAAAGAGATAAATAAAAAAAATAAAAATTAATATGATTAGTCCACTTCATATACCA
Organism: Erigeron breviscapus; assembly: GCA_034093135.1. NCBI lineage: Eukaryota > Viridiplantae > Streptophyta > Magnoliopsida > Asterales > Asteraceae > Erigeron > Erigeron breviscapus. Next base: position 274,947,238 of record CM067167.1, read on the forward strand.
TGTTAGGTTCCAACATTAAAATAAATCAACAATTAAGAATATCTATCCATTAGCTATCAAATTACACCAGTAGAAATAAAACGTGTAGATGATATTTTGTATGGTTTGTTACAAACTTTTATGCTATAACGGTATTTATTTAATTATGTGATAAGTTTCGTGGTGGCCTTGAGTGCTCGTTCCGAGTCGGGAAAAATATGCCCTTAACTCCTAACGAATTCAAAATATATAAACAAATTTATTTTATAATAATAATCTAACGTTGTGAAAATGAATTATATACATAACAAAATCATAGTATTAACACGTTAAATGAAATCAAATACATATTTATTTATACATACATAACATATTATACATTATATATAAACATATATTAAAAAATTCAAATTTTATGCCCCTTTCAAAAATACGCTCTGTCCGGAAATCAGGTTTGCCTCTTCTCTAGGCTCGCTGGATAAGAATAGTATTGTTAATTTTGTTTTATATGATGCAGATAAAATATGAATGGTAAAAGAAAGAAGAAGCATTTAAGCGGGTAATTTAGGCCATCGTTTCATGTTGGGGTTGCAGCCAGCATGAGGGCCCAATTCGACCCAAGGTCCGCTTGACCACTGAAGAGTCTTACTACTCTCTAACAATCACCATTCAGCTCATATCACCAACTCTAATTTTATTCCACAAAAAGAGAAATTATTTTTTGTTTTCTTTCAAAATTCGGAAGGTATGAGTTCATTGATGTCCCGAAAAAGCACAATATCATGTACAAATATGTAAATATGTGAAGTATTAAAGTATAGGTAAATATAAAGTACATAAAATTTTATTCACATTATGATCTATGATTTTTTCATTATATGGGATTATGATAAGAATCAATTCGAAAATTCATTATTGGAATTCAATGATCAAATTGGTTCTTAAGTACAAAGAGTCCATGATTTAATTCCCTTCATTCATGTATATAAAGCAATTATTACTCATTACGATTCAACCTCACTTATATAAGTGACATATCACTCTGTCTACTAACTCGGTAAATATGACATGTCACCCTTTTTTTCCCCGAATAAAAAGAATGTCACAACACCTTCTCTTGTCTCTCTTACACGACTGATATTTGCAACCGACAAAGAACGCCAAAAACATCGGATTGCATAGTAGTTTGTTTAAAGAGATCAACAAGATTTAGATTTCTAAACGAATGCTCACTAGCCACTAGTAACACGTGAACTAATACATCAATAGATGGAGTGGTACCTATCAGCTTGAGTATATATGTGAAGTTTTAAAGACGCAGATCCGATCCTTAGGGATGCCCAAATCATATGGGCATTAAATGACATCAAAAACATTACAGGAGGTCATGACGAGCATTCAGTACGGTTCTAGGAATATGGTGTCCTCCTTTGCCCTCTTCACTTGTAACATGTTATTCAATAGGTTTTCTAAGAATTACTATCTTTTAGTTTTTTAAAGATTCCATGTTAAAATTACAGGACACCTGTTTTTAAACAAAATAGATAATACAATACGTATCCAATATATTTCTTTATTTTGTTATGTGATATGAAGTCTTTTATGCATAACAAATATCAGAGTGTTAAATCATACTTTTAATGTAAATGAAACCTCCATAATTAACAAAAACTTAAAATAAGTCACCACTAATAGATTAAAGAAATATATCTAATTTCAATTATTAGGTCCAAGAAAGCTACACATACACTTGGATAAATTATTGTATACATTGCCTTAGAAGAGCCGTGGTGTGTACATACAAGACATTTTTCCAACACCATCTCAAGTCTCTTCTAAACACGCGTGTGTGTGCGCGCGCACACACACACACATATATATTATATACACAGACGTATATGTTATATATGTGTGTTGGTGCGTGCATTATATTATAGAGAGCTACACATGCACTTCGATAAATTATTGTATACATTGCCTTAGAAGAGCCGTGGTGTGTACATACAAGACATTTTTCCAACACCATCTCAAGTCTCTTCTAAACACGCGTGTGTGTGCGCGCGCACACACACACACATATATATTATATACACAGACGTATATGTTATATATGTGTGTGTTGGTTCGTGCATATATTATAGAGAGCAAATTTGACTTCCATTGCATGGGTGGTATATGACAATGAAAGAGATAATATGTCCCACAAAACTAGTGAAACCAAAAAATGAGGATTGAGGGCAACATGCCAATTTCTCTCTAAAATTGACATCAACACTACATGATCCATGTTTTATTATATCAAAATCAGTTTCACAACATACAACAATATCCAAAAAAGGTTGGTATTAAACAAAATTTTAATAACCACCACTTTCTTGAAACCCAATGTCCTAGTATTGTAACAACATAATGCAAACACATAAAGCCAACTCTACTCGACCCCTCCACCCCCACCCCCCAAATAAAATAATAATTAAAAAAAAATAAAAAAATCAACAAACATGTCATAAAATTTCTACCATGGTCCATGGTTTTAAACAAATTTGGAAGTTATCAGGTAAGTTCCAGATTTGGGTATGGTTTTAAACCGATTTGGAAGTTATCAGTTAAGTTCCATATTTGGGTTTAACGCGCTACACCAAGTGTTTACGTACAAGGAACGGCATAAGATATCCTATATCGTTCTTGTTACTGTTTAAAACGAGAGAGGGTAGTATGACAAGTTTGGAGTAATAAACCAATTAAGACAAAAGATTCAGCCACGTTTTGATTTTCAGAGGGAAATATATAAGATAGGCCCGGCACACAAGCATTGTTTCAATCAAAAATAATGCACCTGATTAGTTATAATACAAGTGGGGGCATCAGGGCTTCAATGCCACATTCTGTGATCTGGAATACTCCAGAAGCATAAACATACCAACACTTCATTTATGTAGCGAGACCCCCCGATCAAATCATAATTTAAATGCTGTTAACAATCATGATACATTAATCTCATGTCGGTATCACTCAAAAACTGTGATTTCTCCATTCCAGCTGCATGTAGCAACTACATTTGGTATGACAGGATGGAATGCCACATCTATGCATGCTTGGTCATACACTTTAAGTTTCTTAATGAGATCACCTGTTTTGATGTTATAGAAGTAAATGCATCCATCTGAAGAGCCAGAGACGAGCTTTTTTCCATCCGAGCTGAAATTACACTTGATGGGAAACCCGGAAACACCATGTTCTTCGTATCTTTTGTACTTATCGAGCCTAAAGGGAGGTTTGGAAGAAAAGATTGCTATGTAATTTCCATTTGATTGCGCCACAAAATATGGATCGTATGGATGATGCCGTATACAGGGACAGGTGTAAGCTTCCACATAGATCTGAAAAAAAGAACAAATATTTTAGTTTCATCAAGTGCATTGTAACCAAGGAGAACCAAAGTAATGGATCAGAATGGATATAGCTTTAGGTGTGGACTGAAACAGGTTGACTGAAATGCCGACATCTTTTTTAATCCATTTTTCCTTGGATTTATGAAAGAAAATGTGATGACTGCTAACAGAAAAACTATACGATAAAGCTATTTTGGAGGTTTTTATGCATTCAAAAATACATTTAGAAAGCACTCCACCCCGTTTCACCTGTTTCCTTTTGAGTTATGTATATACATCAGCATAACACATACTTTCCATTTGCAAATTTTAGTCAAAATTACCACCTTATAACATTGTACTAAATACCAAGATGATATTAAGTACAAATAATGTATCTGTCTCTTTCAATTATCGAGATCCTCTTGGCCATGGTCAAATAACCTATTAAATTAGCGAGTTCCACATGTTTCAAGAAATCAACTGTAGACATTATGAGAGAAATAAAGGCCGGGCACCACCAGATACATAAAAATAATAATAAGCTAACAGAGCCTAAAATTCTACATCAAAAAATTATAGGTGGCATTATGGCAGATTGAGTGATCAAAATTATCTTTGAGTCATACAGATAAGGTTTTTAGGACGGATCAAAATAGGTTGGGTTAACCCCTCCATACTTTTTGTTATATTGCAAAATCTATTTTCATATTATGATCCAATTATCTTGGAAGAGAAAATACATCAAGCAAGTAATAAAGTGTAATAACTTGGGCATGGTACGGGTGACTTTTAAACCAATCCACCTATTTGACTGTAGATGGGTAGATTAAGTTTCTTAGCCAGAACAAGTACTTTGGCCTAAGTCATTTATGTCATACTTCGTATACAAGAACTATGGTAGATTGAGTTAACAACTCGATGTAGCTAACCAAGTGATACTTAATAGAGAGCAGCTCTTTCAAATACATATACATAATAAAAACAAACATGTGTTAGCATATACATATGTTTGAATTATAGTGTGCATAATACATCTACAGATTTACATACTCAGATATATAGACAAACACATGTTTTAATACAAGTTTTTTGCATCAGTAATATAATCCCTCAGTGATTTGAGTGACATTATTGATTGATCTTATTATAACTAATGAAATTGCAAGTCTGTATTTACAGGAATGTCAGTAGAGCATATACCTGGTTTGATAAAGGAGCCTCTCGTGAGACATCCCATACGATAATAGAGTTCTCACTGATATTGCTTCTGGATTCATCACTGGAAGAAATGAACTGTCTTGTATCGTTCGTAAATTCCAAATCCAGAATCGGACCAAGGCCTCGAAAATACTGATTCACTGAATTTCCTGTTCTAATATCCCATAACCGAATGAGGCCTTTTGATCCCCCAGATAAAAATAGATTGGAGTTATTAGGATGAAATTTAGCAACTCCAACAACCTGATCTTCCGTAAAAACACGAGTCTCTAGCCCTTTTTCAACATCAATTAATCTTGACGTGCAATCATATCCACAAGAGAGTAAAGAAAGACCTTGCTCTGACCATTGGATGTCTTTTACTGCAGCAGTATGAAGGTTGAATACCCGAGCTTTCTTCTCTTCTGTACTCCACACATTCCATACATTGATTGAAGAATCCATACTAGCAGATGCAAGCAGATGAGCTGCAAACTATCAAAGTGAGCACATCAGAGCAGTAAGCATCACCTTTGAATATCACTTTATATACAGTTACCACTTGTAAGAAACTAAGAATACAAATATAAGTAAAGCAAATAACATGACACTAAATTAAGAAATCAAAGTTTACTAGAGGTGGAAAAACGGATGGGTGGGTGGGAGTGAGACAATGAGTCAAAATGAGTCAAATTAAAACAAGGGTACCTTTTTTGGTACGGGCCAGATCTGATTGATCCAAAATGCTTTTTGTCAACAACATTCTTTTTGATATGATGTCTGTTAAGAATGCTTGCAAAATTTTATACGTCTGATAATAATTCAATCTTTGCAATAAAGTGATTGGTTTTACCATTTATCATTAAAAACACACTTTGGGTGACTCTAGACTCGTTTTGCACATTAAGCTGTTACTATATAAGCTATCCATGCGCTCCGTTAGAGATAAGACATCACCCCACTAAACGCAATCATTTGTGTAAAAGTTTTGAAACTCAAAACCGTCTAAAATTAACCTAAAAAAAACTATATACGACTGAAAAGCAAATGAAGTCAAGTACAAAGCAGTATGGGTTGTGGTAGACTTGCCAATAAATCAAAATACCAACCATCAAGCTCAATTCATATCTCATGAATTGGAAGAAAAGAGTCTACGTCTGATTTTTGAGTGCCAAATTGGGGTTATAGTATACTAGACATTCAATAATCATGAGTTGACTTCTTTATCTAGCATGCCTGGTCATATGGCACTCTCAAAAAGATGGCTACACGGGCTACATGAGAGTTTTAAAAAAAGTGTGTGGAAAGAGCTACAGTGATCCAACACTTGCTAGAAGGAACAGATGCTCCTTAAATTGATCCATTCAATATTATCTCAAATTATAACCTTCAAATGAACTATAAGCCTGAAGGTTATTGGTGTGAGTGTACGGAAATATCTACCCATTGTTTTCCAAACAAATGGTAAGTCAAACCCACGTTTCATTGAGAACAAAGACTTTCAAAAGATCGGTAGTTTCTAAGAGAGCATGCCGGTGATTACCTATTTTCTTAAGTCCCATTATGAACTAGTAACTTTTTCAAATTATATTTTGTACATATTTGCAAACTCAAGTGATCAGTACTTAGAAAAAATATATAGTTTTATATTATTATTATATTAAACACTAGGGGCAAATACTTAACTCAAACATTATGACTTTTAAGAATTTATAAGATATCTGGGAAAGTTAAAAAAAAGACTCACATGGAAAAGTCGTTTATGGGTTCTATAGATTGTCCAACAAAAGGGTAATGGTTTATGTAATTACTAAGTTAACTAAAGATTAACCACATATGAATGATAATAGCAATTACAAACGTGTATATTTCAGAAATGAATGACACACAATTAGGAACCACAGCATTCACATTATAAGGGGGGCACTACATTCCTGATAGAACACGTTACAGAGATGCATTAATTAAAAAAACATTTGCACTACATTCCTGTTAGAAGACGTTACAGATAGTATATGCCCACAAGAAAGAAAAAACATGCAACAACAAGAACAATACCCAATCCTTTTTGGCTCATATGTGTGTGGATATAAGAAAACAGATAGTATGTGCCAACAAGAAGGAAAAAACATACATGCATGTGGGGATATTAAAGGTATTTAAGCATAAAAGCGTATAAAGTATGTAAGCAAAACAATATATAATGTGTATATAACGTTTGCAACATTATGTTTGCAAAAAAGTTTTGATCTCCTTGAACCAAAAAGGAAGAAAATCACTAAATAAAGTATGCATCACTGAGGCACGAGATGAGGAATAAAGCTAATAAACAAAATAGTAATCAAAACAACACTTACAATGAGTTTGTGACCAATGTATTGAATTCACAGCCTTTGTATGGCCAATAAGGGGCGTGGACATCTTCTCAGATGTACTGCCAGAATTAGCATAGCCTTGTGTTTGATTCCTCAACAATGACAAAATGTCTTTCCTTACATATGAATCTGAGATGCTTCCATGAACTGAAAATTTAATTAAAAAACGAAAAAAATCAGGAATCACCTGATGGACACGCTTTATTTCATATCGAGATAGAGGACCACATATTTAGGCACATAAGGAAGACTATATGAACTGGATTTCTCCTTGCTAAACATAGTTTGTTCCATAAGGGTCTACATAGTTCCCCCCAGTGGTCCAGACATCATCATGAAAAACATTTGGCAATTATCAAATTGTTGAGTTGCTTTGTATGTATTTTATCAAAAATGGATAAGAAAGAACATAAAATGAGAGACACTTTATTGCTTGGATAAAACAGATGTTAGCAACAAAAAAAATTCAATTTTATAGACCATATATACATCTTTTTAATTTTCTAAGTGTTCTCATTCTAAAAGAAGTGTCATTCTAATTCACACACACCGAAGTTAACAAAACCGTAGGTCCGAGCATCTCTATAGATTAAGATATAACGAAACTAACTGAAATCGTATATCTTTACACAGATTAAAGGATGACAATATTCTAAAAGAGATTGCAATAATATTAGCTAAAAACACAAATTTCCTAGCAGATAGCTCACACTTAATTAATCATCTGAAAACATAAAACTCAATCAATTATCTATAATTATTATTTAATATTTAACATGAAGACACATATCATGAAAAAAAGTAACTCCCAATGCCGTCTTCCACGGGTTTTGGGTCCCAATACCGTCTTTGACGGTGTATGGGGAGGTTGAGATGTAGACAGCCTTACCCCTACCAAAGGTAGAGAGGCTGCTTCCAGGTTCTATCAAAGGTAGAAAAGGACCTCCAGCCTTGCTGGGCATGAGGATCGAACCCATGACCTCTGTCTCCAGAGGCAAGGGCTCATCCAACCCAGTTCACACATATCATGAAAAGATGAAGGTAATATATATGTATATATAGAGAGAGAGAGAAAGAACCAGGGGAAGGGGGTGGTAAAGAAGTAGGAGGGGGTTCTGATTTGGGAGCGGAGGCCATGAGTGCCCGTTCTCGCTTTGAAATGTATCTGCCTGCAATTGGAATTTCAGTTGATATCTTTTGTGCTTGATCGAGCCTAAACGCAGACATATTTCTACTAGATGTACGTGGATATTCAGGTTTTGCCCGCTTGAGGGGCGGAGGTTCATGTTTTTCTTTTTCTTCATATTCGTCTGCAGTAGTGGAATATGCATTGCAGAGTAAATCCATTAAAACATTAGATTAATTATAAGTTACAATCACGAATGCCGTCACACCGGAGACACCGTCGGTCGGAGAGGAGGTATAGATACAAACTTACAAAGGTCAAGGTGAAGAGGTGAGAATGATATCATTATTTTATTATTATTTCTATTCACATTTTTTGAAAGCCCAGCTGAATATTTTTTGGGCTAATGGGTTGACAAATGGATATAAGTTTGAGTTGGGCTTTACTCCAACTTACCTTCTTCTTTTTTTTTTTCTTTTATCGAATACAAAATTCCATAATTGTATAATTCTTTTTCCCATTGAGAGAGATATAGTTAGACATTATATAAGGAAAAAAAAATCACTAAAGTTTGAGTTGGGCTTTACTCCAACTTACCTTCAGGGATCGAATCGGGTATAAATGTTATAGATGCTTTAATCCATTTAATGATCGTGCAAGATTTTGACCGGTGTAAGGATTCTTGTGTACCTTTATAGTTAAGTTTGTGTGGAAACAATACCAAATATGTTTTCAACTTCAACTTAGTTGTTCTTGTGTTAAAATGGGAAATTTAAATTTAACGTGTCATACTCTCATACTTTAACTGTCTAGAAACGAAATGTGAACCCAAAAGTTCTTTAAGTGAACTGCAAATAAAAGTGTTTGTCACTGTATATTGTCATAGCAAAACAAAAAGGTTTGAAAACAAATAATATATATTTTCCAAATTCCGTATAATAATTACTACTTTATATTAGTTTTACTTATAATATATATAGATACTGGTGATAATGATTATAGAAATATAACATTACTTTAATAACTTCATCAATTATAAGAGATTGGATTTTTTGTTTCTTCAAAAGTGACTTGTTCAATTATTTGAATTTCTTTGGTCGGACAATATGGAATTCATAGTTGGACTTTGTAGTCTCTGGGCCGGTTTAAGCAATCTATTGAGTATGTAAAGACTTTCAAGAAAATATATTTTCTCATATATCCCCTTCCTAAACCCATTTACAAGTTTTCAATACATGATGTACAATGGTCTTAAAGCAAATTTTGGATAAATATGATATTTCATGCTTTAGGAGGGATATATATGAAATTAACTCTATTTTATTTTTCTTATAACGACAAATATTGATTATTAGTTTTCTTTAAATTTGTAATTCATTGCCTATGTTCGGAATTCAAACCCAAAATTACCAGATCATATTTTTTTTGAAACGAAATCTGACTATAACTACTTCCATTTTTATTCTTTTTGTAATTATGCTTCTATAAATATTAGAAAGAAAGTAACAAGGAGTTACTATATGTGTTAGTCGGTCATTTCAAACATGCCCATACTATATTACACACTTCCATTTTATAATCTCTAGGGGGAAAAAGCTTATCTTTATGCTAGCTAAGTAGCTATTTAGTATGTTTGAATACGACACAAACTAGTGTTGAGTATGGTTCTATCTTTGATAAGTTTACATATTTATTTAAAATAAAATTCCTACAGAAAAAAACAAAGAAATTATAGCCCATCTCGTTATATGTGATGGCCTATCAACCAAAAGCTTACGAATTCCATTTTGCTTATGGAAATAGATTATATCTAATACACGATTTCTATTTTGAGGAAGAAAAAATGGATTTTAATTCTCACAAATATCATGAAACAATGTTTTGGAATCCCTTTTTGGTGTATTAGTTGTAGGTTTGTGTTTAAAATTAAGAAAAATATGATAATATATATAAAATCACTAAAATACTTTTACATGACTTGCAGGTGTTGAAAGTTAACCGTCGGATTCTAACTTCAATTACTAAAAAGCAAATATTTTATTGGTCGGATCGATCGGTTTGAAAACATTGATCAAAATAACCACCTCAAGTGAGATGATTTGTCTCAAAATACAAATAAATAAAAAACAACTCTTGTAATTTATTAAAACTTCAAATACTATTTGCAATGATTTCATTATCTAAAGTAATAACTATACCTATCTACCAATAAACTAAAACAGGATTTGAAACGACACGTGGCGTAATCCTTGATCGACGTGTGCCCTTTTAATTTATTTATTTATATTAAATTAGCTTTTTTAATTGTATATAGATTCAATTTCCTTATTAGACTTAGAATTAAACTCTAACTCTTGGCTTATAAATACAAAACACATTATAACCTTATTTGATTGATCGTTTTCTCATTAATAAAATTGTCTCTTTTTCTTTCTCAATTCTTCAACTCCTATTACTTATATTACTTATAATAATAAGTTATTAACATGAAGACTCCAAAAATTTGAGTTTACGATCCGAAATCACAAGACTATTTGTCGTCATCCACTATGCTTACAAGTTCCGATTTTGATGTGATTGTAAAAATTTAAGGTAAATCCAAAACTTTAACTAAACATATATTATATTTATCATTACTCATTACCTTTTATTATAACTTAGCTTCGATCATCGGTTTACTATAACCACAATTTATTTCATACTCACGAATCATGTATAAGGCATATTTGAATTTCTTTATGATACAATCTATATAGCTACTGTACATCGTACGGATATTAGGACTAGTATATTGTATAAATTATTAACTATTGAGAGAAAGGACGAAGAGAAGGATACCAAATTCTGGTGTGGACTTTTAGTAAGTCAAAATTCCAAGTGAAAGACTTGTTTCAACTTTCAACCACTTACTTTGCATCACACGTCTATCACCAAAGTCAAAAAATAGTAGTAATAATTTTTTGTTGACATATTTCGGACTACTTGAAATGTGTTGACCTTTAAAATGTGCATACGTGGTCCACTTCATGTTTTTAACTGTTTCCCGTAGTATATCAAATTTCAAACTTCATTTCACGTAAACGAGTTTTAACAAAGTGATTTTGTTTCATCTGGCAATTTTTAAATGTAAATGCTGACATGTTTTGCAATTTTATACATCCGGCGAAGGTTGTATTTTTCTCCTATGAAGTAAATGGGAATCGTAAATAAAAGTAAAAATAAATAAATAAAGAAGAACTACGTAATCGAAAGCATAAAAAATCGGTATAAATCAAAGGGGAATAATTAATAGAAACTAATTCTAATATAAATGTTAGTGTCGGTTATGTGATAACTTATAAGGATCATATATAGTAAATGAGACTCTATGTTTACGAGGGAATATTTAACGAGATAAGAAACATTATCTATCATATGTTATATATCTTGATCTTGATTTAAGATTTTGAGTTAATTAATTAGGCAGTTTATGTTTGTTTTAAGTTGATTGAGGTGTTTATGTTGCTGGAGTAGATTAAGTTGTTATGCTGCTTAAAGTTGGTTATTTGTTTTACGCGGCTTAAGAAAAAAAAAAGTTTTATGAGTGGGAACCCTCTGGTCCCATATAGTCTTGGTATTCAGATCGTACACCGCATTAAACTCATGCATGTTGACTAATCATTCTCTCACATGAATCACAAAATATAGTTTCTACACTTGCCTTTGGCAATGTTTAAATCTGTGACTTGCAACATTCATTTGTGGCCCATGTGGTCACATGGTGGCGGTACCAGTTGATCTATGATCAATTGATTTTCATGCGGATTTAATTAGTCGATTTAGTAGATTATATATGTTGCTAAAGTCGATTGAGCTGTTAACGTGTTTAAAATTAATCAAATTGCTTAATTAAGGTGCTTTTATTGTTAGCTTTTCTACAAACTTATTGTGGAAATTAAGGGGGAAATTCATAAAAAAGTAATTTTTTTATACAAATTTCCTATTAAAGGAAACCTATTTAGTTTTCGTCTATTTAAAGGATCCTATTTCTAAAATTTTCGCAATAAAGGGAACGTCGTTAGTTTTTAACGCCAACCCTCCGTTAAGTGTCACGTAACCACTGCCACGTTATCAAAATTGCTTATGTCGCCTTTGACTTTGACTAAAAGTACATATATATGTGTTTTTGTGTATAAAAGGAAATTTTGAATGTGTTTTTGTGTTTTTTGAAATAAATATATGTGTTTTTGTGTATAAAAGGAGTTTTGACTGAAAATTTCATGATTTGAATGTGTCTTTTTATACACAAAAACACACACATATATGTATTTTCAGTCAAAGTCAAAGGTCACGTAAGCAAGGGCGGTTCTATTAAGAGATAAACTAGGTCCACGGACCTACGTTAGATCGAAATTTGTTTATGCAAGCATATGGAAAATTTGGATTTGACACATGTTAGTCAAAAGTTTGGACCTATGTAAATTAGAAAGTAAGTTTTCTAAAGCATTCGAAGAAAATAAATTATAATTGGATACACGTAAATTTTATTCCTAGATCTGTTAGACATAAAATAAAACAATTTATAAAGACATATGAGTTCTTCTTCGAATCCTAATTAATGGTGCCACAAAACTTTTAAAGTTATAGCCATTCTTCTTTTATTTTTAATTCAAACTTCTATCTCTAATCTTTAAAACATCAAACTTATCAAAAAAAATCTTTCGAGTACTGCTATTGTGTAATAATAATCCCAAACAACTAATTTAACAAGATTTAAGAGTGACCGTAGAAGGAAGCTTGAAATCGAGATAAAAAAGGAACCAAACAAGATTTACCAATAATTAAATCCAATTGTAAGAATTGTACAATAATAAAAACCCATTTGATATCTTCGAAGCTAAGATAGTAGTCGGACTAGATGTTGAGTTAATGTTATGGCAAGATATAACTAAGGAAACTTTTGAGAATTTTGATTGATTGTTGAGAGATACTTTGTGAAAAAACTTGTTTTGCGAAAGAATTTCGATTCAACATACATGATATTTTGTGAAAACCCGCCCCGACCCGTTATTGAATATGCGGGGAAATTTTTTGTTTGCCCAAACTAAATTGGACACACGTGATTTTCATTCCTAAATCCTCCACTTCACGTAAGCAACTTTGATGACGTGGCAGTGGTGACGTGGTACTTAACGGAGGGCCGGTGTTAAAAACTAACGACGTTCCCTTTATTGCAAAAATTTTAGATATGAGATCCTTTGAATAGACGAAAACTAAATAGGTTCCCTTTAATAGGAAATTTATGTAAAAAACTTAGCTTTTTATGAATTTTTCCATGGAAATTAATAATTGTATACCAAAGAAGGTTAATGCATGCATAATTATGGAAGTCTCATTTGGACAGATCGATTACTATCATTTCTAAACCTGATTAACAGTGGGGTTGATGCGATTTACTCGCCTAGCTGCCCAATTTGTGACACGGAGACTAATTTTTTATGCGTTGTCTAGGGCGTCATAAACGCGTGTTAGGGTTTTTAAACGTGTGTTAGGGTTTTAAACGTGTGTTAGGGTTTTAAACGCGTGTCTAGGGTTCATAAACGCGTGTTAGGGTTTCTAAACGTGTGTTAGGGTTTTAAACGCGTGTCTAGGGTTCATAAACGCGTGTTAGGGTTTCTAAACGTGTGTTAGGGTTTTAAACGCGTGTCTAGGGTTCTTAAACGCGTGTTAGGGTTTTAAACGCGTGTCTAGGGTTCATAAACGCGTGTTAGGGTTTCTAAACGTGTGTTAGGGTTTTAAACGCGTGTCTAGGGTTCATAAACGCGTGTTAGGGTTTCTAAACGTGTGTTAGGGTTTTAAACGCGTGTCTAGGGTTCTTAAACGCGTGTTAGGGTTTTAAACGCGTGTCTAGGGTTCATAAACGCGTGTTAGGGTTTCTAAACGTGTGTTAGGGTTTTAAACGCGTGTCTAGGGTTCTTAAACGCGTGTTAGGGTTTTAAACGCGTGTCTAGGGTTCATAAACGCGTGTTAGGGTTTCTAAACGTGTGTTAGGGTTTTAAACGCGTGTCTAGGGTTCATAAACGCGTGTTAGGGTTTCTAAACGTGTGTTAGGGTTTTAAACGCGTGTCTAGGGTTCATAAACGCGTGTTAGGGTTTCTAAACGTGTGTTAGGGTTTTAAACGCGTGTCTAGGGTTCTTAAACGCGTGTTAGGGTTTTAAACGCGTGTTAGGGTTTCTAAACGTGTGTTAGGGTTTTAAACGCGTGTTAGGGTTTCTAAACGTGTGTTAGGGTTTTAAACGCGTGTCTAGGGTTCATAAACGCGTGTTAGGGTTTCTAAACGTGTGTTAGGGTTTTAAACGCGTGTCTAGGGTTCATAAACGCGTGTTAGGGTTTCTAAACGTGTGTTAGGGTTTTAAACGCGTGTCTAGGGTTCTTAAACGCGTGTTAGGGTTTCTAAACGTGTGTTAGGGTTCTTAAACGCGTGTTAGGGTTTTAAACGCGTGTTAGGGTTTCTAAACGTGTGTTAGGGTTTTAAACGCGTGTCTAGGGTTCTAAACGTGTGTTAGGGTTTTAAACGCGTGTCTAGGGTTCATAAACGCGTGTTAGGGTTTCTAAACGTGTGTTAGGGTTTTAAACGCGTGTCTAGGGTTCATAAACGCGTGTTAGGGTTTCTAAACGTGTGTTAGGGTTTTAAACGCGTGTTAGGGTTTTAAACGCGTGTTAGGGTTTCTAAACGCGTGTTAGGGTTTTAAACGCGTGTCTAGGGTTCATAAACGCGTGTTAGGGTTTCTAAACGTGTGTTAGGGTTTTAAACGCGTGTCTAGGGTTCTTAAACGCGTGTTAGGGTTTTAAACGCGTGTTAGGGTTTCTAAACGTGTGTTAGGGTTTTAAACGCGTGTCTAGGGTTCATAAACGCGTGTTAGGGTTTCTAAACGTGTGTTAGGGTTTTAAACGCGTGTCTAGGGTTCATAAACGCGTGTTAGGGTTTCTAAACGTGTGTTAGGGTTTTAAACGCGTGTCTAGGGTTCATAAACGCGTGTTAGGGTTTCTAAACGTGTGTTAGGGTTTTAAACGCGTGTCTAGGGTTCATAAACGCGTGTTAGGGTTTCTAAACGTGTGTTAGGGTTTTAAACGCGTGTCTAGGGTTCTTAAACGCGTGTTAGGGTTTTAAACGCGTGTCTAGGGTTCATAAACGCGTGTTAGGGTTTCTAAACGTGTGTTAGGGTTTCTAAACGTGTGTTAGGGTTTTAAACGCGTGTCAGGGTTTAAACGCGTGTTAGGGTTTTAAACGCGTGTCTAGGGTTCTTAAACGCGTGTTAGGGTTTTAAACGCGTGTTAGGGTTTCTAAACGTGTGTTAGGGTTTTAAACGCGTGTCTAGGTTTCTAAACGTGTGTTAGGGTTTTAAACGCGTGTCTAGGGTTCATAAACGCGTGTTAGGGTTTCTAAACGTGTGTTAGGGTTTTAAACGCGTGTCTAGGGTTCTTAAACGCGTGTTAGGGTTTTAAACGCGTGTTAGGGTTTCTAAACGTGTGTTAGGGTTTTAAACGCGTGTCTAGGGTTCATAAACGCGTGTTAGGGTTTCTAAACGTGTGTTAGGGTTCTAAACGCGTGTTAGGGTTTTAAACGCGTGTTAGGGTTTCTAAACGTGTGTTAGGGTTTTAAACGCGTGTCTAGGGTTCATAAACGCGTGTTAGGGTTTCTAAACGTGTGTTAGGGTTTTAAACGCGTGTCTAGGGTTCTTAAACGCGTGTTAGGGTTTAAACGCGTGTTAGGGTTCAAACGCGTGTTAGGGTTTTAAACGCGTGTTAGGGTTTCTAAACGCGTGTTAGGGTTTTAAACGCGTGTTAGGGTTCAAACGCGTGTTAGGGTTTTAAACGCGTGTTAGGGTTTCTAAACGCGTGTTAGGGTTTTAAACGCGTGTCTAGGGTTCATAAACGCGTGTTAGGGTTTCTAAACGTGTGTTAGGGTTTTAAACGCGTGTTAGGGTTTCTAAACGTGTGTTAGGGTTTTAAACGCGTGTCTAGGGTTCATAAACGCGTGTTAGGGTTTCTAAACGTGTGTTAGGGTTTTAAACGCGTGTCTAGGGTTCATAAACGCGTGTTAGGGTTTCTAAACGTGTGTTAGGGTTTTAAACGCGTGTCTAGGGTTCTTAAACGCGTGTTAGGGTTTTAAACGCGTGTCTAGGGTTCATAAACGCGTGTTAGGGTTTCTAAACGTGTGTTAGGGTTTTAAACGCGTGTCTAGGGTTCTTAAACGCGTGTTAGGGTTTCTAAACGTGTGTTAGGGTTTTAAACGCGTGTCTAGGGTTCATAAACGCGTGTTAGGGTTTCTAAACGTGTGTTAGGGTTTTAAACGCGTGTCTAGGGTTCATAAACGCGTGTTAGGGTTTCTAAACGTGTGTTAGGGTTTTAAACGCGTGTCTAGGGTTCTTAAACGCGTGTTAGGGTTTTAAACGCGTGTTAGGGTTTCTAAACGTGTGTTAGGGTTTTAAACGCGTGTCTAGGGTTCATAAACGCGTGTTAGGGTTTCTAAACGTGTGTTAGGGTTTTAAACGCGTGTCTAGGGTTCATAAACGCGTGTTAGGGTTTCTGAACGTGTGTTAGGGTTTTAAACGCGTGTCTAGGGTTTCTAAACGTGTGTTAGGGTTTTAAACGCGTGTCTAGGGTTCATAAACGCGTGTTAGGGTTTCTAAACGTGTGTTAGGGTTTTAAACGCGTGTCTAGGGTTCTTAAACGCGTGTTAGGGTTTTAAACGCGTGTCTAGGGTTCATAAACGCGTGTTAGGGTTTCTAAACGTGTGTTAGGGTTTTAAACGCGTGTCTAGGGTTCTTAAACGCGTGTTAGGGTTTCAAACGGTGTTATGTAAAAAACTTAGCTTTTTATGAATTTTTCCATGGAAATTAATAATTGTATACCAAAGAAGGTTAATGCATGCATAATTATGGAAGTCTCATTTGGACAGATCGATTACTATCATTTCTAAACCTGATTAACAGTGGGGTTGATGCGATTTACTCGCCTAGCTGCCCAATTTGTGACACGGAGACTAATTTTTTATCTCGATTTCTGGCCTGGTATAATATTGTTAGACATGACGTAGGATTCGCAAGTAAATGAAGTGTATGTAGTTGTTAATAATAATAAAAAAAATAAAATAATAATAATAAATCCGACCTGATAGTGTTATTTGTAACATCCGTGAATTTTGACCCGTTGACTTTTTGTGTAATTTGACTAACAAACTTGTTGAATGAAATAATTGAGCCATTTGTGATTATATGACTATGTGGTATGTTAGTCGGGTCGTTAATATGTGTTTGGCGTTAAATTGTGTAATCGTTTGTAAAATGGCTTATGGGAGAAACGGGTCGACCCATGGGTTGCCCATGACCCATGAACCAATTAGTTACCCATTCTCCTTTCCCCCTTAATCATTTCATCCTCCCTTTTCTTAAATCTCCTTTCTTCCTCTCTCAAAAAGTCAACTATTTCAAACTCAAATCCTGGAAATTTCATAGTGTTTGAAGCTAGATTAACTCAAGAAATTGCATCATCTTCATCATGTATATATCATATCAAATAATTAGAGTTCAAGCTCAAGAAAATCTCCATATATAGTCAAATTCGGATTTAAAGGCATTTGGGAGATTTGGTAAGTTAAAACTACCTCATATCAGTCATTTTATGTTATTAAACATGTTTCTAGTAAAACCCAAACGTTTTGTGCCTTGAATCGAGTCAAAAATCGGATTAGAATCCCTTGAGTTTCAAGCCGCATGAACAGTAGCACGGGTTAGGGTTCAAACGCGTGTCTAGGGCTCATAAACGCGTGTTAGGGTTTCTAAACGCGTGTTAGGGTTTCTAAACGTGTGTTAGGGTTTTAAACGCGTGTCTAGGGTTCATAAACGCGTGTTAGGGTTTCTAAACGTGTGTTAGGGTTTTAAACGCGTGTCTAGGGTTCATAAACGCGTGTTAGGGTTTCTAAACGTGTGTTAGGGTTTTAAACGCGTGTTAGGGTTTTAAACGCGTGTCAGGGTTCTTAAACGCGTGTTAGGGTTTCTAAACGTGTGTTAGGGTTTCTAAACGTGTGTTAGGGTTTTAAACGCGTGTCTAGGGTTCTTAAACGCGTGTTAGGGTTTCTAAACGTGTGTTAGGGTTTTAAACGCGTGTCTAGGGTTCTTAAACGCGTGTTAGGGTTTCTAAACGCGTGTTAGGGTTCATAAACTCGTGTTACTATTCCTGCTTTACGCGTCAGTTTTCAAACGTCAATAACTTTTGAACCGTAAGCCCGTTTTAGACGTATGACCTATCGTTGGAATCGTAAGAGAGTCTAGTTTCTTGTAGTAACACTCTTTTTATATGAATCTTTGGTCATTTCTAAAAAGGTCGAGTCGAATGAGTTCTTCTCTTACACGTTAATGTTGGAAAGGCGTTTAGGGTTTGTGACTTGACCTAATTGTGCTAAACCAACTTGTTTATGATTGTAGAGTTGACATTATGATATATTGATGTATAATTATAGGTTGTGGACGTGTGGACCGTAATACTCGCCTGTAATCTTATACTAGCTTCTTTATCGGACAAGGTGAGTTTCGTATCTCCCTACTCGCTTGAGATTCGGGCTGAAAAGTGTAAACCTGGCGTGTTTACTTGCATTTATTGATTTATTGATTGGTTGACTTGATTGTTGGATTGATGTGACAGTTCGTTTTGTTTGATTGACTTTGGTTATGTTTTAGTTAATTATTATATATATATTAGGATAGACGTACATACATGGAAGTCGGTTATGCCTTCATTGGGTTTTAGATGTGGTGGGAAGGCTGCGGGTGACCCTATATATAAGCATCTGGGACTTGAAGAAAGTAGAATCCTCTGAAGTATATGTACGTATAGTTGGTTTAATTGGGATTAGTGGTTTATGATTGTTGAATATTGATTTTTGGCTTACGGTTGTCGTATATGGATTTTGGCATATGTTGGACGAATATTGACTGTTGGCACAGGTTCATCGTCTATTGACTGTTGGTTTACGATATATGCATTTACATTTGATTGTAAGCATTGCATACATTGTTGATAACCCTCGGCAAGGGATTGCCGACATCCTGGTGCATAGATGTATGCACCCATTTTGGATGTAGTGCCTGACTCCGAGTATATAGACATATATATCTCGATGATTTTGAGATACAGCCTTGTTCATTGTGATGACAGAAGGGTATCGCTGCATTGGTGACTGGCGTTCACGCATAGGATAGGCATGTTTGCTTATTCATGCATTTGGCACTTACATTGATTCGCATATCATTTGTGCATTCTCATTTCACATTTACTTGTCTTGTGTAATCTTGTTGTTGGGCGATGTTGTGCTATGTAGAGGCTTGCTGTAAGTCATGTCTAGCCTCTATTCTTATATTATGATTATTGATGTTGGTTCTTTACGAACCATTACTACGAACTCACCAACCTTGTGTTGACTATGCTTAGTACACTTTTCAGGTAATCAGATTAATCCTGGGCGTGGAGTATAGTTGCTTGCTTGCTTGCTGTTTAACCGGACTTTGGACTTTATGGATCAAGGATTCATAGACCTTCTCTTTTGCATTATACTTAGGATTAATTGCCATCTTTTGAATGCTCCTTTGTAACTTTGATGGTTATTGCTCCTTTTGTATTTTGGTACTTGTTCGTATTTGTAATGGATTCACTGAATCTTTATTTGCATTTAGTTCTTGTTCTATTGTAATTCCACCTTGTGCTATATGATTTCCGTAATATTTCGAGCCTCGGCTTGGGGTGTTACAGAATGGTGGCCCATGCGTGGTCGTAGAGAATTAGGCGGTTTGACCTAGACTACGGCTTAAGTTAAAACTCTTCATATAGCATGCATGGTTAGGAAATTTGTGTGCAATGTGAATTTTGTGAATCCCGTGTGAGTTCGTAGTTAAGACCACTTGTATGATAGCTTAAATTCAATGTGATAGAATGTGGATTGTAGTTAATATGGGTTGTTGTTGTTAATTGTTGGAACTAATGTGATGATTTAGGGCAAAATGATGGGATGCCATTAACTTAGTATAATATTGTGGCAACCCTAAAAGAACCCGATCAACTCTTTTATGGTTACCCGATATTATAGCAAGTTCATGACATCGTGGATTGCGCACGTGTGGCTTAAAGTATAATAAGGAACCGATATGCTTAATGGAAGTTGATTAGGTGGAAGGTTAGCCGTTGGTACACCTTGTATACATACCCGGTCAATAACTAGAGAGCATATCGAATTCGGATTATACTTTGAATCATTCGTGTTAGTTGTTTGATTGCATGATGTAACGAGCATGATTACTTGATGTTATGATATGTAAAAATCCCTTATGATTCTAACACTTCTGCCCTAGCATAATGTTATGAAATGAGTATGTGGTATCGGTATGAGAGCATTGACTACTTGTGTGACTAACATGCGAGCATTTGAGACTAACTCTCGGGTCAACGTGTCACTTGTTTTATAGAAATGGTGAGACCAAGGAGAGTCGGAACAAACTATAGGGCTGAAGAGGAAGGACCTCAACCGGAAGCTCAACCGGAAGTACAAAGAGGTAGGGGCCGTGGTAGGGGCCGTGGTAGAGGCCGTGGTAGGGGTCAAGGAAGGGGTCGTGGTGAAATCCCTGAACCAAATATGGCTGAGGTGATCGCTCAAACGATCGCCAATATCATGCCAACCATCATTGCTCAAGTCACGGCAAATCTTGGGCAAAATAATGTGGCTCAAAACAACGAAGCTCCAGAAAATGAAAATAATGAAAATGCCCAACCTCATGCCGAGGAAAATGAAGAAGAGGGACCGGTGGGAATTGGAAACGGTATGCCCATGAATAATCAATATGGCGGGTACCGTCAAGGGTGTATATTTAAAGATTTTAAAAGTTGCGGGGCACCGGAGTTTGATGGGAAAGGTGGTCCCACGGAATGTATAAGGTGGTTTGAAGCGATAGAGGCGGTGATTGAAAGGAGTCATTGCACCTATGATGACCGGATTTCCTATGCATCCGGCATGTTTAGGCATGACGCCTTGAGTTGGTGGAACCAAGAAATAACATTGGGGCGGACTCATAACTTGGAGTGGATCGACTTCAAGAACAAAGTAAAAGCAAAGTTTTGTCCTCCCTATGAACTACAAAACTTGACCATCGAGTTTGCTAATCTCAACATGGAGGGAGCCGATTACAAGGGCTATGTTAGACGATTTCAAGAGTTGTCTACCCTCATTCCTCACTTGGTAGGTACCGAACCTCAGGCCATCCAGAAGTTCGTATTGGGCTTGAATCCTCAAGTCCGATCTTATGTAAACTCCAACATGCCTACTTCTTTGGCTAATGCGGTTAATCAAGCCGGGAGTGTGACAGAAGACTTGTTGAGGAGTGGTGTTTTGAGCAAATCCTCAACGAACAAGAGGAAAGAAGTGGGAGAGTCGAGTGGGGTAAAGAAGATGGGAAAGTTTGACCCTAGAAATGCTAATAGGGGTAGGGTGATGGCGGCGGTGGAACCGGCTAAGAAGGCTTATTCTGGGCCTCATCCTTTCTGTGGGAGATGCAACAGGCATCATCCCGCCAATAACCAATGTGGAGCATGCTTTAATTGCAATCAACTCGGGCACGAAGCTAGAAATTGTAGAGCTCCAAGAGCGGGTCCAATGAATGTGGCTCCCGTTCGGGCCGTTCCTCCTCAAGGTAATCAAAGAAGAGGCGAATGTTTTGAATGTGGTAGCCGTGACCACTACCGTAATAATTGTCCTCGATGGGTGGGACAACAAGTTCAGGTAGCCGTTCACCCCAATCAACTCCAAATGGTCGGGCCTAACCAAAACCGGGGCCAACAAGGCCATCAAGTGCAACCACGCGGCCGAGCCTTTGCGGCCAATGTAAATGAAGCCCGCAACGATCCCAACGTAGTAGCAGGTACCTTTCTTCTTAATGGTCACTATGCCACCGTCCTATTTGATTCCGGGGCCGATTATAGCCTCGTGTCTTCTAATTTTGTTCCTTTGATTGATGTGAATCCTTGTGCTTTAAACTATGTACTTGACATTGAAATGGTAAACGGGTCACTAACAAAAATTAGTCAAATACTTCGCGATTGTGTCTTGACTTTAGAAGACGTAGATTTCTTCATTGACCTTATGCCTTTTGATATTGGGAGTTTTGACGTTATAGTGGGTATGGATTGGTTAACGGCGGTGAATGCGACTATTGATTGTGGCGAGAGAGTTGTTAAGATACCTTTGACCAACGGTAGGATTCTTAGGGTTCAAGGCGAAATCTCCGATTCCTCAAATTCTAAAGTCTTTAGTGCTACCGTTACAAAGGTAGAATTGAAGACCGTTCCTATCGTTTGTGAATTTCCCGATGTTTTTCCGGATGACTTACCGGGATTACCTCCAACTCGTGAACTTGACTTCCGTATAAATCTTATCCCCGAAGCCGCGCCCGTAGCAAAAGCTCCTTATAGGCTAGCTCTAACCGAAATGCAAGAGCTACAAACTCAAATCAAGGAACTCCAAGAGAAGGGTTTCATTCGCCCTAGCCAATCTCCTTGGGGTGCTCCTGTTCTCTTTGTCAAAAAGAAAGACGGGTCCTTCCGAATGTGTATCGACTACCGGGAATTAAACAAGCTCACAGTGAAGAACCGGTATCCCCTCCCAAGAATTGATGATTTATTTGATCAACTTCAAGGTGCTAAGCACTTTTCAAAAATCGATCTTCGCTCGGGTTATCATCAACTCCGAGTACATGAAGATGATATTCCCAAGACGGCTTTTCGCACAAGGTATGGCCATTTTGAATTCACCGTGATGCCTTTTGGGTTGACTAATGCACCGGCGGTGTTCATGGACTTGATGAACCGGGTGTGTCAACCATACTTAGACAAGTCTGTCATTGTGTTCATTGATGACATACTTGTATACTCGAAGACAAAGGAGGAGCATGTTGAGCACTTGCGTGAGGTGCTTGAACTACTAAGAAAAGAGAAGTTGTATGCCAAATTCTCCAAGTGCGAGTTTTGGTTGGAAGAAGTCCACTTCCTTGGTCACGTAGTGAGCAAGGATGGTATTCATGTGGATCCAAGCAAGATTGAAGCGGTCAAGAACTGGAGAAGACCCGAAACGCCATCCGAAATCCGTCAATTCCTTGGATTGGCGGGTTATTATAGAAGATTTATTGAAAATTTCTCCCGTATTGCACAACCCCTCACTCTCTTGACTCAAAAGGAGAGAAATTTTGAATGGGGCGAAAGACAAGAAAACGCCTTCCAAACTCTTAAAGATATGTTATGTGACGCTCCTATTTTGACGCTACCGGATGGAATCGAAGACTTTGTTGTTTATTGTGATGCTTCGGGACAAGGGTTGGGTTGTGTTCTTATGCAAAGGGGTAAAGTCATTGCTTATGCCTCTCGCCAATTGAAGGTGCATGAGAAGAACTACCCGACACATGACTTGGAATTGGGAGCGGTTGTGTTTGCTTTGAAGTGTTGGAGACATTATCTCTATGGTACCAAATGTGTGATTTATACCGATCACAAAAGTCTTCAACACATCTTCAACCAAAGTGAATTGAATATGAGGCAAAGGCGTTGGCTTGAACTATTTAGTGATTATGATTGTGACATCCGATATCACCCGGGCAAGGCAAATGTTGTAGCCGATGCCTTGAGCCGAAAGGAGAGAGTGAAACCAAGACGGGCTAGAGCTATGAGCCTCACGGTAGGGCCAAGTATTCGTGATCGGATCATTGAAGCCCAAATTCAAGCCACCCTACCGGAAAACTTTGGAAACGAAAACCTGGATGGCATGGAACAACTATTTGACCGGAAGAATGATAATGGGCTATACATGGTTGAAAGACTTTGGGTTCCTATTTTCGGCGACTTAAGAACACTTATTATGAATGAAGCTCACCTATCGCCTTATTCGGTCCATCCCGGGTCGGATAAGATGTACTTTGACTTGAAAGAATTGTATTGGTGGCCGGGCATGAAGCGTGATGTGGCTAGGTATGTGAGTGAGTGTCTTACTTGCTTACAAGTCAAAGCCGATCACAAGAAGCCACCCGGATTGTTGGTACAACCGGTGATGCCCGAATGGAAGTGGGAACATATCTCAATGGACTTCATTACTAAATTACCGAAGACGAGAAGCGGTCGTGACACGATTTGGGTGATAGTAGATCGGTTAACGAAGTCGGCTCACTTTTTAGCCATTCGAGAAACCGATAAATTTGACACTTTGGCTCGATTGTACATCAAGGAAGTAATATCTAAGCATGGAGTGCCGATTTCTATCATTTCGGATAGAGATGCCCGTTTCAAATCAAAATTTTGGGAAGCCTTTCAAAAAGCCATGGGTACTCGACTTGACATGAGCACGGCGTTTCACCCTCAAACGGATGGGCAAACCGAGAGAACCATTCAAACACTTGAAGACATGTTGAGGGCATGTGCAATTGATTTTGGTGGAAGTTGGGAAGACCATTTGCCGCTAGTCGAGTTTTCATACAACAATAGTTATCACGCTACCATTCAAATGGCGCCCTTTAAGGCATTGTACGGTAGGATATGTCGTTCTCCCCTAGCTTGGGCGGAAATTGGAGAGAGTCAACTAATCGGGCCCGAAATCGTGATTGAAACGACTAAGGTAATATCTCAAATTAAGGAAAAGTTACAATTGGCCCGTGAGCGTCAAAAGAAGTATGCCGATGTGAGGCGAAGACCATTGGAGTTTGAAGTTGGTGATTATGTACTTTTGAAGGTGTCACCTTGGAAAGGTGTTGTGCGTTTTGTGAAGCGGGGAAAACTTGCGCCAAGGTATATTGGTCCTTTCAAGATTCTTGAACGGGTTGGGAAAGTTGCTTATCGGCTAGAATTGCCTCAAGAGCTTAGCGGTGTGCATGATGTGTTTCATATTTGTAACTTGCGCAAGTGTTTGGCGGATCCTAAACGCGTGTTAGGGTTTCTAAACGTGTGTTAGGGTTTTAAACGCGTGTCTAGGGTTCATAAACGCGTGTTAGGGTTTCTAAACGTGTGTTAGGGTTTTAAACGCGTGTCTAGGGTTCTTAAACGCGTGTTAGGGTTTCTAAACGTGTGTTAGGGTTTTAAACGCGTGTTAGGGTTTCTAAACGTGTGTTAGGGTTTTAAACGCGTGTCTAGGGTTCTTAAACGCGTGTTAGGGTTTCTAAACGTGTGTTAGGGTTTTAAACGCGTGTCTAGGGTTCTTAAACGCGTGTTAGGGTTTCTAAACGTGTGTTAGGGTTTTAAACGCGTGTTAGGGTTTCTAAACGTGTGTTAGGGTTTTAAACGCGTGTTAGGGTTTCTAAACGTGTGTTAGGGTTTTAAACGCGTGTTAGGGTTTCTAAACGTGTGTTAGGGTTTTAAACGCGTGTCTAGGGCTCATAAACGCGTGTTAGGGTTTCTAAACGTGTGTTAGGGTTTTAAACGCGTGTCTAGGGTTCTTAAACGCGTGTTAGGGTTTCTAAACGTGTGTTAGGGTTTTAAACGCGTGTTAGGGTTTCTAAACGTGTGTTAGGGTTTTAAACGCGTGTCTAGGGTTCTTAAACGCGTGTTAGGGTTTCTAAACGTGTGTTAGGGTTTTAAACGCGTGTCTAGGGTTCTTAAACGCGTGTTAGGGTTTCTAAACGTGTGTTAGGGTTTTAAACGCGTGTCTAGGGTTCTTAAACGCGTGTTAGGGTTTCTAAACGTGTGTTAGGGTTTTAAACGCGTGTCTAGGGTTCTTAAACGCGTGTTAGGGTTTCTAAACGTGTGTTAGGGTTTTAAACGCGTGTCTAGGGTTCTTAAACGCGTGTTAGGGTTTCTAAACGTGTGTTAGGGTTTTAAACGCGTGTCTAGGGTTCTTAAACGCGTGTTAGGGTTTCTAAACGTGTGTTAGGGTTTTAAACGCGTGTCTAGGGTTCTTAAACGCGTGTTAGGGTTTCTAAACGTGTGTTAGGGTTTTAAACGCGTGTCTAGGGTTCTTAAACGCGTGTTAGGGTTTCTAAACGTGTGTTAGGGTTTTAAACGCGTGTCTAGGGTTCTTAAACGCGTGTTAGGGTTTCTAAACGTGTGTTAGGGTTTTAAACGCGTGTCTAGGGTTCTTAAACGCGTGTTAGGGTTTCTAAACGTGTGTTAGGGTTTTAAACGCGTGTCTAGGGTTCTTAAACGCGTGTTAGGGTTTCTAAACGTGTGTTAGGGTTTTAAACGCGTGTCTAGGGTTCTTAAACGCGTGTTAGGGTTTCTAAACGTGTGTTAGGGTTTTAAACGCGTGTCTAGGGTTCTTAAACGCGTGTTAGGGTTTCTAAACGTGTGTTAGGGTTTTAAACGCGTGTCTAGGGTTCTTAAACGCGTGTTAGGGTTTCTAAACGTGTGTTAGGGTTTTAAACGCGTGTCTAGGGTTCTTAAACGCGTGTTAGGGTTTCTAAACGTGTGTTAGGGTTTTAAACGCGTGTCTAGGGTTCTTAAACGCGTGTTAGGGTTTCTAAACGTGTGTTAGGGTTTTAAACGCGTGTCTAGGGTTCTTAAACGCGTGTTAGGGTTTCTAAACGTGTGTTAGGGTTTTAAACGCGTGTCTAGGGTTCTTAAACGCGTGTTAGGGTTTCTAAACGTGTGTTAGGGTTTTAAACGCGTGTCTAGGGTTCTTAAACGCGTGTTAGGGTTTCTAAACGTGTGTTAGGGTTTTAAACGCGTGTCTAGGGTTCTTAAACGCGTGTTAGGGTTTCTAAACGTGTGTTAGGGTTTTAAACGCGTGTCTAGGGTTCTTAAACGCGTGTTAGGGTTTCTAAACGTGTGTTAGGGTTTTAAACGCGTGTCTAGGGTTCTTAAACGCGTGTTAGGGTTTCTAAACGTGTGTTAGGGTTTTAAACGCGTGTCTAGGGTTCTTAAACGCGTGTTAGGGTTTCTAAACGTGTGTTAGGGTTTTAAACGCGTGTCTAGGGTTCTTAAACGCGTGTTAGGGTTTCTAAACGTGTGTTAGGGTTTTAAACGCGTGTCTAGGGTTCTTAAACGCGTGTTAGGGTTTCTAAACGTGTGTTAGGGTTTTAAACGCGTGTCTAGGGTTCTTAAACGCGTGTTAGGGTTTCTAAACGTGTGTTAGGGTTTTAAACGCGTGTCTAGGGTTCTTAAACGCGTGTTAGGGTTTCTAAACGTGTGTTAGGGTTTTAAACGCGTGTCTAGGGTTCTTAAACGCGTGTTAGGGTTTCTAAACGTGTGTTAGGGTTTTAAACGCGTGTCTAGGGTTCTTAAACGCGTGTTAGGGTTTCTAAACGTGTGTTAGGGTTTTAAACGCGTGTTAGGGTTTCTAAACGTGTGTTAGGGTTTTAAACGCGTGTTAGGGTTTCTAAACGTGTGTTAGGGTTTTAAACGCGTGTTAGGGTTTCTAAACGTGTGTTAGGGTTTTAAACGCGTGTTAGGGTTTCTAAACGTGTGTTAGGGTTTTAAACGCGTGTCTAGGGTTCTTAAACGCGTGTTAGGGTTTCTAAACGTGTGTTAGGGTTTTAAACGCGTGTCTAGGGTTCATAAACTCGTGTTACTATTCCTGCTTTACGCGTCAGTTTTCAAACGTCAATAACTTTTGAACCGTAAGCCCGTTTTAGACGTATGACCTATCGTTGGAATCGTAAGAGAGTCTAGTTTCTTGTAGTAACACTCTTTTTATATGAATCTTTGGTCATTTCTAAAAAGGTCGAGTCGAATGAGTTCTTCTCTTACACGTTAATGTTGGAAAGGCGTTTAGGGTTTGTGACTTGACCTAATTGTGCTAAACCAACTTGTTTATGATTGTTGAATATTGATTGTTGGACTATAGTTGTTGAATATTGATTTTTGGCTTACGGTTGTCGTATATGGATTTTGGCATATGTTGGAAAAAAAAAAAAAAAAAAAAAAAAAAAAAAAAAAAAAAAAAAAAAAAAAAAAAAAAAAAAATCAAACAAACCTGTCCAAAAAAAAAAAAAAAAAAAAAAAAAAAAAAAAAAAAAAAAAAAAAAAAAAAAAAAAAAAAAAAAAAAAAAAAAAAAAAAAAAAAAAAAAAAAAAAAAAAAAAAAAAAAAAAAAAAAAAAAAAAAAAAAAAAAAAAAAAAAAAAAAAAAAAAAAAAAAAAAAAAAAAAAAAAAAAAAAAAAAAAAAAAAAAAAAAAAAAAAAAAAAAAAAAAAAAAAAAAAAAAAAAAAAAAAAAGTAAAGAAAATAAAAAAAAAAAAACAAAACATTAAATATAATAAAAATATTATAAAAAAAAAAATTCTGGTCATTTAAGTGTAGCTAAAAGCATGTATAACTAAAAGAATTATAAAATACAGTTTATCTTACTCCCGAAAATCAGTGACCGACTCAACATTGAATAGCACATAACGATGTGCTTGTGCAAGTGATTGGCTATCAAGTTTAGAGTATCTATTTTTTTTGCGAGATGAATACTTTGAATCAAGTTTTATACCCAACGGCCGACCTGGGCAAAGGAGGTTAGATTCTTCAATCTCATTTTGGTTACCCTCGTCATCATTCCTGATGGGTCTACTGAAAAGTGTTTCTACTCCTGAGAGATATCTAGAGCAAAATGTCAAACTTTCTTGAGCTAAATAACCTTCTGCAATTGATCCTTCTGGATAAGCTCTATTGTGCACGTAAGACTTAAGTGTTAGAAGGTCCCTGCCATATAAATTTTTCTGATTAATATAAAATTTTAGTATTATAAGAACAAACAAGCGAAAAAATAAACTTACCTTTCAATAGGATACATCCAACGAAAAGCAACAGGACCTCCAAGCCTTACCTCTTCAACTAAATGAATCACCAGGTGAACCATGACAGTGAAAAATGAAGGAGGGAATATTTTCTCCAATTTGCATAACGTGACAGCAATATGAGATTCGAGAAAATTAAGGTCATTTTCAGTTAAATCTTTGTAGCAGATTATTCGGAAAAAATTGCAGAGTTCAAGTATAGCAGAGCTGACTTGATCGGGTAGAGTCCCCCTTAGGGTAATAGGCAGATACTCTTGCATTAACATATGACAATCATAACTTTTTAGCCCAATGAGTTTTTTCTCTTTTAGATGCACACAACGAGAAATGTTTGAAGAATATTCATCCGGAGGTTTGATGGACTTGAGAGTTTTTAAAAACAGTTCCTTCTCAACTCGGGTCATCTGGTAACATGCCTTTGGCAAAAAAACAGTGTTGCTCCGTGGACGCTTTTTTGGATGTAGTTCTTTTCTTATACCCAATCGATGAAGGTCAAGTCTTGCCTTATAGTTATCTTTTGACTTCCATTTTTGTCCCAACAAAGTCCCTATGATGTTGTCACATACATTCTTTTCGATATGCATAACATCTAGGTTGTGGCGCAGTAGCAAATGTTCCCAATAAGGCAACATAAAGAAAATGCTTTTCTTTTTCCAACGATCACCTTCTTTATCTTTGAGGTAGTCATAATGAAACAATTGCCTCAAAACTTCCTCACCTGAAGGACGAACAGGAGCATCTCTTGGTTCCTCACCCCCTAGAAAGGCTCTAGTGTCTTTACGCCATGGATGATCAGATGGTAGCCATCTTCGATGACACATGTAGCACCATTTTTTACCATGTTGTAACCATTCAGAATCAGTATCAAAACCGCATGAAGGGCATGCAAGTTTTCCTTTCGTGCTCCACCCAGAAAGAATGCCATAACCAGGAAAGTCAGAAATTGTTGAAAGAATAGCAGCCTTCAACTGAAAGTGCTGTTTTGTCGAGGCATCATATGTCCGAACTCCAACCTCCCATAATTCTTTTAGCTCTTTAACCAATGGTTGCATATAAACATCTATCTTGTTGCCAGGGCTTCCCGGGCCAGGGATAATTAAAGAGAGAATAAAGTTGGGTTGTTTCATAACCAACCATGGTGGCAAGTTATATGGAATCAAGAAAACGGGCCAAATACTATATGCCACATTCATTGTCTTGAAAGGATTGAACCCATCACTTGCCAAAGCTAATCGAATGTTTCGTGGATCACTAGCAAAATCAGGAAACTTTTGATCAAAATTTTTCCATGATAAGGCATCAGCTGGATGTCGTAATTTTCCATCTCTAACACGATCCACATGATGCCACTTCATAAGGTCAGCCGTTTTAGAAGACTGAAACAATCTTTGTAAACGAGGCTTCAATGGGAACCATCTTAAAATTTTTGATGCCTTCTTTTTAGCTTCACTGATTTCAAAGTCGGAATCTTCAACGACTTTCCATCTAGAAGTTCCACATGTAGAACAAACTTCATCATCTTTCTTTTCTTCCAAAAAAAAAAAAAAAAAAAAAAAAAAAAAAAAAAAAAAAAAAAAAAAAAAAAAAAAAAAAAAAAAAAAAAAAAAAAAAAAAAAAAAAAAAAAAAAAAAAAAAAAAAAAAAAAAAAAAAAAAAAAAAAAAAAAAAAAAAAAAAAAAAAAAAAAAAAAAAAAAAAAAAAAAAAAAAAAAAAAAAAAAAAAAAAAAAAAAAAAAAAAAAAAAAAAAAAAAAAAAAAAAAAAAAAAAAAAAAAAAAAAAAAAAAAAAAAAAAAAAAAAAAAAAAAAAAAAAAAAAAAAAAAAAAAAAAAAAAAAAAAAAAAAAAAAAAAAAAAAAAAAAAAAAAAAAAAAAAAAAAAAAAAAAAAAAAAAAAAAAAAAAAAAAAAAAAAAAAAAAA
>CM067167.1:274982976-275018094 GCA_034093135.1 Erigeron breviscapus
AACAAATTTGTTGTAGTGTACCCTTAATATTTTGCGTCATTACATAATGTAATATATTGATCATCAATATCTCGAAAGTATAGTAGCATAAAAAAAACATCATCTTATAACATCTAAAATGTACGGATATTTAATAAGGCATAGGTATAAGATTATTTGGTGGTTTCGAACATATCAAAAGCAACTAGATTGATGCTATAACATTACTAGGTTTATACATATATGATAAGTCAAGGGGTCAATTCGCCGGTTAAGCCAATCACACTTATAATTCTGACTCCTATCAAATACTCAATTAAAAGAAAAAAGAACGACATTATAAAGAATGGCTTCGATCGGGGTTAGCTTCATTGAGTTGGAAGCACTTAGAGGTTAAATGATATGTCCAAACTTGCATTAAGACAATCATTTTCGAAAGATTCAACCTAAAATCATATATATCCATCTAAACCCAATCATAATTTCCATTAACTTTTGTATCATGTTAATTAGCATATTAAATATGTCACCCTAAGTACAAATCACCACTAACACACACACACATAGCAGCCTAATAAAAACTTTTGCTTAATTAGAGACGTAAGAAGAATGCCAACTTGGAAATTTAATTAGACAAAATAACTAAAAATCAGGAAACTATCATTTTCAGGGTCTGACTACTAGTGGTGCCATAGGGGGATAAACGGGACCCACCGATATGCACGCGCATATAACGTGTGGAGCCCCTCGTTGACTCGTGTGTTTTTGTCAAATACGGATGTATATAAATATAAATATACAATTTAAAAGTCAAAACAAAGACAAATTAAGTTACGGTCAATGGGCGTCACTTGTCTGCTTCTCATTCTCCGGTGAACCCTCACAACCGTAGCTGCCGTCCTCTTCCACTCACAACCAACACTTTTTATTATCTTTTTGTAACTTACTTTGTTTTGAAGTCATGGAACTTTAAATATCATCTATGCCATTTCTATAATGTAACATATGGATTAAGTGTTGGTACAAAATGATGATGCCTTTTTTTTTATTATAAATTTAATTGTGATATCATATTCGGATGGTTGGATTGGGGTCGAACACTGGTCAGACTGGAGCTTTTATGTTCACTGGCTTAACTACGATGGTTTTCAACCTGGAAATGAACCAAATTAAAAGAGCGATCTAAACTAGACTAGACTAAGATCGGACTAGTCAATGTGCTGAATTTTTTGAATACGCTTAAACTTTAATGTGCTAGAACTTCAATGTTTTTCCGGATAATTGATGTTTAAACATAATATTATGTTGAGCTAGCTTAAGTTATACAGTAATTATTTTGGCCTTACCTATGTGAAATGTATATTTCTTTTGGTATTTAATTGGTTCAATCCAGGCACATTGACACCTTTCAATGAAATTTACTTTTACCATGTGTTTTACTTGTTTAGCCAATTAGCCCAAAAATGTATTTAAAGCATGAGCTTTTACTTTCAATTGAACCGCAAACTCTTTTTGCGATAAGAAATGGCATTTCAGTTTTAAGAGGCATAAAAGTTACATTTGACTTCACAGTTAATATAAATAAATCAATTAAATTAACTAACACGTACTAAACATAATTTTCTTTATAATAGTGAATTAATTACATTATGATTCGAAGTACCTAAAATAAAAAATAATACTTCGTAATAGATAAAGAAAAAATTGAGAAAGTAGTGTTTAGATGACTTGTAACCTTTTGTCTTACTCAAGAGTGCCTCTATAATATATATGCATATATATACTTTAAGGAAAACAAGATGACTAACACCTAGAGAATATAATTTGGAGTATACGATCAATCTTTAACAACCATTGCACTGAACAATAATAAACTTAACACATTTATGTGTCTTGGATAAAACTGAAAGTTGCACACAATCATCAAACCTTTCGTAACACAAAGTCGAGGCCTCGGCATGTTGGAGCGCGCGGCTTGATGGAGAACGCAGTGAGGACGAGAAGCGTACGTATTAGTCCCTTTTTTCCCGACGGCTAGAATTTAAATATTATATATATTAGGTAAAATAAAACAAGTATTAAAGTAAAACAAATAAAACAATAGGTTTATCTTCACTGAAAATCACCGTGCATCATGAAAATCATCGTACATCAATTACTTCGTGAATCTTCGTGCATCAATTTAACCATGATCTAAGGTCAAGATCTTGTCCTACTTGTTTTACAATACCAACTCCTATATATATATATATATATATTGTGTTTATCGTTTCTTAATGTCCCCAAAAATTTTTTTATTAATGTCAAGTTTTTTATTAATATGTGTGTTTTTTAATTTTATAAAATATAAAGTATGATGGAAAACCAACAAACTGAGTTTTTTAAAGTGTCGCTGACGTGACACCAACACGAGTGTTTAATGTGTTGGGTTACCGATAGTCTGACCAATATAAGAGATGACACATTTTGAGCTTTGTAATGGGTTAGTAACCCATTGATAAAAATCTTTGACCTTTGTGAGATCCACCTGAGATCAAGTCTCACTCTTCATATTTGTGAAGGTAGATGGGAGGTTTTTCAGAAATCCTATGTACATCCTACGCATTCATAGTTTAGATTATGAGTAAGATAGACCGTTAATAGAATCTAACAATAGTATGTGTATTTTGATGTTTATTGAAGATATAGAAACAGAGCAGATTTATCGTTGAAAAGAAAATGTCGATTTCTTTTCTAACATCAATATAAACCTATTTATCGTCAATTTATAAAACTTTTGTATACTAACAGTCTTTGTATAAATTCATGAATATAATTCAAGACAAAGAAAAAGAAAGGGAAAAAAAAAGGTATATGAAGAAAAGAAGTCAACATGGAGTAGCATTTCTTCTTTATCCTACCTACAAAATTCCATTTTTCATGTCCATATAAATACCAAGATAAACCAACCAATTTGATTTCACTTTTATATAACTCCAAACAAATATATATTCATTCTAAACAAGGACAAGATATCTAAAAGTATATATCTTCAAGATCAATACATTAAAATAATTCATTTGATCCAATATAAAGATGGCAGATAGCTGGTGGGATTCAAGAACAAGGCCTGCTGCTTTGGATACAGTTTCTGTCACCTCTATGAATCTTTTTCAAGAAACAACTGAAAGCACCACCTGCACAACATCCACCACGAGTGGCGGCGGCGGCGGTGGTGTGTTGGGCCACAACCCAAGCTTACACAACATGATGGAATTAGGTCTTTCATCACAACCGATATCTCAGGCCTTGGATTGGAATCAAGCTTTATAGTAAGTCCACTAGCTAGCTAGAACAAGTTCTACTAATATATATATCTTTACAAAACCCTAATTATTTATGTTTGTTTTATCTAGCTCTTTGTTTTTCTAAAATAGTTTTAACTTTATAATCCGAAACAGTCGTGGAGATCAAAGAAATGATCTTAATCAAAGTGGTTACCAGTCCCTAATTCAAGAAGACCAAAGTTTGAGCTCAAACACAAGTAATTATCAAGAAACATCTCAATGGAAATCACATAAAATGTATCCAGATTCGTCATCAGAGTTTAAGCAGATCAACGTTAGAGGTTTTCATTTAGATGACCGAGTTCCATACAACGAAGAAAATGGATTAAATCCTAGCTTCCAAACAATGGATCATTCGTACGGAAGTAATTCTACATTACTACAAAGTTTATTTGGTTCAGATCATAACACAAATCAACAACAAGATTCGGGTTATGATCAAAACCAAGGAATGAGTAATTACTCTTATCAATCTAGCTACGGTGGCATCAGCATGTCAAGTGGTGGTGGTGTCGGAGGAGATTACCCTCCTCCGCCGCCGCCACCTCAAGAATTCTCAGTGAATTCATCATCAAAAGTTCAACCACCGAACATTGCTACACCCCTACAATTCTCCAACAACGCACGATTTTGGAATGCATCGGCAACCTCCATGAATGATGTTAGATCAACTAGTTTTTTCCCTTTGCAAATGCAATCACCTTCATCTACTACCATTGAAGATAAACCAAAGGTATAGCACTTATCAAGATCAACAAACTTGCAATGCCCACAATTAAGTTATATATGACACACTTGAAACCTAATATTTTATGTTATTTTTTGTGAACTTTTTTGATATATAACAAGAATCCCACATCAGAAATGGTAAAGAAAAGCAATAGCAAATCATCTACAACCAAAAGACCAAGAAATGAAAACCCACCATTGCCTGCTTTTAAGGTACAAATTGATCAATCTTTTTTCTATTCTACATGAATTTTGAAAACACAATTTATTAAAGTTGGATATTATATCTTATTATGGTTTGATCAGGTGAGAAAAGAGAAGATGGGGGACAGAATCACTGCACTCCAACAATTAGTTTCACCTTTCGGAAAAGTATGCATATATATGATCAGTATCTATTTATTATATATTCAGACTTTTATATATTGTCATCATCGATCTTTTTCTTTTATTTCTTTTTGATGATTAATTCTTGACATGGAAGTCTCTTGTTCTTGATAATAATCATATCTTTTGGGTCTTTTCAGACTGATACAGCATCCGTGTTGTCTGAAGCTATCGAATACATCAAATTTCTCCATGAACAAGTTAATGTAAGTTTGCTTTATCAAAATCAGTTCGATTTATAATTAACTAAGGTTTATATGATAGCTTATTAAAAGCCTATAACTTACGATCAATCTTGATCGATTATATCCTTAATTAGGTTCTAAGTACCCCATACATGAAAAATGGAGCCGCAATCATGCAACAACAACAACAACAACAACAACAGGTTTCTATTATAACTACCAATCTAGTATTATAATTAGCAATTTAATTAATTGGTGTAATTAATCATTTTTTTATTTTATTTTTTTGCGAGTATTTATATAATTAAATTGGGGATGATTTAATTTTTAACTAGGTTTTGGATAAAACATCAGAAGGATCAAGACAAGATCTAAGAAGTCGAGGGCTATGTCTGGTACCGGTATCAAGTACATTCCCAGTTACACACGAAACAACAGTCGATTTTTGGACACCATCTTTTGGAGGAACTTTTAGATGAGTGTGAAAGCACGTCGAAAGCTAGCATTTGTTCATGGGGCCAGTGGCGATCATCAAAATTAAAGGAATTAATTCTTAATTAGCAATAAACAACTACGTACGAATATCTTGTAGAAGAGAATCACTACTTACGAAGTTAATACTACTTACGAAGTTAATCACTACTTACGAAGTTAATCACTACTTACGAAGTTAATCACTACTTACGAAGTTAATCACTACTTACGAAGTTAATCACTACTTACGAAGTTAATCACTACTTACGAAGTTAATCACTACTTACGAAGTTAATCACTACTTACGAAGTTAATCACTACTTACGAAGTTAATCACTACTTACGAAGTTAATCACTACTTACGAAGTTAATCACTACTTACGAAGTTAATCACTACTTACGAAGTTAATCACTACTTACGAAGTTAATCACTACTTACGAAGTTAATCACTACTTACGAAGTTAATCACTACTTACGAAGTTAATCACTACTTACGAAGTTAATCACTACTTACGAAGTTAATCACTACTTACGAAGTTAATCACTACTTACGAAGTTAATCACTACTTACGAAGTTAATCACTACTTACGAAGTTAATCACTACTTACGAAGTTAATCACTACTTACGAAGTTAATCACTACTTACGAAGTTAATCACTACTTACGAAGTTAATCACTACTTACGAAGTTAATCACTACTTACGAAGTTAATCACTACTTACGAAGTTAATCACTACTTACGAAGTTAATCACTACTTACGAAGTTAATCACTACTTACGAAGTTAATCACTACTTACGAAGTTAATCACTACTTACGAAGTTAATCACTACTTACGAAGTTAATCACTACTTACGAAGTTAATCACTACTTACGAAGTTAATCACTACTTACGAAGTTAATCACTACTTACGAAGTTAATCACTACTTACGAAGTTAATCACTACTTACGAAGTTAATCACTACTTACGAAGTTAATCACTACTTACGAAGTTAATCACTACTTACGAAGTTAATCACTACTTACGAAGTTAATCACTACTTACGAAGTTAATCACTACTTACGAAGTTAATCACTACTTACGAAGTTAATCACTACTTACGAAGTTAATCACTACTTACGAAGTTAATACTACTTACGAAGTTAATCACTACTTACGAAGTTAATCACTACTTACGAAGTTAATCACTACTTACGAAGTTAATCACTACTTACGAAGTTAATCACTACTTACGAAGTTAATCACTACTTACGAAGTTAATCACTACTTACGAAGTTAATCACTACTTACGAAGTTAATCACTACTTACGAAGTTAATCACTACTTACGAAGTTAATCACTACTTACGAAGTTAATCACTACTTACGAAGTTAATCACTACTTACGAAGTTAATCACTACTTACGAAGTTAATCACTACTTACGAAGTTAATCACTACTTACGAAGTTAATCACTACTTACGAAGTTAATCACTACTTACGAAGTTAATCACTACTTACGAAGTTAATCACTACTTACGAAGTTAATCACTACTTACGAAGTTAATCACTACTTACGAAGTTAATCACTACTTACGAAGTTAATCACTACTTACGAAGTTAATCACTACTTACGAAGTTAATCACTACTTACGAAGTTAATCACTACTTACGAAGTTAATCACTACTTACGAAGTTAATCACTACTTACGAAGTTAATCACTACTTACGAAGTTAATCACTACTTACGAAGTTAATCACTACTTACGAAGTTAATCACTACTTACGAAGATAATCACTACTTACGAAGTTAATTACTACTTACGAAGTTAATTACTACTTACGAAGTTAATCACTACTTACGAAGTTAATCACTACTTACGAAGTTAATCCTTATTACGAACTTAACTATCTTCGTACCATGCTTATTTTTTCATGGATTACTGATTAACTTAGTTGATTATCAAGTTCGTGCTTATGTTTTACCTTAAAGTTTAAATGGAAAAAATGACCCTTATTTTCAGAAAATAATTTTTTCTGAGGCGTTTTTACCACAGCTCGACCCCAGCCAGGGGCTCTGCCCCTTGGACCCCGCCAGGGGCTGCCGCCCCTTGGACCCCGCTTTCCAGGGGCGCTGCCCCCGGACCCCCGTAATGTGTGGGGGCTTCGCACTAATGTACATGGTTTCATCATTTGCGCCCAAAGGTCAAATGTGATTCTCATGTTGCGCTCTTTTCTCTTTTGCATAATTAACACTTAGTATATTAATTCTGCCCAAAGGTGATTTAATATGTTTTGTGTAGCAAAGGGATTCTTTTCATGCCTAAAATACACGATTCTTAATTTGTGCCCAAAGGTCAAAAGATAAGCGTTGTATTGCATGACCTAATGCTCATGTTTGCTTAGATCTTAGTTACTTCTGCCCAAAGGTGATGTAACATCTAAGTAGAGCCTTACTTTAGCTTATTGTTTTGGTGTTTGCAATAGGCTTACTTATCACTAGCTTCATTACTATAATGGTCATAGTCTTATTACTCTAAGGAACAGTACTAATAGGCCTACTTATTTTAGTCATTACTTTAGTTCCATTACTCTAGAGACATTACTTAGGCTGCCTTAGATAACCTATCATCTCTCTATTACTATTGGGCCTACTTATTCTAGGCATTACTTTAGAAGAGATTACTTAGGCTGCCTTATATAACTTATCATCTCTCTATTATTATTGAGCCTACTTATTTTAGGCATTACTTTAGGAGAGATTACCTTGTCTGCATAACACGGCTGATAATGTCACTATTACTATTAGGCCTACTCATTTTAGGCATTACTATAATAATCTTCTATCGCTTATGCCCTAAATGTACATCCTTCTTATTTCCACAGTAGTACCTAACCTTGGCCTTATGACGCTCAATGGTACGAACTATGCTTCATGGAAAAGTCACTTAGATCTGACTTTGGGAATGTATGACCTTGACTACGCTATTCGTCATGATGAACCCGCTGTCCTTACTGCTGAATCCACTGCTGATCAGAAGGCGAACTTTGAAAAGTGGGAGAAGTCGAATCGCCTGTCGCTAATGTTAGTCAAGAATTCCATTGATCTGACTATTAGAGGAGCTATCCCTGACTCTGAAAAAGTCAAGGATTACCTCAAATCTGTTGAGGACCACTTCAAGGGATCGTCTAAAGCACATGCAAGTGCCTTGATGTTGCAGATGCTTACATTGAAGTATGAAGGAACTAGCGGTGTCCGTGAGCATATTATGAAGATGACGGACATGGCCAATAAGCTTAAGACTCTAGAGATGGAAGTCTCCGATAACTTTCTGGTGCACTTCATCATGACCTCCCTGCCTGCTCGTTTTGACACCTTCAAGGTTAACTACAATGCTTTGAAAGATAAATGGTCAATGAGTGAACTTATTGGGCACTGTGTTAATGAGGAGGAGCGTCTTAAGCTGGCTCAACCTGAAGCTGTTCACCTGACCACCACCGCTAACTCCAAGAAGAGGAAGGGAAACAACGGTAAACAAACTGCGAACAAAGTCCAAAAGACTAATCATGGTGCAGTTGCCTCTGGCTCTAATTCCTCGACTGGCAAACTTAAATGCAACTTCTGTCGTGACAAAGGACACCGTCAGAAGGATTGCCCTAAGTTCAAGGAGTGGCTAGCTAAGAAAGGTAACGTACTTTATGTAATATTTGATTCCTTTACTACTGAGGTACCTGTTAATACATGGTGGGGTGACTCTGGTTCTATGGTTCATGTAACCAACTCATTACAGGGGTTCCTTACAATCCAGAAGCTACCAAAGGGCCAAAGAAAGCTTAGAGTTGGAAGTGGTGATCTCTTAAATGTCGAAGCCATAGGAACTTAT
Source organism: Erigeron breviscapus (assembly GCA_034093135.1). Classification (NCBI taxonomy): domain Eukaryota; kingdom Viridiplantae; phylum Streptophyta; class Magnoliopsida; order Asterales; family Asteraceae; genus Erigeron; species Erigeron breviscapus. The sequence continues at coordinate 274,991,922 of CM067167.1, forward strand.
GTCTTACATATGAGCACCGGAAAAGGCATTAGACTAATAGATACCTTATTTGTACCGAGAATTACTCGGAACCTTGTATCTATTTCTAGACTAGACCTTGAAGGTTATGTAACGATTCATGGTTTCGGCAAGATTGCCATAACTCGTAATAATGAATTGCTTGGTCGTGGTTTCTTGGATGGATTGCTGTATAAGTTAGAACTAGATCATAATTTCTCACATTCTTTGTTATCTCTTAATGTTGATGATATAACTAAAACAAAGACAAAATTACCTAAACGAGAGAATTCCTCCATGTTGTGGCATAAACGTCTTGGCCACATCTCACGAAATCGCATGACACGACTCGTAAAGGATGGAATCTTACCCTCTCTTGATTTTAGTGATTTTGAAACATGTATACAGTGCCTCAAAGGGAAGATGGCTAAAGGGAATAAGAAAGGAGCCACAAGAAGTTCCAACTTGTTGGAAATAATTCATACTGACATAAGTGGCCCCTATCCGCATCCATCACGGGACATACATCATTTATTACATTCATTGACGATTATTCTCGTTACATGCACCTGTATTTGATCAAAGAAAAATCTGAATCCTTACAAACTTTTGCTGATTTTAAAACTTTGGTTGAAAACCAACTTAATCGTAAAATAAAAGTTGTGAGATCAGATAGAGGAGGTGAGTATTATGGTAGACATACTGATATTGGTCAAGCTCCTGGTCCTTTCCATAATTTTTGTAAGGAACATGGCATTATTAACCAATACACCATGCCTGGTTCTCCTCAACAAAATGGTGTTGCTGAAAGGAGAAACCGAACCTTAATGGACATGGTGAGAAGTATGCTTGCCAACACTAACCTACCTACTTTTCTTTGGACTGAGGCCTTAAAAACAGCCGTTCATATACTCAATAGGGTTCCATCAAAATCTGTCCCTAAAACTCCTCATGAGATCTGGACAGGTAAGAAGCCGAGTCTAAAATATATGAAAGTATGGGGCTGCCCTGCCGAAGCAAAAGTCTATAACCCTAACTTAAAGAAACTGGATCCTAAAACGATTTCATGTTCCTTTATCGGTTATCCTGATAACTCAAAAGGTTATCGGTTTTACTGTCCTTCCCATACTACTACCATCGTTGACACGCAGCATGCGACGTTTCTCGAGAACTCAGAGATCAGTGGGAGCACAACAAATCCTAACTTCGATTTGCATGAAGTACAAGAAGCAGGGGGGAACCACTCGTCGATTTCTCCGATAATTCCTCTTGTACACGATGCTGCTCCTGATGTCACTGATCCAAATCCTCCTAATCAAAACCATGAAGAACCTCTAAACCAAGAAGCACCTCATGTTGCCGAGCCTCAAGTTGCCGAGCCTCACGTTGCTCAACCCCAAAATCAACTCAGGAGATCATCAAGGGAACGCAGGGCCACTAATTTTGATGATTTCATAACTTATCTGACTGAAGTTGAGGACATTGGAAAGCTTGTTGATCCCACCTCTTATCGAGAAGCCATTAATAGTGATCAGGCCACTCAATGGAATGAGGCTATGATTGAGGAGCTAAATTCCATGCAGCATAATGACGTTTGGGAATTGGTTGAACTTCCTGAAGGATCCACAACTGTCGGTTGTAAATGGGTCTTCAAAACCAAATTAGACCCAAAAGGAAACGTCGAACGCTATAAGGCCAGATTGGTTGCGAAGGGCTATACTCAAAAGGCTGGAATTGATTATCAAGAGACTTTTTCTCCTGTCTCTCGTAAAGATTCCCTAAGGATTGTTATGGCACTTGTAGCTCACTTTGATCTTGAGTTACATCAGATGGATGTCAAAACTGCTTTCTTAAATGGAGACTTGCATGAAGACGTATAAATGCGGCAACCTGAAGGATTCATTCCTAAAGGTAAAGAGCACATGGTCTGCAAGTTGAAGAAGTCCATATATGGGTTGAAGCAAGCCTCACGGCAATGGTACCTTAAGTTTGATGAAGTCATGAAAGAACAAGACTTCTTAAAGAATCAAGTGGATCAATGCACCTATCTCAAGATCAGTGGGAGTAACTTTATAATCCTTGTTTTGTATGTGGATGACATTCTGCTTGCAAGTAACAACTTGGATATGCTGCATGAGTCGAAGCGAATGTTTTCGCAGAATTTTGACATGAAAGATCTCGGTGATGCCTCTTATGTCATAGGTATCGAAATACACCGGGATAGGCGTAATGGTGTTCTGGGTCTTTCTCAAAGGGCCTACATTGACCGCATCTTAGAACGCTATAAAATGCAATCATGCGCACCCACTGTAGCTCCAGTAGTTAAAGGAGACGTGTTTGGTACTTTCCAAAGTCCAAGCACTGAAGTTGAGAAGGAGCAAATGAGGATGATACCTTACTCGTCTGTAGTTGGGAGCATTATGTACGCTCAGGTCTGTACTCGACCAGATATCGCTTATATCGCCGGTATGCTTGGGCGTTACTTATCTAACCCAGGATTAGCACACTGGAAAGCGGCTAAAAAGGGTTCTACGATATCTGCAAGGGACCAAAGACTACAAACTAACGTATAGAAGAAGTGACAATCTAGAAGTAGTAGGTTACTCTGATTCCGACTTTGCTAAAAGCAAGGAAGATAAGAAATCTACTTCTGGGTATATTTTTATGTTAGCTGGCGGACCTATCTCTTGGCGGAGTCATAAGCAGAAACTGACTGCAACGTCCACCATGATGGCTGAATATATTGCTGTTTACAATGCCACTTGTCATGGGATGTTGATAAGGAACCTGGTCGGTGGACTCAAAATCGTCAACTCTATTTCTAGACCATTGAAGCTTTACTGTGATAATTCAGCTGCCGTAACTTTCTCGAACAGTAACAGTTCGACTGGCGCTGGTCTGTATCTCGATACAAAGTATCTGTTTGTACGCGAACGAGTTGAGGAAAATGTTCTTTGTATTGAGTACATAAGTACAAATGATATGCTAGCGGATCCAATGACCAAAGGTCTTCCTCCTAATGTCTTCGTAGGACACGTGTCGAAGATGGGGCTTACTAAGGACTTAATTTAATAGCATATTGTACTTTTACTGGTCATTATTATTATTATTATGTTAATGAAAATTTTCCTCCTTATTCAGATTTTGTTTGTCTATTAGTTACACTTTGAGCTCATAATAGTGTAAAGACGTTATATAACAAAATTTGTCTTAGTCAATTGATCATTGCTTATTAGTTTTAAATTTGAGTCATAGTTTGACTAGTGGGGGTCCTGAGTTGATGTTCTTCTCTACGACTGTACTTATTGGCTATGATTTCGGTTTAAAACAAAATGAGTATTATCCCGGCCGGACTTATTAAATGCTCATAGATAAATGATCGCTCGGTCAAGTGGGAGAATGTTGGAACCACGTTAGTGTGACCGTCACTGATCATCTATCCTTCCTGATATGATAATTGACGATAACTGAAATCCCTATGTCTAGTAAATATTCGATGGACGTATTTACTCTTAGAGACGTATTATAGGGTTTCCCATTAGGTGATTGGACTTCAGAGGACTGATGAGGTACGAATTAAACACCAGAGGGACTAAATGTGAAAATACTCTCCTTATATAAATAGAGAGTAATTAACCTAATTTTAGGTTAATCACAAATAATCACAGCCTCCCCTAAACATCAAATTCGTTCTCCTTCCTCTGTTGAATTCATCAAAACCGAATTCATCATTCCATCCTTATTCAATCATCTTATTTTGGGAACCCGAATCAATGGCATCAATGTTTAATGCCATCACAGGTTCCACAGGATCAACCGGTACGTTATTATATGAATTGAATCATGTTATATTCCAACAAAATACCATCTCCAAATCTTCTGACTTCTTCATCATATTAACCCTAATTCCAAACAAGATCTATACATCTATTTTCCAACCTTCTCCCTGTAATCGTAATCTACATTGTATATACTATCTCCATCTATTTGTGATGCCGCCACACGGAGTCGTTGGATTCCTTGGATGTACAAATCTGAATGACAAACCGTAATTAGTATATTAAGGTTTGTTTTTCTTTTCTTAATAAAGTGTAATTAGTCACTTGGAAGCTTTCTTTTCTGAACCTTTTTTTACATTATATATAATTTGCAGTAATTGCCTAATTGATTAGGCTTTGATGTAATTATCTATTATTTTTTAATTGATAGTTGACACTATGTTTTCTTGGTGGTGTTTGTCCTACTTTAAATCTTCTATGTTTCTTGATATGCAGCTTTGATGTTTATATTCAAAAAATGATGCAAAACCAAGTTCATATATAAAGGAAAATCAATGGCCTATCTTATTGTTGATGGCAGCCTCCACAAACCCTCCTTCTTGACATGTAAACTCAACATACACCTGTGAAAGCTAAGACCATCCCTTTAGTGATTTTATTTATTTGGTATATATTTTCTGCAGGATGGGTGATTGCTTTTTAAGTGTTTGATTTTGTCTCAAAGAAATGGTTGTATACGAATAAGGTACTCTTGATTGTTTTTGACTTAGTTATTTTCACACATTATCACTCCTTCAATCCGTTTTTTTTCTGTTCATTTTTCTATTTGTAATCTTTATGTGCATCCTATTTAGTTATAATTCAGTTTTTCTAGATTCGCATACCCTTTGCAAATTGTTTTCGATAATTAGGATGAACCATTGACAAGTATGCAATAGAAAATACAGAGAGTAAAATACACAAACTGTGATGTTAAATGTTTTATAGAATTTGGCCCTATATATACTACACAAACTGGTTTTGTATGCGACTTACTATTCATGAAGTTTTATTCGACATGTACTTAACTGTCTAATCTAACCGATTTGTCTACGTTTACATTACAGCCTTTTTTAGACATGATACATCAATTAACTAAACAAGTAAACTTTGTTATTAAAAATCAATATTAACTATGATCTTTACACTGCATTCTTGAGTTTTTATTAAAAGAAAAGAAAAGAGAAGATTGGATAGGGGAGGAAAGGATAGAAAATTATATTAAAAAAAACAATTCTCGAGTTTAAAGGAAACTAAAGGAAAAAAAGGGCTAAACAAGCAAAAGAGCCTTCTGGAACTTCCTTTTCTTGATCTGTTCTTTCACCAACCCGCCTTCCACCACCCCTTCCACCACCTGCCGCCGATGAACCGCCCCTCCACCTCCTCCACACTTGATCATAATCAATATATATATATATATATAACAGTGCTCACGAAAGCAATATATATATACACACACAATACCGTATTACCGTATTCACCCAAAAAGAAAGCATACCTTAAAAAACAAATAGCCCCAATCATGAATCCAAGACCTAATACCTCTGTTCAAAAATTCGAAGATGTCAAAATAGGATTCCAAGAAAATAATGGAGAAAAGAATTGATACCTGATGATTAAGATCGAGGAAGGAGTAAAGAGTGAGGAGAGCATATTATGGAGAAAATTTTGTGATTCACGTGTGAGTTGTTGGTTTAAGGATGAAGAGACAACTTTTTCCATCCAAATTAGGCCAATAATGGCCAGAAAATTTTTAGATGAAAAAACCCTGATTTTTCCTTCCCTGCACTTTCTTTTCTTTTGAAAAAACAAACTCAAGAATGCAAAAAGGTAAAAATTCTTATCTTTTCCTTTCTTTTCCTTTAAAAAAAAAGTCAAGAATAGAGCATTAGTATAAGGTAACTAATGATTTCGTGATCTCAATCTTTCAGGAAAACAAAAAAGTCATTAGCATGGGATAGCTTCATAGTGCCAAACCACAACAGCTTCATTTCCCATGTAAGATTTACGATATTTGTATTACTTGAACTATTGCATGGCAGCCGTTTCCATTTCAATTTTTGTTGCCCTTTTTCTTATGAAATTTCGAGTAATTTTCATCTCTCGTGTACTGTATAGTTGAATAGATGAAGGAAATCTCAATTTCAATGCAACTAAAGAATAGAATATAGTCACGTCACATTTAAGGTGGTGTTGTTACTATTTGTCTTTGACATCACATTTTGTCTTCGTTATGCATGTAGAGCTTACTATCATGGAATTTATAGACATAAGATCGAGCATTTGTGGTGATCACAGGGGGGTGTTCAAAACTATCCGTATCCGAATCCGTTATCCGAAAATCCGATCCGAATTTATCCGAAAAATCGGATACCCGAAATTTCGGATATCCGAACTTCGGATATCCGAAATTTCGGATTCGGAATTTCGGATATCCGAAATTTCGGATATCGGATACCGAAATTTCGGATATCCGAAATTTCGGATATTTCGGATATCCGAAATTCGGATATCCGAAATTTCGGATATCCGAAATTTCGGATATTCGGATATCCGAAATTTCGGATATCCGAAATTTCGGATATTTCGGATATCCGAATTTCGGATATCCGAAATTTCGGATATTTCGGATATCCGAAAATCCGAAAACCCGATCCGAATTTATCCAAAAAATCGGATACCCGAAATTTCGGATATCCGAAATTTCGGATATTTCGGATATCCGAAATATCCAAATTCGGATATCCGAAATTTCGGATATCCGAAATTTCGGATATTTCGGATATCCGAAATTTCGGATATCCGAAATTTCGGATATCCGAAATTTCGGATATTTCGGATATCCGAAATTTCGGATATCCGAAATTTCGGATATCCGAAATTTCGGATATTTCGGATATCCGAATTTCGGATATCCAAATTCGGATATCCGAAATTTCGGATATCCGAAATTTCGGATATTTCGGATATCCGAAATTTCGGATATTCGGATATCCGAAATTCGGATATCCGAAATTCGGATATCCGAATTTATCCAACGGATATCCGAAATTTCGGATATCCGAAATTTCGGATATTTCGGATATCCGAAATTTGGATATTGAAAAATTCGGATATTTCGGATATCCGAAAGGATATCCGAAATCGGATATCCGAATTTATCCAAAAAATTTCGGATATCCGAAATTTCGGATATCCGAAATTTCGGATATTTCGGATATCCGAAATTCGGATATCGGATATCCGAAAATTTCGGATATCCGAACTTTCGGATATCCGAAACGGATATCCGAAATTTCGGATATCCGAAATTTCGGATATTTCGGATATCCGAAATTTCGGATATCCGAAATTTCGGATATTTCGGATATCCGAAACGATTTCGGATATCCGAAATTTCGGATATATGTTCGGATATCCGAATTTCGGATATCCGAAATTTCGGATATCCGAAATTTCGGATATCCGAAATTTCATATCCGAAATTCGGATATCCGAAATTTCGGATATCCGAACTTCGGATATCCGAAATTTCGGATATCCGATTTCGGATATCCGAAATTTCGGATATTTCGGATATCCAAATTTCGGATATTTCGGATATCCGAAATTTCGGATATCCGAAATTTCGGATATTTCGGATATCCGAAATTTCGGATATCCGAAATTTCGGATATTTCGGATATCCGAAATTTCGGATATTTCGGATATCCGAAATTTCGGATATCCGAAATATCCGAATATCCGAAATTTATATCCGAAACGGATATCCGAAATTTCGGATATCCGAAATTTCGGATATTTCGGATATCCGAAATTTCGGATATCCGAAATTTCGGATATTTCGGATATCCGAAATTTCGGATTCGGATATCCGAAATTTCGGATATCCGAAATTTCGGATATTTCGGATATCCGAAATTTCGGATATCCGAAATTTATATTTCGGATATCAAATTCGGATACTTTCGGATAGAATTTCGGATATCCGAAATTTCGGATATCCGAAATTTTCGGATATCCGAACTTCGGATATCCGACTTTGAACACCCCTGATCACAGGGCTTGCAGAGAACACTAAACGCGAATAAGATTATTTATTCGGCTTGTGCTTGACCCAAACAAGTGAACAACGGTATCCCATTATATGGATTGGTATTTAGATTTAAAATATTAATTCGAGTCGACCAAAATTCTCAACAAAAAAAAAATCGACTATAAAAAGGTTTTTTTTTAAAATATATTTTGTTCATGTTTAATCATTATTATTTGTCTATTCATTATGGCTTCTTCTTCAACTACAAAAAATAAGACTACATTACTTCATCTTGAAGATCTTAAGCCAACACATGTTACCCATCATCTAAGACTCCGTGTTGTGCATGTATGGACTGTTTCGGATTGAAACAACCCGAAGAAAATCAAAACATTCGAGATGGTCTTTGTTGATGAATTGGTATGTATTTTTATAACTTTTTAGAAGTTTATACTATATCTGCATATTTGTTTTTGGGGTTTTTTCTAAACATGCTACATATTTGTTTTTTGGCTTCTTTTCTTTCTTTGGACACACATATAAATATATAACCTAAAAAAAGGGGGTAACAATTTGTATTTGGTTACAACTTCAGGAGATCGAACCTCTTTCATCATCTGACATATTTTTTTCTTTATTTCTTCAAACTGTAAATTTTTTATTTAACTAATTATTACAAATTTGCCATTAAAAAAAAAGTTGAAAAAAAAGGGTTAACTGAAATCGATATAGATATGGAGTTAATCTTCATATGTTTTGTTCTTTAATCCATAAGTTTTTTATTTATTCTTGATACATTTCACACAATTTTCGTCCAATTTTCATGAGTGTTTCTTTTCAAATTCAGTTTTAGCATAAATTTGATTTAATTATCTGTTAGGTTTTTTGAAAAATTGGCATTGAACTTTGGGATTGATTTAGATATAAGTACTACTTTTACAGCTTCAAACCTGACAATTACATTGTATGATTTTATTTTTAAATAGTATATCTATACTTTACATATGCGTGTATAAGTAGTTTTTGTATTGATTAAGTTGTGATATTGGTCAAAAAGTTTTGAACTTTGATGTGTGAAATGCTTATGATGAAGATTTTGACGATATGGATGCTGATGATGAAATGCTTCATAGCGATTAATCCAATAATGAAGGTGAATGAAACTATTCAGATGAATCATAAGACGATACAATGTTTGATGGCGATTATTCTGATAATGAATATGATTTTGATATGTATGATAGCTCTTCCCCAAAGAATTAGTTTATTACGCAATACTTCTTCAACTTTTTGCCTTATTTGGATCGTTTTAAGTTTTACTTTATCTATTTGAATTTTATTTAGTTTTTATTTAACATACTTTGATTTTTTTTATAACCTTTGATTTTTATATTTTGAGACTACCCGTCCAATGGACGGCCTTGAAGACTCGTAGATACCATATATAGAGCTTTTTCCCTCTTTCAAGAGACTGTTTTTGTTTTTATTTTGGTGATATTTATTTGTTGAGCGCGCATATTGTTCGTTTAAAATAAAGTTAACAATCATCAACGATGATGTTAATTACTACTAGTGATTATACTTAGAGAGAGTATGTATTTCATAAAAATATAAGTTTAATAAGCAACTTTTTAGTATTCTAGTACACCTATCAACTTTTTAATTAGTGATTACCAGCATTGATTAAAGAATAGTTAACAATTAACACAACCCGGCCAGATATCTAATAATGTCAAACAAGAAAACCAAAAATCAAAAGCAAACGAAATCAAAACAAAAGACTTGAAAAAACAAAAAAGAAAACAAAACGAACATGTATATTTATTTTCTGCAAGAAAACTAAAAATATAAAAGAAACGATACCAAAAAAGGAAAAATTGAGCAATAAATCAATAGTAAAACAAAAATCCGGAAAAAGAAGAATCAAAACGGGGTGCGACGTAGCAAAATCTGGATGGAACAGGGTGGTGACAAATTCCGGATGGTGCAATGTTTTACTTTATTATAGAAAATTTTGTTGTAAGACCAAACTAAATTTTTTGAAAGTTTTGTGATGAAATTCAAAAGTCTTAAAACTCTATCAATCTTGAAATTAACATTTTTAAAAGTTTTGTGATAAAACTTAAAAATCCTAACACTTTACTATTCCTTTCCATTTTCTTTAATATAGAAAATAATATATTGTCACTTTATACAAGGATGAGTCACTCTTGCAAGTGATATTATTCGACGTTAATAAATGTTTTGTATGGTTTATATGAGCGTGAGAGTCATCTTTCTAGACCTTCTTTAGGTGATTTGCAATAAGGTCTTTCGATCAGTTGATCGATCGGTCTCAACTATTTGACCCGTATTGACTTGATACGGTATTCATGAATGTAATAGAATTGAAGGTGACTAGCTATAGAAAATAAAATTAAAATAGAATAAAGTGTTGGGAATAAATGAGTTAGTGGAAATGTGATGTTCATATTAGTAATTTACTTATTTACTAGATTTTTATATGTTTAAGATTCCTAAAAAGGAAATGGAAGGGTGTTGGTGAAGAGTATTAGGGCCCATGCTTTTTGTGCTTTTTATCTAATGGTCTTTCGACAACTAAAAAACTCACATTAAATTGTTTCAAAAATAAATTATTAGTTTATCATGATCCTTATTTATTTTAAAAAATTAAATAAAATATTCCATTCTTGTACAACTTAGTGACATTCTTTAACACATTATTATTATTATTCTATAACAACAAGACAAACATTTGCGTAACATAACAAATGTTATTAGTTTTTTAAGTATGAAGTATATATATATATATATATATGAGTTTGGATTACATTTAATATAAAGGGAAGGGTTATATATGATCGATAATCATGGGACTATGTACCTATTTATATAATGAATGATGATGTAATCAAGTAGTAGGGACTTCAAATGAGTTGCTAAATACAAAGTTACAAGCCCTATATATCTAGCTTCACTTTGAAGGGTGTATGGATGCTACATAAAGTACCATCTTCATTATGTGTACAGCGCAAATGATGATCATAGTTTGGTGAACAAAAAATTGCATATTAATTGGTAGAATCTAGAATTGTAAATTTTCTTCTTTTTAATGATAAAATTGTGGGTAGTTTAGTAAATAATCAAGATTGTTGAGTTAATGAAAGAAATTTCCAAGGCATTATGCTTGCTTGCTTAGTGATGTCCAAAGTCTCATGAAAGAATAAGATGAAGTGTACCAATCGGTACGAGTGTCAAACATATATACCACTTGAGATGTATTATATTTGAACTTGGACATATGTGATATAAGATAACAAATTTGTGTATCTTAAATAGAAGAACTCTTTTGATTAAAGATTTGGCGTCAAACTTTGAGAAATCGTAAATGCTTTATAGTGATGTAATAAAGGTGATTTCTCATAGATGCTAACAAAGTAACAAGACAACAACTTCAAATATTTCGTCAAATCCCTTCTTAAATATTATTGTCACGCATAACTTGTTTTTACAAATAGTTTTCCTTTTGTCTATAATACTGTTAAGTTTTATGTGTATGAGTGATGTAAGGATGACAGAAGAAAGAAGGAAGGTATGAAAAAACAAAAAGGGTGTAGCCTATGTTTTTTTAAATTTGATTTTATATATTATTTAGAGAAAGCGATAGCGACCACACTGGGTTCCCTCATTTCCCTTTAATAATACTCCTTCCCACCCAAATACTTATCATTACCAATACTTGAAGTTTTCATACATTAAATTATGACTTCCCCCTGCCTTTCCGACTTGTTATTCTACTTCTTTTTGAGCCAAATCATCCTCGATTTAAGGCCCGGCCTATTGGTCATCAAATGATACACAATTCAATTTTATTTATTTAAAGAATGAATGTATTTAATATATATATATATATCTCCTATGTACTTCTTAAGATACATTCAACAAACCTAAATTTATTTTAAAAGTAAAATTATGTTTAATAAGTAGTATCGCAAAGACGAGTCTTCAATTAATTCAATTTTAAGAAAAAAAAAATACAAACGTTACCATTCACTAAAGTGCAAGAAACAACTAAACTTAAAACTCAAACGGCATAGAAAGGACAAAATAATGTAACTTTACTTATAAGAATGATTGTATTTTATTTTCGTATATGTACTGACTAGCTTCTCGTTAGTCTCTTTTTACTTGTGAGTATTGAAATTGAAAGTTAAAAAAATAAAATAAAAAATAAAAAAAACACATCGTTGTGGTGACCGAAAAACGACTTTGGATGTTACATTTGTATAACATCATTTTCTGAACTTTGCCACACTTACCTTGTTATTGTAGCAAAATGACCAGGAATACCCCTTGTTTAACTATATTTGATGTGTGCAAGAATGGAAAAAAGACCTTCGTCGTTGAGCAACCCATACCAAGCAATACAAGATAGTTACCAAGTGACGCTGGGATGAAGCCAACGCCAAATATGCTCACATAAATTGATACGATCATATCACATGTTAGTATACATCATAACAAATTTGGTATCATCCATAACTAAACTAACAAAACGCAATTGATAAGTAAATGAATGTGGAAAGACATACCAAAAGATACTTGAATCGGGATAACATTTAGACTTACAACCTATTTTAGACTTACAAAGTGACGACCAACTCAACATTTCAATATTCAGAAATGGGCTCCTTATGTATGAAGCCACATCCGTTCAGTATTCACCCAACTTTGTCCGGTCGTCCCTTTCGATTTTTCAAGAATCCCTTAGTTCAATTACGACTCATAATTCTATCACGCAAGTTGTTGTATCATCCGATAAACCCTCACTCTTTGTTGAACTTGGTCATGTTCTTTCTTTTGTTCATGCCAAGTGGATTCAAAATCCTTTGTTAGATGACGAAAGCAATATTACTGCATAATAACTGGTATTAGATTGGAGTCACTCTATGGGCTATTTGGAAATTTTGCAACCAACTTATATTTGGCAAGAAGGATTGGCAATGGAAAGATATCTTTGATCAAATTGTTAATTACTTATATTTATTTGGTCTTCTAGTAGAAATAGAAAGATCCATGTATCTTGGAATCAATGGATTCAAAATCCTTTGTTAGATAACATTTTGTAACTGTCTACCTCCTTATTTTATTTTCGACGGGTCAATCGAAATTTCAAGTGTAACTTTAACGAATGAAACATTGCCCATTGCCACTTATATTTATCAAAAAAAGGATAAGATATTATTGAAATGATATTCTACTAATTATTATTTACTATCATGTGTATGGATAATGAAGCAAGAGTCAAAGTTTCTATTCGTAACTTCGCAAATTGTTTAATAGTTGAGAAGATAACGCAATTTGTTACATTACTCTTCTAAGAAAAAATAATCAAAGAGGAAATTCTTTATATGTATTTTAGATAATTATAATACTTAATGGATTTCTGTAATATTATGTTTGATTTTAATAATTAAGTTTTATAAGTTATAAATATATATTTAATTACATAAATGAAAAGTGTAACTAAACAAGATAGATAATAATTAAAATATAAGTTGTTCGTGTAGACTTAAAATTTAGGTAATTCAACAATCTTAAATAATTTTAATAAGATGGATTAAAAATGTTTGAAGCCAACACAACAGGACCCGTACAACTCTAAAAGCAATTACTGTTATGAGATGTCACCCAACCCTTGATTTTTGTCCGCCTCTACTGAAAATCAGCCATTACGATTCTTGTAAAAGTTGAAAGATGTCATTTTTATATGTAAACAAGAATATTATTGCTTCTTACAAACGACCGATAGCAGAGACAACTTTAACAACCAAAATGCATACAAATTTGTATTTAAAAGAACAACCAACCACCTTTTTTGTAATCACATAGAAATAGAGTTATATAATTATAGAAAACAATGTAAACCTTGTTGACATACGGTATGGTTTTTGTATCTTTAGAGGGTAAATTACTCGGCTCCCTTGAGTTTCTTGGCAATGGTGGCAATGTACTTGCCCTGGTGGAATGCCTGTGCCAGCTCAAGCTCAGATGGCTGTCTAGATCCATCGCCAGCATAGGTTCCTGCACCATAAGGACTTCCACCTTTCACTTTCTCCATTTCAAACATGCCAGCTCCAAATGTGTATCCAATTGGCACAAAGATCATCCCATGGTGAACCAGTTGAGTGATTGCGGTCAAACTGTTGAACGGAGATGGAAATTGATGTCAAATACATTATAAATAGGGTGAATCGTAAGAAAGTGCAATGTTCTATTTGCCGTAGTTTCTCAAACATTTAATATAACATGGTTGTCATTTCTTACCAGAGTATGCAATTTGTAACCAACTGAAATTAACACGCTAACCCCTTTTAAACGCAAAAATTCTTACCTGGTAATAAATGGCTAGTGTGCTGCTTTAAAGAGAGCTTATCCCCCCACCCCAAAAAGATGCATCAAAAGTTTGGTCTAGTTAATATTTAGGTAACAATCTTTATTATTAGTAGATAGAAAAGGTAATTTAAGTTTCAAATTTTGGTAATCTTCAAACTTGTCTCCAGGTAATCACTTTTGTAGGCGAAACTCAGTAACGTGCCAGGAAAAAAGTAAGTATGAGCAGATCAGTCTGACTTTTTAAGAGTGATAATAGACATGATTACCGAAACAAAAATCAGACCAAACTATGTGACCTTGACTATAACCCTAGAAATGACCAAGAATCATCATTTTCGTTGACACAAACTGCTACTTGGCTTCACATTGATTTGTGTTAAAGGGTTCATTTTTAGGATGATGGGTACTTACGCGGTAGTTTCTTGACCGCCACCTTGAGATCCAGTGCTGTAGAAGATGCCAGCAGGCTTGCCAGCGAGTGACTGGGTTCTCCAAAGACCACCAGTGGAATCAAAAAAGGCTTTGAACTGAGCAGACATCATACCGAATCTTGTGGGAAACCCAAAAACAAATCCATCAGCTTCAGGAAGGTCATTTGGTGTAATTATTGGTGTGTCGCTCTTAGGAGGTGCACTCATTTTTCCAAGAACCTCTTCGTGCAATGTTTCTGGGACCTGCAGCCCAAAAAGGACAACGTAACTTAAGTAAGGAAATCAAATACAGAGATTTTATAGCTTTCATTTTGCAACCAACGAATTGCATAACCAACTTTACTGATGTGTTTCCTGTCGGTGGAGGTAGTAGATTGATAGGCAAGGCGGGTTGGGCAAAAGGTCAAATTTGGCCAGGTTGAAGTGGGCATTTTGATGCAATGGCAAGCCCAGATAGTTCACTTGGCCCATCAGTAGGCCCAGCTCGTGAGATCAGAAGGGACGCTTTATTTCTTGGTGTGCAAGCTGATAGAATTACTTTAAGTTTTTATCTATTTTAGGTGAAAACTCCATCACATTTTCTTTTTGTTGAGTTTTGTTTTTTTCTTCTTTTATTCTGTCAATCATTAATGCACTACAATTGATTACAAATACAATATTGTTTGGATAATAATCTGCCCTAAGTAAAACTATTAAGGAGGTTATATGCATTTAATATAGACTTTTGGTGACTTTCAAGTTTCAACCTGTTTGACCCATTACGCTATAGCCCAGTATTTTGATATATACTTGACCCATTTGTAATAGACAAAAACCAAATCGATCCATTACGAGGTATATAGGTCAAAATCCCTAACATACAAGTGTGTATGTGTGTTTGGCAGTGATTAAGAATACACTGACAGTGCATTAACAGGTGAAAATCATAAGTAACTGATATCTACCTGCCATAATTTGGCTTCAACTCCTTCAACAGATGCAGCTCCTTTTTTTATCTCTTCAGCTAGGTTCTCTACATGTCCATACATAGAGTAGTACCTGCCACAAGGAAGAATCAACCGTGAGTAACCTAGAAAAGAATACAACTTATTTCTAGATAGAACTTATTATTTATTAAGAAAAAAGAGAAATGCCAATTCAATATAACAACTTATTTGTGTTTATTATGCTTCAAGCATACAAGTCATATGGTGAATAAAAGGCAGATTAAGAGGTTCGCATAATAAAGAGACACCGTAGTAAATTTATAATTATGCTTGTAAAGTAGGCTTTTCTTTTATAGCATGCCGGGCATGCAGAGAAAATGAAACAAATATCATTTGTTTTTCTAATGAATCAAAACAAAGTGTCTATTCAATATCGATTTGTGCTATTTCAAGTATGATGCGCTGATACAGATTAAGTTAAAGGGTCCATGAAGCTAGTCAGGAAAAATGAAAAACTGGAAGTAACAAAGGCGTTGTAACTAACAACTTATTAGTAAAAATTAACTTGGATAAACAGATACATCATTATCAAGCCCACATAAGGTGAAAGAAAGATCAGTCAATAATCCATTTAATCATGATATCCAGAGCATGTTACAGTAATTAAAAGAGGACTTTGTTATTCAATATCGGATGGAAACTTCCTTCGACTTTACATGACCAAGAAATATATGTATTTCATTGTAGGTTGAGGACAACTTAAGAAAGTGTAAGCACTCATGCAAGCATATATTTATAGTAGAAATTTCGTTAAGCCTCTAGGTTTTAGTCATTCATTAAGTCTAACTAAAAGTTCAAAATTTTCAAAATGGTTTCTTCTGGGATCCTACTATTGATATACAGTCAAACTTATGGTCTTGAACACTCTGTTACATTTGTTGGTAATATGGGTGCATGAGTGGATAGGAGTTTTATATGGCATGGATTCCTACTTTACTAATCTATTGGTGTTAGTTCACATTTGTTATTATGCTAGCATAAATTACCAACAAAAGTTTTTACCTAAATAAAAAAAATTACCAACAAAAGCAGAAGACAAGAATTCCAGTACATACATGTCTACCAGATCGTCTCAAATTCTAAATTAAGGATCGGATGTATAGAATGAGACGAGCCTCATTCTACCACGGCGCTCTTCTTTCCATTGCAAGCCCGAGGAGGGACATACCTAATTTAGAAAGAAAACAGTCTGCCATCGACAAACTATGACCGCTGCTATCTACTTAAGAACCATGTTGACCTTTGACTTAATTACATCATAAAGCATGCTAACTTTTGACCTGATTACTATTCAACCAGACAGAGTTACAGCTTCAATGGATATACACATATGTTAGTTTACTATTCAAATAATTATTTATTCGGCCAACAAGCCTTGGCCAAACTAGCAAAGTCAAGAGACAGGATCCAAATCAACTATAGAGGATTGGAATGAATTGACTTGTGCACCTTCTAGAAACATAGAAAATTAATTATGTGTCCTGTCATTGTAGGAGACTATGCATAAAAATATATACATGATGCTGCCCACATCACCACCAACGATCACCATCTCTCACGAATCATGACAATTAATACCAAGTTTTAGCCAAACCTTCATTCGTAAAGATTCTATCTATCAACAAAACAGTATTTTCTTGGCTAGATACGAAGGCATGGATTACCAATTTGAGCAAAACACTACTAACCAGCCAATCAGTACTCACTGTCCGTTTGCATAAGAACCCTCTTCCTACAACCTTCTTAAGCCTTATCTCTTCTCTCTATATGCATTATAGCACACCACATCACGAACAATATAAATAAATGTTGGGTTTATCTTGTTAATGCAGGCCCAGTTTCTAAAGACTGTTAAGCAGCAGGCCTTAAACAGTTTAAGACAAAGCAGCCCCTTATTTACTTAGGCCCGTTTTGCTTGGTAACTTGGAAATCAAGTTATTAACCCTAATCTATGTATTATATATATTGTCATGTACTTGTAATTCCTGTGTGAGAGATTAGAGGCAGAAAGCTTTAATAAAATATTCTAGTTGCAGCCCGTGGATTAGTTCACACAGTTTAGTGAGAGATACCACGTTAAATCTCTGGTGTTCTTCATCCTTGTTATTTTTCCGAATCGTGTGTGTGTGCGGTTTAATTCCTAACAATAAAAGGGTACATTCTACAACTAATTTATTATATTCCTTTATACAGAAGTAACAAAAGCACCATATTCTAACAGATGTCAAGGAATAAGATCGTGACACCTGATTTTCAAAAGGTAGGACATCATCCACAGTTCCATACTAACTACAGCATATATAATAATTTAACACACACCTTATCTAATGTCTTAATCATTTACCTAATACCTGTATTAGCTTAATCTCATCTATCATTTTCCAATTCTTAAAAAATATATATTATTCTTATTTCCTCTACTATATAATTCACTACTCTACCAAAACTTCAACATCTCAGTATACGAAATACACTGACCAGTCATTGCAACAAAAAGAGTTACAGAACCCGTCTCTACATATATCAAAAGTATCTATATCAAGTTTCAACATGAATATAATCTAAAAACGTTGACCGATTAATTTCGATTATCATTTTCCGCTTCTTAAACAAATTAACTTATTCTTATTTCCTTACTACTCTATTACTCACTATATTTACTAAGGTTTCAAAATCAAATAGAAACTGTATCTATATATATCATTGGTACATCAAAATTTTAGCTCCTGAAACGTAGACCGATCAATACAGTTTTCTTTTCTTTTTTTTCCTTAAATGGACAAATCTAACTCCAGTTTTTATCTATACATATATATATATATATCGAAAGTATTTAAAAATTTCAGCTCCGAAAACATTGACTGGTCAATGCAGCTAAAAGAGAGAAAAACCTAATTCTATTACTTCTTCTTTTTTTAATCCTCAAACTTTACATCTAAAACACGCATTATCCACAGATCATTAACAGCTAACATAAAAAAATTTAGTCAATAATCAGATAGCATAAAGTCGATCAAATTATTAGAATCGAATTCCGTAAATTCAACTAATATAAACACAACCAAAATTGCGAATTAATCGATCAAAATCAACGACTAACATCATCAGCAACACCTAATTGATAGTAAAACTAAACTTAAACTGATCAAAATCGATTAAATTAGAGATAGATAAAATGAACATTATTAGTTAGATGTAACAGTCAAAATAAACAAAAACCGATCAAAATTGATTTTATTAGAAATAAATAAAATGAGCATTATATAGATATAGATATAGATAATAGAGAGAGTGATACATACACGATATATACTTTAGTAGGAGCCATGAATTGAATGGAATTTGAATTGATTTTGAGAGGATGATGGTCAAACAGGAGAGAGTTTGACTTTTGATTGAATGAAATATGACTGGGCAACGATGAGCACTAACAATTGTTGTGTGTGTGTGAGAGTATGAGGTATTTATACTCGGAGGATCAGTTGGCCAGCTGGCAAATTCGCTTTGTTTGGTTGAATTAAATCATTCGGGAGAGAGACGACGTCGTATTATTATTGGTTTGAAGGAAAAGGAAGGAAAGGAAAGGAGGGAAGTGTAGGTAATGATGGCATGTTGTTGTCACGCCCACCATCATTTTTCATTGCCAAAGACGTCTCTTATTTTACATACAAACTATCATTACCAACGGGTCGGCCCGGTCAATTTTTATTATCACGTAATTGTAAACACAAGTCTGGTTTCTCATCGGTGATCTATAAATAAAAAATTACGTACGTACATTTATATTAATTTATTTAAACCTGAATTTTTAGATAACATATATCTCAACATAATTTTTCATGTGTTTGTAGATGAATTTTTCAGTCTAATCTGAATCCATAGACATATATTGATCGATTGTAAAACAGTCTATGTTTCTCATGTTTCTTTAATTCAATTTGTTGAAAGCTTGATTTGAATGGAGTTTATATACATTTGATTTGAAAATTCAAGTCTAATATGGAATGTGTCTAATATTTGAGTTCAAATTCAATAAACTTGTTTAAACTTGTGAGTTTAATTAAAAATAAATGGGAGAAAAAATAATTTAGATATATATTAATATATTTTAACAGCGGGATCTTTAATTTATACTAACAACGGGTTTCCCCATAATATATTCGAGGCGCTATAACACCTCAAAAATTATAATGAATTTATTTTATTAAAGTTTTAATATATTAGATAATTAACGTCGAGTAAATAGCACTCCAAAAATCATTTAAATCTATTTCATTATTTACTCATGCAAAAAATAGATATGTGCTATTTGAGAAATAATTTACTTTGAAAAAGTAAAGCCATCGACTAACCCATCAAATTGAACACTCAACTATTATTTGTTGCATACTTGCATGGTTTTAAGGCTATCTCCAATGGGGTGTCTTTGGGTGCCCTTAAGTGCTTTTAGATATCTTTTGTCGTTGAAACTTGTCCAAAACTAAAGATTTTTTGAAGGATGCCCTTATCTAAGGGCATGCCCTTACTTGTCCTTACATAATATATTTTTGTTTTTAGTTGGAGGTAAAAGGATATGTAAGGATGTTTGTATGGTTGGAGATAAAATTATAAGATTTGAAGGATTTATAAGGATGTATAAGGATTTGTAAGAATATGATGTGTCGGGGCGTCCTTAGCATTGGAGATAGCCTAACTTTAATTTCCAAATGGTAAGTTTTTGACGCACAACTAATGATATCTAACTTTTAGGTCACTACCAAATATATAAAAGATTCGTTTATTAGTGAAAACGACAGACAAACTAAAAGTTTCAAGATATAAAAATTTTTGCACTCAACCAAGTAGTAAGGTTAGTATCGGTAGCATTGCCGTTTCAATATAAAAAGTGAGTGACAATATTCATTCCAAACTCCAAAGGGAAAACTTGGTTTCAAATATTGCATAAAGTATATATATATATATATATATATATTTTAACAGCAATGGTATTAAGATCGATTTGTGTTTCAATCTTTTATAGACAAACATTTTACGAAGTATTTAAGTTTTGCTTATGTTAGTTAAAAGAGTGTAAGTGTATTATGGATACGTTGGCAACATTCGCTGGGATCGCTACCACTGGGATCTATAGTTAAGAATAGAATTAAAAGCTTGAGCTTTTGTTCAGAAGTTGTAGCTGGATATTATTTGTATAAACTGAAGTATTTGACAAAATAGCTAGCTAGAACTAAAACTTATTAACATAATATGACATAAAAAAATACAAAAAAGTAATGATAAAAATATTAGATACAATTATTTTAGGCAACTTTATGTTTTTCTTTTCAGCAGTATATTCAAGAAAAGTTTTTAGTTAACAAAGTTATTTTAAGCTTTTAAAATTTTATAAACATTAAACAAAATTTTGCTTATTCAATGCAAAAGTCACTTCTCATATTCTCATATTTGTAAAAGTGGGTTATTAGGGAGGTTTTTAGAAGTCATAAGTTGCATCCTAGGCATTCGTATAGTTTAAATATATGAGTAGAATAGGTTGTCGTATAAAAAAAGTTAATACATCAAAAGTCTTGCTAAATACACCCATAGGGGCTATAGTTAAAGTACATAAAATATTTGTACGCTTGGCATAAAATTCAACGTGTGTTTTTGATATGAAATGTATAATTTTTTTTATGCACGCGTCATTTTCCATATATTAAATACCATTCTAATATGGTAAGAGAGAAAGAAAGAAAATGTAAGATTAACTTAATTTCAACACCAAAACTTGTTTATATCTTCTTGAGACAAATAAATACGTAACCTTTACATCACAGCACTTAATGAGTTCACAAAGAAACTAACAATGTCGTTTAATATATGCTGTTCAAACAAAAAAGGTCGACCAATGTATGATTTATGTCATGCATATGTAAGTTTTCTGTCATCATACTTATATAAGTTATAACACAATTGATAATAGTCAATATATTTAACTAAAAGTTCAAACAAGCAATCCATATATAGACAAGTATATACAGAATAAAATATGAAGAAAAAAAAAGGGTAAATGGGTGGGAACCCTCTGGTCCCATGTACCGTTTTGGTACCCAGAGCGCACACCGCATAGAACTCATGCCCGGTGACTCACCATTCTCACACATGTCACTAAATATAGTTTCTCCTCTTGCCTTTGGCAAGATTTGAACCTGTGACTTGCAGCCTTCATCTGTGGAGCTATGTGGTCACATGGTAGCGGTACCACTTGATCTATGATCAATTGGTTACAAAATAAAATATGCATATAATAATATGAAATATTATTATTATTATTATATATTATATATATATATATATATATATATATTGCCACCGGTGAGTTTAATTTTTATTTATTTATGTCCATTGGATCAAAACAGTATTTAATCACAACCTTATAAATTACCCATTTAAAACGGATTGATAGTTACTCCTATAAAATTAACCTGGATAAAAGACATGGGTAGAAGATAAGATTTTATTTTTTTTTAAAGCTGTGGATTAATCACAATCTTCTATCTTTGTATTCGAACTCAAAGACTCTTTTTAGAGTTTTAAACATAAGGTAATCTCGGTCAACAAACCAAACGTGGACTCCAAAATACTCGGTCAATATGGACTAAATCTCCACCATTTATCTACTCCGTAATTATTTAACTATTCAATTAAATCCCATTTATGTAGCGGAAGTTTTATATTATAAATGGATAGATAATAATACTTTTGGTGTAATGATTATTATGTAAAGGTAATTAAGTGTAACCCGGACAACGTATGGGTATTGTGCTAGTTCTTTAGGTGTCGGATTAGTAGTAGTTTTTTTCATGGTTGACTAGCCGGCTTAATTGGATCAGAATAATGTACTACACCATGCTGATGCAAATCAAGGCTCATCATATGCAACTGTTAACAAATAGGCCATCAATTAAGTGGTACATAATTTGAGTTATATCTTAGTTTATAACCTCGAAATATTACTAATGGACATAGAAAAATATAAGTTGAATGAGATTTTCCCGTTCAGGTTAAGATGATTATGTTACTAAGTTGACATATTGCACCTTATATTGTGGAAAAACATATATAATCATCAAAATGAGTTTAAAGTAGATGCTCATGTTGCCTATGTCTATTATAAAATGACCAAGTAGCTCAAGAAATGAAAGTAATATTTATTAGAGTTAATTTCAAAAATCGTCCTTGTGGTTTTACCAAAAAATCACGTTTCATCCTTTAAACTTCAAAATGACACTGGTAGTCCTTTATACGCGGATAATGGTCACGTTTCGTCCTTTAGTCGACCGTATAAAAGACGAAACGTGTCCATCATCCGTTAGATTAAAGGACGAAACGTGACCATCATCCGTTAGATTAAAGGACGAAACATGACCATTATCCGCGTATAAAGGACTACCAGTGTCATTTTGAAGTTTAAAGGATGAAACGTGATTTTTTGGTAAAACCACAAGGACGATTTGTGAAATTAATTCTAATTATTATGATACTCGGTATGATTCAATTAAATTTTAATTTATCTATTAATTTGGACATGACAACTAATGCGGAAATGACCCCGAACCATTTCCACAAAAAAAGTTGGTTTGTGTATTTGTTAATCTCCAGTGAAGATCCTCCAGATTACTTCTCCAGTAAAGATCCTCCAGATCACTTCTCCAGTGAAGAATCTCCAGATTACTTCTCCAGTAAAGATCCTCCAGATCACTTCTCCAGTGAAGATTCTCCAGATTACTTCTCCAGTAAAGATTCTCCAGATTACTTCTCCAGTGAAGATTCTCCAGATTAATTCTCCAGTGAAGATTCTCCAGATCACTTCTCCAGTAAAGATCCTCCAGATCACTTCTCCAGTAAAGATTCTCCAGATTACTTCTCCAGTAAAGATTCTCCAGATCACTTCTCCAGTGAAGAATCTCCAGATTACTTCTCCAGTAAAGATCCTCCAGATCACTTCTCCAGTGAAGAATCTCCAGATTACTTCTCCAGTAAAGATCCTCCAGATCACTTCTCCAGTGAAGATTCTCCAGATTACTTCTCCAGTAAAGATCCTCCAGATCACTTCTCCAGTGAAGATTCTCCAGATTACTTCTCCAGTAAAGATTCTCCAGATTACTTCTCCAGTAAAGATCCTCCAGATCACTTCTCCAGTGAAGATTCTCCAGATTACTTCTCCAGTAAAGATCCTCCAGATCACTTCTCCAGTGAAGAATCTCCAGATTACTTCTCCAGTAAAGATCCTCCAGATCACTTTTCCAGTAAAGATTCTCCAGATTACTTCTCCAGTAAAGATCCTCCAGATCACTTCTCCAGTGAAGATTCTCCAGATTACTTCTCCAGTAAAGATTCTCCAGATTACTTCTCCAGTAAAGATCCTCCAGATCACTTCTCCAGTGAAGATTCTCCAGATTACTTCTCCAGTAAAGATCCTCCAGATCACTTCTCCAGTGAAGATTCTCCAGATTACTTCTCCAGTAAAGATTCTCCAGATTACTTCTCCAGTAAAGATCCTCCAGATCACTTCTCCAGTGAAGATTCTCCAGATTACTTCTCCAGTAAAGATCCTCCAGATCACTTCTCCAGTGAAGAATCTCCAGATTACTTCTCCAGTAAAGATCCTCCAGATCACTTCTCCAGTGAAGATCTCCAGATTACTTCTCCAGTAAAGATTCTCCAGATCACTTCTCCAGTGAAGAATCTCCAGATTACTTCTCCAGTAAAGATTCTCCAGATCACTTCTCCAGTGAAGAATCTCCAGATTACTTCTCCAGTAAAGAATCTCCATATCACTTCTCCAGTAAAGATCTCCAGATTACTTCTCCAGTAAAGATTCTCCAGATTACTTCTCCAGTAAAGATCCTCCAGATCCATTCTCCAGTGAAGATTCTCCAGATTACTTCTCCAGTAAAGATCCTCCAGATCACTTCTCCAGTGAAGATTCTCCAGATTACTTCTCCAGTAAAGATCCTCCAGATCACTTCTCCAGTGAAGATTCTCCAGATTACTTCTCCAGTAAAGATTCTCCAGATTACTTCTCCAGTAAAGATACTCCAGATCACTTCTCCAGTAAAGATCCTCCAGATCACTTTTCCAGTAAAGATTCTCCAGATTACTTCTCCAGTAAAGATCCTCCAGATCACTTCTCCAGTGAAGATTCTCCAGATTACTTCTCCAGTAAAGATTCTCCAGATTACTTCTCCAGTAAAGATCCTCCAGATCACTTCTCCAGTGAAGAATCTCTAGATCACTTCTCCAGTAAAGATCCTCCAGATCACTTCTCCAGTAAAGATCCTCCAGATCACTTCTCCAGTGAAGATTCTCCAGATTACTTCTCCAGTAAAGATCCTCCAGATCACTTCTCCAGTGAAGAATCTCTAGATCACTTCTCCAGTAAAGATCCTCCAGATCACTTCTCCAGTAAAGATCCTCCAGATCACTTTTCCAGTAAAGATTCTCCAGATTACTTCTCCAGTAAAGATCCTCCAGATCACTTCTCCAGTGAAGATTCTCCAGATTACTTCTCCAGTAAAGATTCTCCAGATCACTTCTCCAGTGAAGAATCTCCAGATTACTTCTCCAGTAAAGAATCTCCAGATCACTTCTCCAGTGAAGAATCTCCAGATTACTTCTCCAGTAAAGATCCTCCAGATCACTTCTCCAGTAAAGATTCTCCAGATTACTTCTCCAGTAAAGATTCTCCAGATCACTTCTCCAGTGAAGATCTCCAGATTACTTCTCCAGTAAAGATTCTCCAGATCACTTCTCCAGTGAAGAATCTCCAGATTACTTCTCCAGTAAAGAATCTCCAGATCACTTTTCCAGTAAAGATTCTCCAGATTACTTCTCCAGTAAAGATCCTCCAGATCACTTCTCCAGTGAAGATTCTCCAGATTACTTCTCCAGTAAAGATCCTCCAGATCACTTCTCCAGTGAAGATTCTCCAGATTACTTCTCCAGTCTCCAGTCCTCCAGTCTCCAGGCTCCAGGCTCCAGTCTCCAGTCTCCAGGCTCCAGTCTCCAGGCTCCAGTCTCCAGGCTCCAGGCTCCAGTCAAGACCCTTCAGTGAAGCTTACCAGTGAACGACTCCAGTCCAGATGTACCAGAATAATGTCACCAGTTTTGTTCAGTTCAGTTTATTTCGGTGACATGGCAGTGGACTGTTGAGTCATGGATTCGCTGAGAGACTCAGCGAGTGACTTCGTCAGCGAGCCCTCAGTGACCATCAATTATCTTCGAGTTAAAGGATAAGTTCAATGACTCACCGTCATGTTTTGTAAGTCAAATATGGGCGGGAAGATGAAGATAAGAAGGCTGGTCCCCAAGGACACGTGTTGATAGATCATAATGAAGACATGTGACCTTGTACCAAAATGGTACTAAGGTGTTTTCTCTTTCATACCGTTTTGGGAAAGAAACAAGATGGTAACCAGAGATTCCTGAAGACCAGTCTTACACACCAATAGATGGTTGACAACCTTC
>CM067167.1:275019094-275041567 GCA_034093135.1 Erigeron breviscapus
CTCTCATTGCACCATCCAGACTTTTTCAAGGTACCTTGTTCTACGTATCCTATTTCTTTGAAGGATCTAAAGGTTCCCTCTGCTGATGAAGCCACCACTGCTTTCACTGCTATGAATGTGCCTGGTCTTGACTATGTTGAAACTTATCAATTGAAAGAAATGTTGAGAAGACTGCAGATTGTGCAAAGTCAAGGAAACATGCATGGTTATCTATATGCATGGTTGGTAGATAAAATGGCCGAAATGAATACTGGGCATTGGCCAAGTTTGGAGAATTGGTTTCTGGAAACAATGAATTGCTCGATGAGCTATCTGAGCTGAAGGACAGAGTGTTTGGCATCACCAAAAAGCAACATGCTGACACCCTGTCCAATGCTGATCTATTTAGGAGAAATCAAAAGCTGCTTCACCACAGCATGCAGAGAGTCAGCAATTCCAACTCTAAAATCTCTGCATCGCTGGATAAACTGAAAGCTGAAGTTAAGTCAGTGAATGTCGTTGAAGTGCCTGGTCTTTTATCCTCTCTCCATCAACTCTCTCAATCCAACATTCTCTTCACTGCTCACCTTCGCCAACTTCATAATACCATTTCCTTCTTTTCCAAAAATCAAGATGATTTTCACACTTCTCTCACCCAAGAGATTAACTCTCTCAAAAATAAACTCTTTTCTCACACTCCTTTCCAAGTTGCTGTTGACAAAAAGTTACTTGAAGAATCTGTCAGAAGGCAGCAAAAACTTGAAGCAGAGGTTGGGAATCTTAAGGAAATGATGAATACAGTGCTGGGACTCCTCAAAAAAGAGAAAGTGGAAGTAGCTAGTTCCTCAGCTGCTACCAAGGGGGAGAAAGCTGCTGAAGAATCCCCAACAACTAAAAATGCAAACTTTGAACATGCTCCCCAAGTTGAAACTAAAAGTGCTGATAGGGTCGTTCAACCGGCAGCAAGTGTTGAGGGGGAGCAAGCTGAGAAGGTCGTTGAACCGGCAGCAAGTATTGAGGGGGAGCAAGCTGAGAAGGTTATTGAACCGGCAGCTAATATTGAAAAGGAGAAAAGTTCAAACATCGCTGAGGATGTGCCAGCGAGTGTAGTGAAAATGGTCACTGCTGAGAGTATTCCAACGAGACCAATCAATTTCTCTATCTTCAAGCCTACCGCTGAGTTCCACGCTGCCCTTGAAAAGAAATATGCTGATAAGGGTAAAGCAGCTGTGACTACTCAAAGCAAGCCACCCAAAGTTTCCACTTCAGCTAGAGTGCAACAAGAAAAGCTGATGTCTGGAGCTTTCCCCAAGACAACATCAACTCCACAAGCAACTGCTGAACTTACTCCTGAAGAAGTTGTGCTTCAGGAGGAGCTAAAAAGGAAAAAGAGAGAAGAGGAGCTCTCTCAAAAATTTATAAGTGAGCAGGTTGTTAGTGAAGAATTAAAAGATGCTGACGATGAAGTAAAGATGTTGGCTCAGCAGTCTGGTGGTCTTGAAGCACTTAAGAAAAATGAGGAAGAGTTCTTCGCTAAGAAGAAGAAAAACTTTGAAAGAAGGTCAAAGGCTCTACCTCAAATCAAGGGAGATAAGGCAGAGAAAAGAAGAGATCATGTCAGTCAAGGTCAGTCTAACCCAACAAGGGATGAATCTTACCCTGCAAAGAAAAGGTGTGCCCAAGTTGTATACTCTGAAAAATGTTACTAAAGATACACTTGGGCCAACTGAATGGATCGAAATTTACATGGTCAAGGACAAGACAGCTGTGAGTTATGAACCGTTGATCAAGATGTCAGGTGAGCAGATAAAGCATACTCGTAAAATGGAACAGAAATATAAAGTCAAAGACTCTCTGCTCAGCTCTGCAAGACATCCATTTCCTCCTCCACCTCAGCAACCCAGAGTTGGATCAAAGAGATCAGCGTCTGGATCCCAAGTTTCTCGTCTCCCCACTGTACTCAGAATGGTTCCCAAGACTGATATAGATGAGGAGTCGCTGCTAAATTTGAAAATGCCTTCCAGAACTCTTTTTATGGAAGGTACCTATGAAGAGAAGCTGGGAGGTTTTTGTTTCTGCAATGTCCATGGTCATGAACTCTTTTTCAGGACCAATGAGATTGGAATTGCTCCCTCTGTCTTCCTTCTAAAAATAAGAAAGTATTGTGCTCAGACTTCCAATGATCCCAAGTTTATAAAGATGATTGATCAAGAGCTGTTGAAGCCTAAAAGACAACAAGATAAAGCATTTATCGAGGCCAAGCAAGAATCTCAATGGGATTAAGTAGTCTTATATAATTCATGTAATGCTGATTATTGTAAAGTTGTTTGTCATATAAATAATATCAGCATTCCCTCATTCTACCTGCTACTCTTAAAAGTTCAAGCGACTTACACTCAGCTAAGTCTCCTCAGCGAATAGGGGGAGATTGTTGAGTCATGGATTCGCTGAGAGACTCAGCGAGTGACTTCGTCAGCGAGCTCTCAGCGACCATCAATTATCTTCGAGTTAAAGGATAAGTTCAATGACTCACCGTCATGTTTTGTAAGTCAAATATGGGCGGGAAGATGAAGATAAGAAGGCTGGTCCCCAAGGACACGTGTTGATAGATCAGAATGAAGACATGTGACCTTGTACCAAAATGGTACTAAGGTGTTTTCTCTTTCATACCGTTTTGGGAAAGAAACAAGATGGTAACCAGAGATTCCTGAAGACCAGTCTTACACACCAATAGATGGTTGACAACCTTCATGTGTCAACATCTATTGGGTTGTCATGTGATGTCTTTTCTCTCCTATATAAAGCATCGCTTGACCTAGTCGCAAAGGTGTTGGTGTGTGCCATATTTACACTTTGTGTGTTTTTCTCTCCTTGTAAAATTGTTAAGTTTTAGTGTGTCAAAAACTTAACAATATTTTCTCTTTTATTTCTTTGTAAAACCGACCATGTATTCACTGTTTAATCTATGTTACTTATGATTAAACATCTTTACTTTCTTGTCTTATGTTCTTAGTGTAATTTACATTAGTTGTTTAATTACTTAATCGTTGCAAACTTGGGACTTTCATGGACCCAATAAAGAAGGAATATACCAAGTTTATGCTAGGCAGCTATGGAAATGGATAAGGATGGACAACTAGATGTGACACCTTTCCTAACGGTTTGCATGTGCCAATTGTGGGGACCATTTTTAAGGGAATAATTCTAGAAGCTTCACATGCCCTTTTTCTATTGGTTGTCTAAAAGTAGTGGTGGTCCTTGTTGTTTGTGACAACCTTTTTATTTCTTTTATTATTGTATTTCTTTAATTCTAGAAAATAGCATGTGTGGCTATAAATAGGGGCTTATTTTCTCATTGTAAAGCAGTTTTTGATGTTGAATGAAATTAATAGAGCAGCCTCTATTTCTTATCCAAAAATCTTCATTTACCTTTATGGATCTTTGATCTTGGTGGTTTGAAGTGACCCCTTTATCTATAATTGTGGTGACTTGTTCTTTATCAATTATAGTGGTGAGGTCTTTTAAATCTTCGATTCCTTTATCTGTGTTTGTGGTGGCTAGGCCTTTATCAAACATAGTGGTGGGTTGGAGTGTTTCCTTTATCCTTGATTCCGGTGGCCAATCCTTTACGAATCTTGGTGGTGGATTCTTTATCTATCATTTTATTTTATTGTCTTGTTTGTTGTTTGTTTCATATAAACCAGAAAATACCAAAAATAGTCTTCCGCTGTCGTTTATCGCGTGATTTACGCATCAACAACTTATGGATATTTTATTTATTAACATTTAATTATAGCGTATCTATACTATATAATAAATAAAATAGCCCCCATGTTGAAAGTTACGTGAGGGGAAATGACTAAAATATCCTTAATAAGTATATAACACTATCAACCCTTTTTATTTTAAAATATTCACATTAACCCTTTATATCATTTACTTTTACATCAATTATCTAACATCACTCGACGCCGCCACTACCACCAACAGCCGTCCCCCACCACCACACTGTCACCGCATTGCGCGGGTAACGTGCTAGTCTAATCTAATATATATATACCAGAAAAAGGGGGTTCATGATACATGTATGTTGGTCCAAAAGTTAAAACATTTAAGAATCTTCATGAGTTTGGAATCGATATATGGGGAAGGCACCAACGCAAAGCCGCCAAGCCGGTTCCTAGTATTTTAAAATGTTCAGATTAGCCAGGAAGCTCTCGGCGGCCTTTATGAATTTTTAACATACACATAAAATTTACTGTCCTGTTAATAATAGTTCTATAAAGCTATCATTAACATTTAACGTAAATAAAATGGTTATACTTTAATCAAATAATTTAAAAGGTGAACCCTGATATGAACAATATAATGCACGTTAACAACAACACTTAAAATTGTAGTTAACATTTTCCATAAAATTTTCATAAATGACCAATTAATGTAGTAGGTCTTTTTAAAAAATTTTATCTCTAAAAAAGTTGAGTCAGAGATGGTGGTCTCTCGGGGGCCTTCCGAACTCTAGCTTACCCTATGAATTTGCGTTGTCGATACAACAACATCTCATATGATGGCACATCTTTTAGCGGTACTTAATTGTTTTACAATAATCATGATTTTATGAAAAGGTTTATCCTATTCAAAAACACCCTATTCATTCATGGGATAGAATTGAAAAAATAATATGAAATTCAAGAATAAATTTATATTTCAACACGACTAAAAGTTCTAGAAGTTGATTCACGTTCTTAGTTTAGCTCATTAACAACAATGAAAATACACCCCTTAAACATTGTGTTAGGTATTTGGTTAAGAAAACCAAAACTGTTTTCAAACACTTTAATATATGATTTCTTGTATAATGTTGAGTTGATTAATAATCCATTTCTATGAGTTATTTAATGTAAATTATTGTTTTGAATATAATTAATTTGTTCTTTTCTTGCTTACCAAAAATAATGTCAAAATTCTAGAATTTGTATTTATGGTCAGCCGGTCAAATTTGATAAAAGTGTTATTTAGTAGACTTTTAATATCAGAATAATTAGTCATCAGAATAATTAGTCATCGGTGTTTAAGACAGCATAAAACATAACCGTGTAGTAAAATTGTATCATGTCTTTAAGCATTAACTCAGTGGTTGAAAGGAGATCTCCCTATTCAAGAGGTTTTATGTTCAAGTTTTGGGATGAACATATGAAGTTTCTCTATGAGGGTTTGACTTGGGTATACTCAGGTTCAAGTCTGAGGGCAGGGTTTACCTATTAATCGCCGTGCCTTTGGGCGGATTAATAAGAGAGTTTCCCCCTTATCAGGTATTTGAAATAGGCAGTTCCATAGTTGTTAAGCTCTTACGAGTCACGGATCGACTTTTACGAGTCGAGTCGATTTACACCCAAAACGAGTCGACTCATTGGGTGGCTTGTTTTTGTCCAGACTCTTACGAGTCGCTGTGTAAAGTTGGACCGAGTCACGAGTCGCAAACTTATAATAGTTTGATACTATTGATATATATATGATATTTATTCTTACATTATTTTGTGTGTTATTTATGTAATTTTGATTCTTTTATTGCATATAGAGATAAATTGTAAGTTTATAACTCAAAACTATTGAATATGTTATATTTTGGTAAGTCTATCAAGATAATAAACTTATATTTTTTTTCTAAAGACGTCACATATATAATTATATTATATTATGTAGATATTTAAAAATGTCCCGACTCTTACGAGTCGAGTCACGAGTCAAAAAATCATGTTTTCGAGTCGAGTCAAAAGTTACGAGTTCGACAACTATGGGCATTTCTACTTCGACGGAGCTCTCTAGGGCGAACCCGGTTAAGACAACGTATGTTAAACCTCCCGTTGTCGAATCGCGACACGAATCAAACGAAATTTATCTTTCAAAAAAATAATGAATTAAATTGTATCATGCAAACATACACAAACTCACAAAGTATGTAACACAATTATCAAATACTATATTGAATGACTTAATTCAATCTTTGAAACGATAAAAATATATATATATATTATGATGCGGATTTGCATCAAAATTAGAAGATAAAAAAACCTTAAAATAAATTCCGTTTACAAAGATTTATTATGAAAAATGAAATAAAATATATATTGTTTTGAAATATCTTATTCTATTTTGATTTTAATTATATTTTTACATTTAATTTAATAATTTACTTTTTCTTATATTTTTAAAATTGGCTCAAAACGATTATGGTTTTATTCAAGTAAAGTCTATCGAACGGGACTGAAGACTAGTAATTTAAAATATTTAGTGTTATGTTTGCATCGACATGGTTTTCGTTCTTGCAACTACACCTTATGTTCTAAATTCTAACTATGAAAAAATATATATCTATACTACTATATAAAACAAACTATCACTCTCCCTTTAAGTAATTAAGACTTTGAAATGACCATATTACCCCTCTTCTTTATTAACTAATTTAAACATCTTCACCTATATACCTATAATACCCTTAATGAAATAACTTACAACATAGATCCTCCAACCCTTAAATAACCATATTAACCCCTCTTACATCAATTAATTTACATTCACTACCACGCCACCACCACCGCTACCGCCACCACCACTGCCGTTGTGGCCACACCATCGTTGTTACCACATCGCCGCTGCATCGCGCGGGCATCTGTCTAGTATTTTAAAAATTATGTTTGGCTTTTTAGTTAAGATATAAGTTTTACTAATTATAAACTTTGCCCCATTCATGTTCAATAGATAAACAGATAATGTACCCAAAAATCATATATTTATATCTATACTTCTATATAAAAAAGGAACCCCCTCCTTAAATCTTAAATTACAACTCCAAATTACTAAAAATATCTCTCTCTTTTATTCATTAATTTAAACATCTCCACACTAATATACTATATAACCATAATAAAATAATTAACATGTACTCCTTAATCCTTAAAATATACACTACCTCCTTTAACATCAATTACTTTTACATTTACCATCATTGCGCCCCACACCGTCACCGCCACCACATGTCGCTACCGTCGCCGTTATCACCATCGTCGCCGAATTGTGCTGACATATGACTCGTTTCGACTAAAAAGGAAGTTGAAGCAAATTGTAGTGAAAAAGGGAATTTCTTGTTGTATCATCATCATAATAAAACAGTAAACTGATAGGAACCGTTTGATCCTATGTACTGAATTAGTACCCACATAACCCCCATCAAGGATAGTGTCAAGGTTCGTCAACCACTTAAATTCAATTCTGCCTCTGGCAAGATTCAAACCCAGGTTGCTTCTAGAAAATAGCTGGTGGCCAACTCTTCTATAAAGAGTTGGTTTATCATCATCATAATTAGAAAATTAAGCTTCTTGCTTTCCTTTACTTTGCGGTTTTCTTGTTGTACACTTGAATCAATAAATAAATCATCATAAAAATAAAAGCTTCTTTCTTTTCTTTGCATGCTTGGATAATTTGGGGCCCCAAATATCACTTGGAAACAAGTCTTTTTGCTCGCCTTCAACTTATCCACGTAGCTTGAATAAGATTTTGTGTCTACTATTTGTAGTACAAACTTTATCTAATATTCCTACTACTTAAGTTACTATTCTTTTTTCATACGTGTATTATAATTACCTATGTTCATATATGAATAATTTTTACATGAACCTTACCCTATGTTCCATAAACTATCTTCAAAAGAAATGACCATGATACCATATAACAATTACTTTTTATACAAAGATTAATTGACTATTTTTTACAAACATTCTCGCTCATACGTTTAGTATACAAAATTCAGATTGTTGATATTAACAAGTACTACTTTTTTGCAAGATAAATCGAACATTCTTCCAACCGTAACAAGTGCATATATTTGTAAAATTCCTTTAAATGTCTTTCCCATGTCTCGAACTCGAGACCTCCAGCATGTAAAGCTGGTGTTCAAACACTGAGCTATGCATATATGTATATTCTTTTCTTTTTTTTAGAACGGCAATTATTATAAATAAAATTGTCTAGCAAATTGCTAAACACTAAACAAAAGTTACAAATACAATTACAGTATATAGGAGATATATGTATATTCTTGAAACGAACCCACAATTAACTTGCTACGACACCCACAATTCATCTTGATGTGTTCTTGATGATATTACATAGTATTAAACTTCATCATTTTTCTTTTATCACACCTCACCATCGAGTAGCAATGGATACATGTTCTGTTGTTTAATGTAATTTCAATACTTTCTAAACCTTTGAAATTTGAATACTGTGAACAAAAGTAACATGTTCTTGAAAGATGTTTTCCCATTGAAATTATCTTTGACTGCACCTGCCCAAAAACCGGCTCGAACCCAAACAGGTTTCAAACCGGTTTTTGGTCAACATGAACCGGTTTTTTAGCAGGTTTTTCCCGAAAACCCGATCTCTACCTGCCCGAATACCCAAACTCATTTTCAAAACCCGAACCGGTTTTGGTCAATCCCGGGTAGGAAACCAATTTTTCCTAGCCCGTTTTTTTGGGCACCTCTATCTTTCACACTCCATTGTTTAAATAAAGATTACAAAGGGTTCACATAATTATGGACTTGGGCGTTGGGCCAAACGAAATACAATGGGCTAATAATATATTGAAGTCGGGGAAGAGTGAAATAAGAAGCTTTTTTGTGAAGATGTTGGCGTACTGGTTAGTACTTAGTGGTAACGCAAGGGAACATGAAGAACACAAACATGGCATACATGAGTACATGAATATCAAAACAGCTCACAGATATATTGAAAACTACTGATCTATTTATATTCACAACAACACACCTACTTAAAGCATGACCATCTCCTTAAATAGATAAAAATTCAACCTTATCTACTCGAACGTGCTCACTCACCAAAGAAACACTATAGTTTGGCTGTTAAAAGCATGTAAGCCATACATGAATAACTAAGAAGATGCTCAATACAAATGAGTACACCGACACATACTTGTAAATTCCTAATGAGCTACTAAAATAGATGATGTATTTTTTAGACCCTAAACACATTCATGTCTTACATAAAGCTTGACAGGCGACTCCCTTTATGGCCAAAATTGTTTGAGTGCAAATCTCATGTGGGCTTATAAGGTGGGCTCAATATTCTACTAGGCTAAGCAGCAATCCTAGTGGTATGATAATCTTTTGTGGTATTCATTTCAATCCCATTGTCCAGTGTGAAATCTAGTTTATATCACAGCCAAACGATATCAGACTATGACTCCATCCTAAAAAATGCCATTTTGTTTTCATTAGAATTCCTGAGTTAACTCTGACTTTAAGTAATCATTTAAAAGTTACCACATTGAGGTATTTTAAATATTTCCCAAATAGTTATAAAACTGACATCAAAGGAGTGCACAATCTAACAGTTGATACATAGAGACAAAGAGGAGGATTTTTACATTGCTAAAAACGCACTTGTAGAACTTCATAGCCAGGCCTGTCAATAATCAACCAAAGTTCACCGGGTGTTGAAAGATGCCAAAAAGTTTTCATATTCTTCTTGCTTCGAATTGGAGAGGTCTGCATTATATCATGGCAGCAATTCATTATACAAGTAATGATTATGCATCCACTTCAACAGATCCTAATTCACATAATATATTACCATTTCCACCAATCACTCTTGACAAATCTCCATTGCGAAAACCCAGTCTCTCCAACCTTGCACGTTGAATTCCAACACCCCTTTCCATCTTTAGCTTCTCCATCTTTGTACGTAACTCTGTTGCAAGTTTTTGCAAATCTGCAGGAAGTAATAGCATACTTGGTAAATTTATTCAGAATCGTAGCAATGTTTTTATTATCATAATGGTATTTCCAAATATAAACATAAAGACAATTAGACATCATAATACCTTCAAATGCATCATTCTCATACAATTGTTCAGACAACTTCATTAATTCATTAACAGAAGCTGCTTCTTGGTTTCTGATAACAGATTGTCTCTCCAATGCTTGGATCTCTGTTTTCAAATCAGCAGACTCCTGTTCAGCCTGTGTACAAGACAAAAAATAAAAACAAATAGCAAGTTAGCAACCATAACAATAAATACTCGTAATAGAATCCATCGATAACTGATTGCAGATTACCAACATTTGCATTACCGATAAAAGTTTAGCTTTCAAGGAAGCAAGCTGTTCATCAAGATCAGAATTACCAACATCTTCCACATCCATCAAGTCACTGCCAGATGCTTCATCCTAAAGATTAATCAGATATTGAAGTTCGTAAATATATGTGTATATATATATATGAATTGGAATATTCAAGTTTACAACATAAACTGATAAGATATAGTTACTCCCGCAACCAAAGATCAGCGCATCACACAATGAAAAGCCATCTGCTTACTATTTATTACCCAAGATCCTGAAATAGAACTCTTCAGCATAGTCTTACTGTTGTAGTCAATACACACATCAAGTCCGGAAGCATTACAGACTCTAAATCTCCATAGAAGATGTTATATGCAACTTTAATGTACTCAAAATCTTAATTAATTGGTATATACAGTTAACTCGGTACACATAACCTTATGTTTCAACAAGTGTTCACAAGACACCTTTACATATACAACAAGTAATTATTCTTATCCAGTGTCATACAAGTAATTCTTTTGAAATAAGCCTAAATATCTAATTCCATTTTCCAATTTCCATTGCCATACAAACTTTATATTCACAATGCAATGTAAAAGACCATAGAAATAAATCTAACAAGGGTAATCATTTTTACCTAAAAGACCATAGAAATAAGAGAGCCATAAGAGGTTTGAGTATTTCACTACTAAGGCCATATACACCCTCCATTAGATGTCCGTGGCTCCAAAAAATCAGTTTAAGACGTGTAGTTCACAGCTGCTTGGATTGGCTTATCTCATGGTAAATGAGCTGCCGATGTTCGACATGCATAAGTTTTGATATACTTATTGTTACTATGCCATTTAGATACACTTCCACAATCAATGCTACAGGGTCAAACTTTCACGTCTACACGATCCTCATTATAGCGATCTGCAATATGTGTATGAGTTTCTTAATTGTATGTCGCTGTATAGCTTGGCTTCTGCTACTTAAGAGATTAAATGCCTTTACTGTAATTGTTTGGCAGAGTATACTATTCTTGTGCGAGATTTTTGGAAGTAACACATATTTTTACTGCCACTCCCTTCTACAATCTATTTACAATTGCATGTTGTTGGGGTTGAAAAGGGCAGGAAAACAGTCTCGAGAGCTATTGTCTAGGGGAATCTACAGATGATGACCGAGAGTCTATATGTTGGATTAACAGTATGTTCACTACTGCAGAGCCTATTAAGAAGCTTTATTACAGGGACATGCAGTTTGTCAAAGGATATGTCTCATCAAGTACACCAAATTAACTGTTTTGATGATTGTAAAGATCCCAACTGCTTCAACAAATTTCGGTATCGTCATTTGTTCATTGAGATATAGGTTTGACACAGTTCATCCATGGGGAAGACAATAACAGAAGTGACATCTCTTCAACTATAACTTTGCAGAATTATCATCTGAAAATGTTAGCTTTAAACGGTAGAAACTATTACAACCGTTTAGATTCTGTAACTCAATTCTTTGAGTCCAACTGATATTCTATCTAGTTGTTAAATTAGAGAATTAGCTAAATTTGGTATAATGTCCATACTTTTTTTCTCCCATCGTATATTTCCGGAAGACAACATTCGGTCAAAAATTGCAATAGTAACTAACTATACAATTTCCTGAGCATTTTACACATAAAGAAACAGGAGGACTTACATCTTTCGGCAGCGAAAATCCTTGTGGAAGCGCAAAAATATGAAGGAAACAAAACTTCTCCCACATAGAGAACCGTTTGTCCAGGGCAGATTGAATTGTATTTCTGATGCATTCCAAACCCTAATATAATAACAGTTGCAATGAAAAAACAGAAAAATAAATTTTAGCTGTGTAAAAAGTAAAAACAGAAATAAAAAGTTAAATTCATTCGCAAAAGCAGTTTACTAAATTTGATACAAGAAGTAAAAAAACAGACCTTGGTTAAATCTTCTTCGGAACCGTCGATCTTGAGTTGAGTTGATGCCTCCCTGTAAGAAGATTATAAATGTTTGCACATTGAATAAAAATGTTAAAAAGAAAACAAAAAATGAAGAAAGAGAGGCAAACTGATGAAGATAATCGAAGGCGCTTTCAACTAATTGATCCACAATGTTCAAGGAGCTGTTGATGAACAGCTGAGGGTTCAGATCTAATGAATCAAAAATTGCTTCGCTCTCGCTGACATCCATCTTCAATTCAAATTTTTCAAGGTTTTATCTGCTGCCATTTACAAATTTTTGAGGGTTCACATATATCTACTGTGTTGTTTTGATTTGTTTTTTGAAACTATCTACGTACTTGGTTAGAACTGGTAATAATTATTTTTTGGGGGTGTTTGGCACTACAATGTCAAAAGTCATTAACACTCTCATTAACTAAGTTACAAGAAAATATATTAAAAATCCTTTTCAATATAAAAGGTTATTAGAAATTATTAATTTGTCCGCCCTTAATGAACTAAGTTACAAGAAAATATATTAAAAATCCTTTTCAATATAAAAGGTTATTAGAAATTATTAATTTGCCCAACTAACTTACGCTATAAGTCTTTATCTTCTAAAATATTTCAACTTACACACTGTCACCACTACTAATAGTTACCGCCATCAACACCCGTCGCCCTCGCCACCAGAGCATCGTCACCACCACCATCATCACATTGCGCGGGTATCGTGTTATTGTCATAAGTTATATAACTTTAAACCTTGGGTACACGGTACCGGTTCTTACATAAATAAACCTACCCCCTCCGCCACCAAATTTGATTTGTCTAGCCTAGAGAACCACGTACCCGAACCAGTAAGTATTTGCGGAAGTAGTAAAGCAAGCCACCATCTAAGTATCTTAGATGATTGTTAAAATGATCGGTAGTTTTAGGTCCTTCCATATATTACACATATATGCTATACACTAATCAACTTATGGAAAGATGGGGAGGTTAACAACGTTATATCATCAATTTTGGTACCATGATTCAAAGGTTCCTATACCTACTTCCGGCTTAATATATGTTAAAGGGAAGTGATTAATCCTCCTAACTAATCAACCTAAAAGTCCTCCTAATTACAAGATCATGACATGTGGCATGAGCAAGAGATGGGATTAAGTAAGAAAATTAATGGAATCCACATAGTTTTGAAGGTTTTAGGAGGATCTTTAAGAATTTTCCTATGTTAAATAAACAAAGATTGAGTAATTATTTGAGAATGCTCATGCTTAAATAACATTTATCTGAATAGTAAAAATTACATGTGATCTCCAAAAACTTGTGATCTGTTTAATATTAGTAACCCATCATCGATTGAAGGGTTTCCTATGGATAATGATGAATGGGAATCCCAATTTCAGATCAAACAAGAGAATTCCCAGTTCCCTGGAGATGGAAGAACCATTGCACCAAGACCAGTTATATCTCCTCGGTTACATTACCAACTCGTATTCTTCGATATGCTTAATGTTTTTTGTATGATTAACTTTCACGGTATATATCTATACACCCCTTGTTTAGTTGTTTATCTATATTATTAGATTAGACTACTGCACTTTAATATATGCATACATACATGTG
The DNA here is from genome assembly GCA_034093135.1 of Erigeron breviscapus. Taxonomy (NCBI): domain Eukaryota; kingdom Viridiplantae; phylum Streptophyta; class Magnoliopsida; order Asterales; family Asteraceae; genus Erigeron; species Erigeron breviscapus. The sequence continues at coordinate 275,032,787 of CM067167.1, forward strand.
ATCCTTTCTGCATCATAGTATGCAGAAAGGGGGACAAACTGATATTGATAGTTTAGGGACAAAGAAAAGTGTCTTTTACAGTATTGCAACATAAATAAACAAATCAGAAAGGCAATCACTCGGCCCGTTTTTAATTGGGTCCATGTTTTGAGCACTCACTATAACCTGGATCCAATCCACGACCCGAAAACCAACATTGTTTTTATCAAGATTTATTCGTTATTTACGTTTATCTACGTACCATAGGTTTGTGGGGATGAGGGAACATAAGATCTCTCGTTTTATGTACTTTCTACATTCTAGTTTCACATTGCCCTACAACTAAATACATTTTCCTGTACTCTATCTTTTACGATCAGCTTGATGCTTATCTATTAGAACCTGTCAACTTGCTTCACAACTATTAGTCTATTATTCTACGATGCTTACTCGAATAAAACAACCGTTGCTTTTTTAGAATTTGTATATGATTAGTTCCACCAATGAGTATGTTGAAGCAGGAATCATATATCTGTCTTGTATAGTCGACTGCAGTATCTCTCACACGTCATCTAGGCAGGTACAACAAAGTTGTTTTGCTTTACTTTCAATGTTTCATGCACATTAACCATTTGCATACTAAAATATAGAGTAGATTTATCTTAATTATATCTAAAGTTTGGTTTGGTCATCAACCATTTGCAAAAGGATTATGTCTTCAAGGATGGTATGTGCTTGTTTCCATGACTTGTGACGGGTTTCTTTTATTGAAAATGCAGCTTCCTATAAAAAAAATGTTCGAGAACTCAATGTGTCTGATCTGATTCGTTCCAACCGTGTTTGCAGTTCTCAAAAATGGTAATAAGAGATGGAAAATTGTTCCTTTTGTTTATGATATATATGATTCTTTCCATTCCATTTGTGTCTAGTTGGAGTGATACAATAAGTCCAGTTAGTCCATTAAAGGATGGTGACACAATAGTTTCCTCTGGTGGAATCTTTGAAATGGGCTTCTTCAGCCCTGGAAATTCAAAAAACAGGTATATTGGTATATGGTACAAAAATATACCAGTAAAAACTGTGGTTTGGGTCGCGAATAAAGAAATCCCGGTTTCTGACACTTCAGGAGTGTTAAAGGTAATGAATCCCGGGGTGCTTACCATTGTGAATGGTATGAACATGGTATTATGGTCTTCTAATACTTCAAGAACCACAAATAATCCAATCTCACAACTTTTAGATTCCGGGAATCTTGTTGTGAGAGATAAAAGTGATAATTTAAGTTTAAGTTCGCTTTGGCAAAGTTTTGATTACCCTGGTGATACACTGCTTCCTGGAATGAAGATGGGCAAAGACTTAGTGACCGGACACGAGAGCTATCACATCATGGAAGAATGACAATGACCCAACTCCAGGAGATTATACATTCGGGTGTGATCTCCGTGGATATCCACACCAAATCATTAAAAAAGGACAAGTTCTTCAATACAGAAGTGAACCATGGAATGGTATTGATTTTGGTGGGATTTCCGTCTTGCCACAAAATGCTATCTATAAGTTCAATATGGTTTTCACTGACAAAGAGGTGTTCTACACTTACAAAATGATCAACTCTTCTATGATAGCTCGGCTGACCATGAATCACTCTGGGATTGTGGCACAACGTTGGGTGTGGGCTGACCAAGTAAAGGATTGGGTCGTTTACTTTTCTATCCCTGCACCTGATGGTTGTGATTTAGTATGTGGTGCTTATGGTAGTTGCACCACTAATAGTTTCCCAAAATGTGGATGTTTAAACAAATTTGTACCCAAGTATCAAAATGAATGGAATGGTGCAAATTGGTCAAAAGGGTGTGTGAGGAGGAAGCCTTTAGATTGCAAGACTGATGGGTTTATGAAGCGTAGTAATGTTAAATTGCCCGACCCACAGTATTCATCATTTTATAAGAACTTGACTCTTGTGCAATGTGAGAAGTTATGTTTGAAAAATTGCTCATGTATGGCTTATGCAAATATTTTGAAGAATAATTTAACCTTTAAAGTAATTTTACTTATAAAAATTTTACGAAACAGGTTTCACTCCATATATTAAAAGAAATATAATGTCAAATTTGAAAATTTTTACTTGTAAAAATTTAGAAACAGGTTTCACTCCATATATTAAAAGAAATATAATGTCAAATTTGAAAATTTTTACTTGTAAAAATTTAGAAACAGGTTTCACTCCATATATTAAAAGAAATATAATGTCAAATTTGAAAATTTTTACTTGTAAAAATTTAGAAACAGGTTTCACTCCATATATTAAAAGAAATATAATGTCAAATTTGAAAATTTTTACTTGTAAAAATTTAGAAACAGGTTTCACTCCATATATTAAAAGAAATATAATGTCAAATTTGAAAATTTTTACTTGTAAAAATTTAGAAACAGGTTTCACTCCATATATTAAAAGAAATATAATGTCAAATTTGAAAATTTTTACTTGTAAAAATTTAGAAACAGGTTTCACTCCATATATTAAAAGAAATATAATGTCAAATTTGAAAATTTTTACTTGTAAAAATTTAGAAACAGGTTTCACTCCATATATTAAAAGAAATATAATGTCAAATTTGAAAATTTTTACTTGTAAAAATTTAGAAACAGGTTTCACTCATATATTAAAAGAAATATAATGTCAAATTTGAAAATTTCTACCTGTAAAACTTTTAAACAAAGAAGCATTTTTTAAAAATATATGTTACACAAATAATTTAACCTTTAAACAAACAATTTATTTTTACACAACTAATTTTACTTGTAAAAATTATAAAGAAACAAGTTTCACTCCATATATTAAAAGAAATATAATGTCAAATTTGAAAATTTTTACTTGTAAAAATTACACAAACAATATAAATTAATGTTACACAATTCATTTAACCTTTAAAGAAACAAAATTATATTAAAAGAAAAATAATGTCAAATTTGAAAATTTTCATATATAAAATGAAGCCCAGTCAATTGATTACATATACTTCTGCCCAGCCCAAAATCTCATTAGCCCAAACAGGTTTATTTTTTCCTGAAAATAATCCTCATTTTTCCCTCCAATTTCTTTAACTCGTTTCTTTGAATTGTAATGAAAAGTGAATGAATCCCGATGTTTACTCTTAAAAGTGTTAGGGTTTAATTTGAAAAATATTTAACAGTTGTCTTAATTATTTATTATTAAACCTTTTAAACTTCTATTTATATTCTCTTGTCTCGAGACAAACTCTTCCTCCGATCAAGAAATCCTTCAACCGCCGTTTACCTTTTCCCCTTCATTGTTCCTCCATTCTAATTTCGAACCACAATCACTATGTCTGCAGAGGTTTGTTTATTTTCTTTCTTGTTTATTGTAATTTTCATTGGTTTTTTATATTGCCTGATTAAGGATTTAGTAGTTTTCTTAAATGCATGTTTCCTTTTCTTGGGATCCTTAAGTTTTTAGGGTTTCCAAATAATGGTTTTAGTAATTTTGTTGGAACAGGGGACCATGTAATTTTTTATATTATTCGAATAACCGCGCTTATATTGTATTTGAATATATTATTCAACAATTTGTTTCCTTTTCTTGGGATCCTTATATTGTATTTTTTTTTAGTAACTAAAGTCTGGTATATATTGGGATGATAGATATATATGTATATCTATATTATATCTGTTTTTTAGTAACATTACCGCTTCCCCTTGTTTTTTTTTATTATTCTTCCATTTTTAAGTTGTTCCTGTTTTTTGATTAATCCTTTTTCAAATTTCCTTTTAATAGTTAGGTAATACAAAATTGGAAATATGTTAAATGATTGGTTTTGTTTGATTTTGTTAAATAGTTGGAGTTTCCATTCCAATTTATTGTCAATTGTGGTGAAACTAAGGACTTAGTCAAGCGACTGGTTAGTTCTTTCTATGAATATATATTTCGAATATGATAATTTGAGGCTCCTATATGTATTTTTTCTTCTAAGATATGCTATTTTGATTATTGTTTATAGGTGATACCAAACATTTTTGGCAATGTGTTGGCAAAAGAAGGTGAGTTTATTATGAAATTGATGGATAGTAGGGGGAAGACACATAAGGTTCATGCTTTCCGTTTGAATGATGGGAGTTGCCTTCTTTCTGGTTTAGTTTGGACAAAGTTTGTGAAATCTTATCCATACAAAGAATTTGGTACTTTGTGTTTTACCTTGAAAGAGAACTATATGTTTGGGGTTCAAGTTTACTGCAGCGGTGGTTTGGAATATCGTAGAATGATGTATCCTGGAGATTCTCCTGTTAACAGTCAGTTAGTTCTTGCAAGTAATTATACATTATATCAAGTGGTACGTGATTCGTTGAAATGATTCTGTTTATTACTTTAGGTTACACATGTGTTTTTTATTAAATTATTTTATTTATTTTTTCATTATTGTTATTTCTCTTGTAGGTGCTCTCTGCATGTTTCTTGTTTAAGTTGAACCGAAATCATGATCATGACTGGCAAGTTACCACAGTGGTTTATGGTAGGAAGCAGATTGCAGAAGTAAGTGTTACCTATCATCACTATGAATTGGATGGTCGGAATGGAAGGATGGCAATTGTTTTTGAGGGAGTAGGATGGAATAATTTCTGTTCCATGAATAATATCCTTCCAGGTAACATTCTTAAGTTCACCAGTGTAAGTCCCAACTCGTTAGATGGTACTACTGAAGACACCTCTATGTCGATGGTGGAGTTACTTTGCAATATATGCACTGAACTGGAGACGACCAGTTGCAGTGTGTATATACCAAGTTCTAGATAGATTACTTATATAAAAGACAATAAGTAAAGAACAATGCAATAATACAAATAACTTGTAAACAATCTTGATGAGACAATATGTATTTTTCAATGTGTAATTTATTTATTGATATTAAACAAATTACAAGGTTGATGCGGAACCAAGATAATACACGAATGTAAATATCCTAACAACCTATGAAATACAATTGATCTACACTCGGAATTTCTCTTCAACAATCGAAACACTTAAAGTAGTGAAATATTCCTTTTAGCGATTGAGAGAATATTGCACAAGTTCACCAAGAATATTGCAGGTTTGCAAAGTGTGAAGTTTTCTCACGTTGTGATTTCACTTGTTATTCTTGTTGTGCAATGACTTGTATTTATAGGCAAAGTTAACATTGGGATGTTAACTTTGGCCGTACAAATGTGGTTGAGAGCATTTAAGGAATAGCATTTAATTCCTTAAAATACTATGTAAAGTTGTACGAGAAAGCAACTTTACTTAACCACCTTTATGTACCTTTTATATTTAAATAATAAGACAAGGCTTATTATCCGGGTAAAGGTACACAAAGCATATAAGTCAATTCCTCGTAATCAGTGTAAAGCTTTGTAAGGGCTTTCCACTGATGGTCTCCAGTTTGTAACTGACTAGAATGTCAACTGGGCTTCGCTGCCATTGCCATTCTCTATCTTCCATTTGTTGTCTTCGACTTCAACTGGAATGCTTCTTCAACTTGGTCAGTTCTCAACTGGAGGAAGTCTTCAGTTGCGTTAACTGTACGGTGCAACTGGACTTCAATATATTTCTCGAAAAATCATCTTGGTCACCAGTTTACTGGTCACCAGATGCAACTGGTGAACTGGTCAGTGTGAACTGGTGACTGGCCAGTTCCAGGTGAACTGGTCCTAACAAATTCCCCCTATTTGTCTAGAAATATAGTCTAAGTCTTTTCTAGTTCTTGTATCTGTGCAAGTGTGAACTGTAGAGACTCGTTTGATTTAAATCTATCTAAGTTATCTAAGGCATTTTTATAGATCAATAAATGCCTTAGGTTTTTCTTTTAGGTTTGTTAGATTTTAATCTATTATCTACCTTGTGGTTACAAACTGGTAACTTCATTTATACAAGGGAATGAAATTTATACAAGTTACAGAATGTAAATACAAATTACAAGTAGATAACTGAAGAAAGAACTTAAACAGATGGCCCTTCGCCAGTTCTTCTTCTCTTGGTCACTAGAGAAATAGGTTGAGTGTCTTCAGGGTCAATATTCAGCCTTTGCTCCAGATTCTCTTTATGTTGAATCTTGCCCTTTAAGAAATTTACCCATGCCTTCTCAAACCTATTCTTTTGTGCCTTAGCATCAAGCACATTCACCATCTCGACCCATTCGCTGAACCCATATTGTAGCACACCAGGGTTATCAGTTCTAACCAATGGCCCACCAGCATACTTAACCTCTACTTGAAAAACCTTGGTGCCTGGCTTAATTGTAACATTGACACTATTAATAGTACCACCATGTCTTCTGGTTGACATGATCTGGGAGTAGTAGTTTCTTGCTTCAGTTTCATTTGTGATTTTAATACTCCCAGCACCAGCAGCCAGTACAGCGGACTTAATGTCTTCATTTGAGACCTCGCCAGTTGGTTCAACGAATGTTCTAAGGTCAGCATCCCTTGCAGCTTTGGTCAGTGGTCTTCTTGGTTGTGGAATCCTTCTCCTTGGTGGATTCATCACTTCCTTCACAACCTTCTTCACATTAGCAATTCTCTTTAGAATCCCACTGGCCCTTAACTCCTTAGCCCTCTCCAATGAAATGTTCAAGCTTCTGGCATCAAATTCAGCCTCATCCTCATGATAGTGTCTTTCCAGTTCAACATCTAGCATTTCATTTAACTGGTCAACTATCCTAGGATCATTCTTAATCCTGAGATACTCCTCCTTAGTGATACCCAGAAGATTGGCATCACTCATATCTAGCAATTTCAATTGTGTGAGATGTGCCCTGGCTTCAGCTTGGTTCCTTTGTTTCATTTTCTTTCTTTCTTTAATGTCATCACCAAGTCTGGCCAGTCTTCTACTATCACTATCTGAAACTGGAGGCAGTACATCAGCATTACCAGTTTCAAGCATTGGCATTTCAGTGGCCGGCTGGGCTTCATCAGATACTTTACCCTTTCCCTTGTCTAACACATTCCCCCTTACACTAGCATCTCCACCAGTTTGCTCACCAGCTTCAGTACTGGTAGCTAAGCTCAATTCCCTTCTAGGTACAACTGGTGGTGCAAGGACTGTACTTCTTTCCCCCTTGGCAGCATCTAGACCTGCCCTAATTGCTTCCCATTCAGAGGGGTGTGATGGCAACCGGTCAAGAGGCTGCCACGACTGCACATCCTTGCACTCTTTGAATATCCCACACATCATCCTGAAGGACCTCCAAAGGTGGTTGGTTTCTTTAGACTGGGCCAAGACATTTGCAACAACCTTGTCTTGACCAGTTTTCAATGCATTCAAAATTTTTGATTCTTCATCAATACCAGCAACCACCTTTTCCTTCATATCATCATCCCTCTTCTTCAAATTCTCCACTTCATTGGTCAGTTTATTTAATGATTCAGTGTGGAGAGATACTTGGGTGCTCAAACCTTCAATGCTGCCCCTCAACTGGTTGATCTCACTGGTAAGTGGGGCCAGATCAACCTGGGGAGTGGCCAGCTTGGTGATCTCAGACATCACCCTTTCTATCAAATGTGCTTCTCTAGCACCCAACGTATCCTCTATCTTCTGACCAACTGAAGATACCAACTGCTCTCCAAGGCCAGTTACATCTAGGCCAGGTCGTTCAACTAATTCCTTGACCTGCCTCTCAATCTCTCTCAAGTCAACCTCTGAAGTTCTGACAGTATTTCCTAGCAGGTTGGAGATTGAACTGGTGACCTTGGAGTGAGTTAGGTCAAAGGCTTCCTTTAGAGTACCAGCCAGATGATTGCAGCCAGTGACCAACTCATTAAGCTTTCCAAACACCAAGCCTTCATTAGAAGAAAACTTGTTTATCCCCAGATCAACCACCTTGATGTTTGTCAAAGAGTCCTTGTGGTATCTGGAGAAAGACTTGGTGTTCTTGTCAAGTGTCTTCTGAATCTCCTCCACCCTGGTTAGAAGGTTTTGGAGATCGGATTGAATAGAGACAACTTGACTGTCCAGTGACAAAGGAGAAGGTGTCACTGGACCACGAGCAGTTACTACTGGAGCAACTGGAGGAGGCAAACTGATGGAAGTCTCCCCAGTTGACAAACCAGCAGTTGAAGATATAATAGGAGTGGTAGTTGAAGAAAGGATAGGAAAAACAATGTGTTGTTCATGCTGAGAATGCTCAGGTGTGAACAACGGCGACGGTGGTGGGGGCATTTCTCGAGCAAGTGAGAATTGCCCAGTTGGTAAAGGAGCGGTATATATTGGTAAAGGAATATCTATAGGCACATTTTGCTCAGGTGGTGAAAGTGAAATTGATGCGTCTGGAGGTAAGACTGGAGATGAAGGGTCTTGTGCTTGTACAGAAGCATCAAGAATCTCCTGGTCTGTTTCAGTACCTTCAGAATCCGAAGATTCTATAAGGATTTCCTCGTCGTTAACACCCATGTCCAGATCCATGAATGTGACAGAGGGCTGACCAGTTACCTGGTCAGGCTCCAGATGACCTTCCCCAGTTTCCTGGATGGGTACATCTGTTGGTGGATCAAATACCGAAGTATCTTCACCAGGGATAGATGTGATGGGGTTGCTTCAGTTATGGTTGCTCTATCCTCAACCACAACATTAGACACACTGGAGGGTCCCTCATTATTTTGAGGCCCGCCCAGTTGCCTTTCTGACTCACCTTCAAGAGGTGCATCAGTTGAAGCGAATGCCAGTTGCATTCGTTCAGGAATTTCAACCTCACCAGCTTCAGATACCAGTGAGTCCAAATTCCTTAGCATATCTGGAGCAGTGTACGGAGAATC
>CM067167.1:275042567-275223642 GCA_034093135.1 Erigeron breviscapus
TCTAATGTCATAAGTGATGAAATTTGTATGTATTTGATGGTGTTTAAGTGTGTGTGGCAATAGCTTCTCTGTAACACCCTTGAATTTTGACCCGTTGACTTTTGTGTAAATTGGCTAACAAACTTGTTGAATGAAATAATTGGGCCCATTTGTGATTATATGGCTATGTGGTATGCTAGTCGGGTCGTCGTATGTGTAGTCGGTATTTAATTGTGCAACTATTGGTAATGTGGTTGAGAAGGGAAACGGGTCGGCCCGTGGGTAGTCCATGACCCACCAGCCCCCCCCAAGACCCATTTCCCCTTATCCTTTTCTCATTTCTCTCTTTTCTCTCTATCCCTCTTATCCTCTCTCAAGAAAAAGAACCCTCTTTGGTTCTTCATCAATTCTTGCATCAACTTGGTGTTTGAAACTACCATAATACAAGAATCATAGCCATCTTCATCTCGTTTGCTCCCTATCGAAGAATCAAAGGTGGAAATCTTCCATTCTTAGCCATTTTGACCTAATTTCGGGTTTAAGCTCAAGGAGGTGTTGTGTAAGTCAAAATCATCCCATTTATTTCCATTTATGCTTGTTCATATGTTCTAGTTGATTTGAGGTGATTTCGAGTCTTTAAAATGGTAAAAATGGAATTTAGGGTTAGGGTTAGGGTTTGAATGATTTGTGAGTGATTTCGATGTTTTGGTCGAATTTGTGGGTTGGGTTATGTGTATTTATGTTCAATGATGCTAAGTTATGCTTCAAATCAGGTTAAAAGTCTTTACAAATCGATTTGGGTTGGTTTGGGTCGATTTGGGGGTTTTTGGGTTCGTATTTCTGGTTGAAACTGCTGGTGCTGGCTGCAGGTGGTGGTCACTGCGGCGCAGTGAGCTTCACCTTTGCTCACTGCGGCGCAGTGCCTTTGTACTGGTTCTGGGCCAGTTTAGCCACTGCGGCGCAGTGGGCATGATCCTTTCCCACTGCGGCGCAGTGCATTATTCCTGGTCCTGGTCCAGTTTAGCCACTGCGGCGCAGTGCATTGTTCCTGGTTCTGGTCCAGTTTAGCCACTGCGGCGCAGTGCATTTTCCTGGTCCTGGTCCAGTTTAGCCACTGCGGCGCAGTGCATTATTCCTGGTCCTGGTCCAGTTTAGCCACTGCGGCGCAGTGCATTATTCCTGGTCCTGGTCCAGTTTAGCCACTGCGGCGCAGTGCATTGTTCTGGTCCTGGTCCAGTTTAGCCACTGCGGCGCAGTGCATTATTCCTGGTCCTGGTCCAGTTTAGCCACTGCGGCGCAGTGCATTTTCTGGTCCTGGTCCAGTTTAGCCACTGCGGCGCAGTGCATTATTCCTGGTCCTGGTCCAGTTTAGCCACTGCGGCGCAGTGCCTTAGTACTGGTTCTGGGCCAGTTTAGCCACTGCGGCGCAGTGCATTGTTCCTGGTTCTGGTCCAGTTTAGCCACTGCGGCGCAGTGCATTATTCCTGGTCCTGGTCCAGTTTAGCCACTGCGGCGCAGTGCATTATTCCTGGTCCTGGTCCAGTTTAGCCACTGCGGCGCAGTGCATTATTCCTGGTCCTGGTCCAGTTTAGCCACTGCGGCGCAGTGCCTTAGTACTGGTTCTGGGCCAGTTTAGCCACTGCGGCGCAGTGCATTGTTCCTGGTTCTGGTCCAGTTTAGCCACTGCGGCGCAGTGCATTTTCCTGGTCCTGGTCCAGTTTAGCCACTGCGGCGCAGTGCATTATTCTGGTCCTGGTCCAGTTTAGCCACTGCGGCGCAGTGCATTATTCCTGGTCCTGGTCCAGTTTAGCCACTGCGGCGCAGTGCATTATTCCTGGTCCTGGTCCAGTTTAGCCACTGCGGCGCAGTGCATTGTTCTGGTCCTGGTCCAGTTTAGCCACTGCGGCGCAGTGCATTATTCCTGGTCCTGGTCCAGTTTAGCCACTGCGGCGCAGTGCATTTTCTGGTCCTGGTCCAGTTTAGCCACTGCGGCGCAGTGCATTATTCCTGGTCCTGGTCCAGTTTAGCCACTGCGGCGCAGTGCCTTAGTACTGGTTCTGGGCCAGTTTAGCCACTGCGGCGCAGTGCATTGTTCCTGGTTCTGGTCCAGTTTAGCCACTGCGGCGCAGTGCATTATTCCTGGTCCTGGTCCAGTTTAGCCACTGCGGCGCAGTGCATTATTCTGGTCCTGGTCCAGTTTAGCCACTGCGGCGCAGTGCCTTAGTACTGGTTCTGGGCCAGTTTGCCCACTGCGGCGCAGTGCATTGTTCCTGGTCCTGGTCCAGTTTAGCCACTGCGGCGCAGTGCATTGTTTCTGGTCCTGGTTCAGTTTAGCCACTGCGGCGCAGTGAGTTCTTGCCCACTGCGGCGCAGTGCATTATTCCTGGTCCTGGTCCAGTTTAGCCACTGCGGCGCAGTGGGCATGGTTCTTTCCCACTGCGGCGCAGTGCATTATTCCTGGTCCTGGTCCAGTTTAGCCACTGCGGCGCAGTGGGCATGGTTCTTTCCCACTGCGGCGCAGTGCATTATTCCTGGTCCTGGTCCAGTTTAGCCACTGCGGCGCAGTGGGCATGGTTCTTTCCCACTGCGGCGCAGTGGATAGTCACTGTGATTATGTGTGTGTCGATTTTCAAATTGATGAGGTTGTATAATTGACATTTCAGTATTATGATATATATAATTATAGGTTGTGGAGGTGTGGACCCTATTACTCGTTTGTAATCTTTACTAACTTCTTTGCCGATCAAGGTGAGTTTCGTATCTCCCTACTCGCTTGAGATTCGGGCTGAAAAGTGTAAACCCTGCTTGTTTACTTGCAATTATTGATCCATTGATTGATGGTCTTAGTTGTTAGACTTATGTGTTAGTTCCTTTCGTATGATTGGTTAAATTGGTTTGAGTATTGAATTGTTGAGATGATTATCACGTTTGCATGACTTAGTTTATATTTGTTAAGTATCTAGTAATTTTAGGATGGATGTACATACATGAAAGTCGGTTATGCCTTCGTCGGGTTTTAGATGTGGTGGGAAGGCTGCGGGTGACCCTATATATAAGCATCTGAGACTCGAAGGAAGTAGAATCCTCTGAAATATATGTACGTATAGTTGGTTTAAATTGTGGTTAATGGCTGATGTTGATGAATGGTGATTATTGGTTGATGATTGTCGATTTGTTGATTGATGACTCAGGATTGGCGAATATTGATTATTGATTCATATTCATCGTATATTGATTGTTGGTTTACGATTATGCATTTACATTTGGTTGTAAGCATTGCATACATTATTGTTGGACCCTCGGCAGGGGATTGCCGGCATCCTGGTGCATAGATGTATGCACCCATTTTTGATGTAGACCTGACCCCGAGTATATAGACATATATATCTCGATGATTTTGAGATACAGCCTTGTCCATTGCGATGGCAGAAGGGTATCGTTGCATACGTGATTGAAGGTCACGCTTAGGATAAGCATGTTTGCTTATTCATACATTTGGCACTTGCATTGATACGCATATCATTTGTGCATTCTCATTACACATTTTCTTGTCTGGTGTAATCTTGTTGTTGGGCGATGTTGTGTTATGTAGAGGCTCACTGTAAGTCATGTCTAGCCTTTATTCTTATATGTCGATTACTGATGTCGGTTCTTTACGAACCATTACTACGAACTCACCAACCTTGTGTTGACTATGCTTAGTACACTTTTCAGGTAACCAGGTTCTCCCAGGGCGTGGAGTTTAGAGGTTTTACTTGCTGTTGAACCCGGACTTGGACTGTATGGATCAAGGATTCATTGGCCTTCTGATTGTATTATACTTAGGATCGTTTGCCATCCTTGGATGTGGTTTTGTTAACTTTGATGACTATTTGCTCCTGTTGTATTATGTTATCTATTTTGCATTGTAATGGATTCACCGAATTCTTAATTGCATTTAGTTGGTTCTATTGTAATCCCACCTGGTGCTATGTGATTTCCGTGATATTCCGAGCCTCGGCTTGGGGTGTTACAGAATGGTGGCCCATGCGTGGTCGTAGAGAATTAGGCGGTTTGACCTAGACTACGGCTTAAGTTAAAAACTCTTCATATAGCATGCATGGTTAGGAATTCGTGTGCAATGTGAATTATGTGAATCCCCGTGTGAGTTCGTAGTTAAGACCTATTGTATGAAAACTTGAATTCAATGTGATGAATGTGAATTGTAGTTGACATGGGTTGTTGTTGTAAATTGTTGGAATTAATGTGTTGATTTAGGGCAAAATGAAAGGATGCCATTAACTTAGTATAATATTGTGGCAACCCTAAAAGAACCCGATCAACTCTTTTATGGTTACCCGATATTATAGCAAGTTCATGACATCGTGGATTGCGCACGTGTGGCTTAAAGTATAATAAGGAACCGATATGCTTAATGGAAGTTGATTAGGTGGAAGGTTAGCCGTTGGTACACCTTGTATACATACCCGGTCAATAACTAGAGAGCATATCGAATTCGGATTATACTTTGAATCATTCGTGTTAGTTGTTGATTGCATGACGTAATGAGCATGATTACTTGATGTTATGATATGTAAAAATCCCTTATGATGCTAACACTCTTGCTTTAACTTAACGATATGAAATGAGTATGTAGTATCGGTTTGAGAGCATTGACTACTTGTGTGGCTAACATGTGAGCATTTGAGACTAACTCTCGGGTCAACGTGTCACTTGTTTTATAGAAATGGAGAGACCAAGGAGAGTCCGAACGAACTATAGGGCTGAAGAGGAAGAACCTCAACCGGAAGCTCAACCGGAAATACAAGGAGGTAGGGGCCGTGGTAGGGGCCGTGGTAGGGGCCGTGGTAGGGGTCGTGGTAGAGCTCCTGAGCCAAACTTGGCTGAGGTAATTGCTCAAACAGTCGCCGGCATCATGCCAACCATCATTGCTCAAGTCACCGCAAGTCTTGGGCAAAATAATGTGGCTCAAGACAACGAAGCTCCAGAAAACGAAAATAATGAAAATGCTCAACCTCATGCCGTAGAGGATGAAGAAGAGGGACCGGTGGAGTTGGTATCGGTATGCCCATGAATAATCAGTATGGCGGATACCGCCAAGGGTGTATATTTAAGGATTTTAAAAGTTGTGGGGCACCGGAGTTTGATGGGAAGGGTGGTCCCACGGAATGTATAAGGTGGTTTGAGGCGATAGAGGCGGTGATAGAAAGGAGTCATTGCACCTATGATGACCGGATTTCCTATGCATCCGGCATGTTTAGGCATGACGCCTTGAGTTGGTGGAACCAGGAAATAACTTTGGGCGGACTCAAAATTTGGAATGGATTGACTTCAAAGACAAAGTAAAAGCAAAGTTTTGTCCTCCATATGAACTACAAAATCTAACCATTGAATTCGCAAATCTAAACATGGAGGAGCCGACTACAAGGGCTATGTGAGACGATTTCAAGAACTGTCTACCCTCATTCCTCACTTGGTGGGCACCGAGTCACAGGCCATCCAGAAGTTTGTATTGGGCTTGAATCCTCAAGTCCGATCTTATGTAAACTCCAACATGCCTACTTCTTTGGCTAATGCGGTCAACCAAGCCGGGAGTGTGACTGAGGATTTATTGAGGAGTGGTGTTTTGAGCAAATCCTCATCAAACAAGAGGAAAGAAGTGGGTGAGTCAAGTGGGGTAAAGAAAGCGGGAAGGTTTGATCCCAAGAATGCTTATAGGGGTAGGGTGATGGCGGCGGTAGAACCGGCTAGGAGGCCTTATACCGGGCCTCATCCTTTCTGTGGGAGGTGCAACAGGCACCATCCCGCCACTACTCCATGTGGGGCATGTTATAATTGCAACCAAGTTGGGCACGCATCCAAGAATTGTAGAGCTCCAAGAGCCGGCCCAATGAATGCGGCTCCTATTCGGGCCGTTCCTCCTCAAGGTAATCAAAGAAGAGGCGAATGTTTTGAATGTGGTAGCCGTGACCACTACCGTAATAATTGCCCTCGATAGGTGGGGCAACAAGTGCAAGTAGCCGTCCACCCCAACCAACTACAAATGGTCGGGCCTAATCAAAACCGGGGACAACAAGGCCACCAAGTGCAACCACGCGGCCGAGCCTTTGCGGCCAATGTAAATGAAGCCCGCAATGATCCCAACGTTGTAGCAGGTACTTTTCTCCTTAATGGTCTCTATGCCACCGTCCTATTTGATTCCGGGGCCGATTTTAGCCTCGTGTCTTCTAACTTTGTTCCTTTGATTGATGTGCATCCGTGTGCTCTAAACTATGTGCTTGACATTGAAATGGTAAATGGGTCACTAACTAGAATTAGTCAAATACTTCGAGAATGTGTCTTGACTTTGGAAGATGTCGACTTCTTCATTGACCTTATGCCCCTTGACATTGGTAGTTTTGATATTATAGTGGGTATGGATTGGTTGACGGCGGTAAATGCAACCATTGATTGTGGCGAGAGGGTTGTTAAAATACCTTTGGCTAACGGTAAAATCCTTAGGGTTCAAGGTGAAACCTCCGATTCTTCAACTTCTAAAGTCTTTAGTGCTACCATCTCAAAGGTAGAATTGAAGACCGTCCCTATCGTTTGTGATTTTCCCGATGTTTTTCCGGACGACTTACCAGGGTTACCTCCGCCCCGTGAACTTGATTTTCGTATCAATCTTATCCCCGAAGCCGCGCCCATAGCAAAAGCCCCATATAGACTAGCCTTAACCGAAATGCAGGAATTGCAAACTCAACTCAAGGAACTCCAAGAGAAGGGTTTCATTCGCCCTAGTCAATCTCCTTGGGGTGCTCCTGTTCTCTTCGTCAAAAAGAAAGACGGATCCTTCCGAATGTGTATTGATTATCGGGAATTGAACAAGCTCACCGTGAAGAACCGATATCCTCTACCAAGAATTGATGACTTGTTTGATCAACTTCAAGGAGCTAAGCACTTCTCAAAATCGATCTTCGCTCGGGTTATCATCAACTCCGGGTACATGAAGATGACATCCCCAAAACGGCTTTTCGCACAAGGTATGGCCATTTTGAATTCACCGTGATGCCATTTGGGTTGACTAATGCACCGGCGGTGTTCATGGACTTGATGAACCGGGTGTGTCAACCATATTTAGACAAGTCCGTTATTGTGTTCATTGATGACATACTTGTATACTCGAAGACAAAGGAGGAGCATGTTAAGCACTTGCGTGAAGTGCTTGAATTACTAAGGAAGGAGAAGTTGTATGCGAAATTTTCCAAGTGTGAGTTTTGGTTGGAAGAGGTCCACTTCCTTGGTCACGTAGTGAGCAAGGATGGTATTCATGTGGACCCAAACAAGATTGAAGCGGTCAAGAACTGGAGAAGACCCGAAACGCCATCCGAGATCCGTCAATTCCTTGGATTGGCGGGTTACTATAGAAGATTTATTGAAAATTTCTCCCGTATTGCACAACCACTCACCCTTTTGACTCAAAAGGAGAGAAATTTTGAATGGGGCGAAAGACAAGAGAACGCCTTCCAAACACTTAAGGATATGCTATGTGATGCTCCTATTTTGACACTTCCGGATGGGATCGAAGATTTTGTGGTTTATTGTGATGCTTCGGGGCAAGGATTGGGTTGTGTCCTTATGCAAAGGGGTAAAGTCATCGCTTATGCCTCTCGGCAATTGAAGGTGCATGAGAAGAACTACCCGACACATGATTTGGAATTGGGGGCGGTTGTGTTTGCTTTGAAGTGTTGGAGGCATTACCTCTATGGCACCAAATGTGTGATTTATACCGATCACAAAAGTCTCCAACACATCTTCAACCAAAGTGAATTGAACATGAGGCAAAGGCGTTGGTTAGAGCTATTTAGTGATTATGATTGTGACATCCGTTATCACCCGGGCAAGGCAAATGTAGTAGCCGATGCCTTGAGCCGAAAGGAGAGAGTGAAACCAAGACGGGCTAGAGCTATGAGCCTCACGGTAGGGCCAAACATTCGTGATCGAATCATTGAAGCCCAAATTCAAGCCACCCTACCGGAAAACTTTGGAAACGAAAACCTAGATGGCATGGAACAACTATTTGACCGAAAGAATGATAATGGGCTATACATGGTTGAAAGACTTTGGGTTCCTATTTTCGGCGACTTAAGAATGCTTATTATGAATGAAGCTCACCTATCGCCTTATTCGGTCCATCCCGGGTCGGATAAGATGTACTTTGACTTGAAGGAATTGTATTGGTGGCCGGGCATGAAGCGTGATGTGGCAAGGTATGTGAGTGAGTGCCTTACTTGCTTACAAGTCAAAGCCGATCACAAGAAGCCACCCGGATTGTTGGTACAACCGGTGATGCCCGAATGGAAGTGGGAACATATCTCAATGGACTTCATCACTAAACTACCGAAGACGAGAAGCGGCCGAGACACGATTTGGGTGATAGTAGATCGGTTAACGAAATCGGCTCACTTTTTAGCCATTCGTGAAACCGATAAATTTGACACTTTGGCTCACTTGTACATCAAGGAAGTAATATCTAAACACGGAGTGCCGATTTCTATCATTTCGGATAGAGATGCCCGTTTCAAATCAAAATTTTGGGAAGCCTTTCAAAAAGCCATGGGTACTCGACTTGACATGAGCACGGCATTTCACCCTCAAACGGATGGGCAAACCGAGAGGACCATCCAAACACTTGAAGACATGTTGAGGGCATGTGCGATCGATTTTGGTGGGAGTTGGGAAGACCATTTGCCGTTAGTTGAATTTTCATACAACAATAGCTACCATGCTACCATTCAAATGGCACCCTTTAAAGCATTGTATGGTAGAGTATGCCGCTCTCCCCTAGCTTGGGCGGAAATTAGAGAGAGTCAACTTATCGGGCCAGAAATTGTGATTGAAACAACCAAGGTAATATCTCAAATCAAGGAGAAGTTGCAATTGGCCCATGAGCGTCAAAAGAAGTATGCCGATGTGAGGCGAAGACCGTTGGAGTTTGAAGTTGGTGAATTTGTACTTTTGAAAGTGTCACCTTGGAAAGGAGTAGTACGATTTGTGAAGCGGGGAAAACTTGCACCAAGGTATGTTGGTCCTTTCAAGATTCTTGAACGGGTTGGGAAGGTTGCTTATCGGCTAGAATTGCCTCAAGAGCTTAGCGGTGTGCATGATGTGTTTCATATTTGTAATTTGCGCAAGTGTTTGGCGGATCCTACACATCATGTGCCTATGGACGAAATTAGGGTTGATTCGAGCCTAAACTTTGTTGAAGAACCGGTAGAGATTTTGGACCGTCAAGAAAGGAAACTCAAGAAGAAGCGCTACACCATTGTGAAGGTAAGATGGAACGCTAGACGTGGAGCCGAGTTCACTTGGGAGCGAGAGGATCACATGAAGTCTAAGTATCCGCAATTGTTTAATAATTAGGGTTTTGTTGAATTTCGGGACGAAATTCTTTTAACGGGGGGATAATGTAACACCCTTGAATTTTGACCCGTTGACTTTTGTGTAAATTGGCTAACAAACTTGTTGAATGAAATAATTGGGCCCATTTGTGATTATATGGCTATGTGGTATGCTAGTCGGGTCGTCGTATGTGTAGTCGGTATTTAATTGTGCAACTATTGGTAATGTGGTTGAGATGGGAAACGGGTCGGCCCGTGGGTAGTCCATGACCCACCAGCCCCCCCCCAAGACCCATTTCCCCTTATCCTTTTCTCATTTCTCTCTTTTCTCTCTATCCCTCTTATCCTCTCTCAAGTAAAAGAACCCTCTTTGGTTCTTCATCAATTCTTGCATCAACTTGGTGTTTGAAACTACCATAATACAAGAATCATAGCCATCTTCATCTCGTTTGCTTCCTATCGAAGAATCAAGGTGGAAATCTTCCATTCTTAGCCATTTTGACCTAATTTCGGGTTTAAGCCCAAGGAGGTGTTTGTGTAAGTCAAAATGTTGAGTCAAGGATTCGCTGACCAGACTTGGTCGCTGACGTGGGTCGTCAGCGAGTCATCAGCGAGTCAATGACTCTTGTCAGCGGGCGGTTTAATTTCCCAAGTTGTATGTCAAGGCGGGAAGATTTCAAACCAACAAGAAGACAAGAAGTCACATGGTGGTTCAGCCAACTGAATGTTACCTTATATGGCAAAGGTACAGTTGGGACCAAAACAAGGGTTTCTCTCTTTCATACCCGTTTTGGTATAGAAGACAAAGGCTCCTGGATCAAGTACAAAGATCCTATTAGAAGTCGACAACCACCATTCTATCACTATCATTGTAAGGCTGTGTTGCCCTAATTCATCCCCTATATAAGGAAACACAGCCGCATCATTATAGTGGTTCTTGTTAACCAAAAAGTGTGTATCACTTTATTTGTAATTGTTTAAGTTTTCCTTCTTTCCTAGACTTAGCAATTACTTAGTTCATTTGTAGTCTTGTAAGACAAGTTGTAATCTCGACCATGTATTCATCGTTTAATCAATGAGACATATGACTAGACTTGCTTAGACATTTACACTTGAACTTATTCTTGTTCTTTACTTTCTGTTCTTTACTTTATTGTCTTGTTAAAACTAATTTAAGTATGCAAATCCTGGACTGTCACAAAATCATCCCATTTATTTCCATTTATGCTTGTTCATATGTTTCTAGTTGATTTGAGGTGATTTCGAGTCTTTAAAATGGTAAAAATGGAATTTAGGGTTAGGGTTAGGGTTTGAATGATTTATGAGTGATTTCGATGTTTTGGTCGAATTTGTGGGTTGGGTTATGTGTATTTATGTTCAATGATGCTAAGTTATGCTTCAAATCAGGTTAAAAGTCTTTACAAATCGATTTGGGTTGGTTTGGGTCGATTTGGGGGTTTTTGGGTTCGTGTTTCTGGTTGAAACTGCTGGTGCTGGCTGCAGGTGGTGGTCACTGCGGCGCAGTGAGCTTCACCTTTGCTCACTGCGGCGCAGTGCCTTTGTACTGGTTCTGGGCCAGTTTAGCCACTGCGGCGCAGTGGGCATGATTCTTTCCCACTGCGGCGCAGTGCATTATTCCTGGTCCTGGTCCAGTTTAGCCACTGCGGCGCAGTGGGCATGATTCTTTCCCACTGCGGCGCAGCGCATTACTCCTGGTCCTGGTCCAGTTTAGCCACTGCGGCGCAGTGGGCATGGTTCTTTCCCACTGCGGCGCAGTGGATAGTCACTGTGATTATGTGTGTGTCAATTTTCAAATTGATGAGGTTGTATAATTGACATTTCAGTATTATGATATATATAATTATAGGTTGTGGAGGTGTGGACCCTATTACTCGTTTGTAATCTTACTAACTTCTTTGCCGATCAAGGTGAGTTTCGTATCTCCCTACTCGCTTGAGATTCGGGCTGAAAAGTGTAAACCCTGCTTGTTTACTTGCAATTATTGATCCATTGATTGATGGTCTTAGTTGTTAGACTTATGTGTTAGTTCCTTTCGTATGATTGGTTAAATTGGTTTGAGTATTGAATTGTTGAGATGATTATCACGTTTGCATGACTTAGTTTATAATTGTTAAGTATCTAGTAATTTTAGGATGGATGTACATACATGAAAGTCGGTTATGCCTTCGTCGGGTTTTAGATGTGGTGGGAAGGTTGCGGGTGACCCTATATATAAGCATCTGAGACTCGAAGGAAGTAGAATCCTCTAAAGTATATGTACGTATAGTTGGTTTAAATTGTGGTTAATGGCTGATGTTGATGAATGGTGATTATTGGTTGATGATTGTCGATTTGTTGATTGATGACTCAGGATTGGCGAATATTGATTATTGATTCATACTCATCGTATATCGATTGTTGGTTTACGAATTATGCATTTACATTTGGTTGTAAGCATTGCATACATTATTGTTGGACCTCGGCAGGGGATTGCCGGCATCCTGGTGCATAGATGTATGCACCCATTTTGGATGTAGACCTGACCCGAGTATATAGACATATATATCTCGATGATTTTGAGATACAGCTTTGTCCATTGCGATGGCAGAAGGGTATCGTTGCATACGTGATTGAAGGTCACGCTTAGGATAAGCATGTTTGCTTATTCATACATTTGGCACTTGCATTGATACGCATATCATTTGTGCATTCTCATTACACATTTTCTTGTCTGGTGTAATCTTGTTGTTGGGCGATGTTGTGTTATGTAGAGGCTCACTGTAAGTCATGTCTAGCCTTTATTCTTATATGTCGATTACTGATGTCGGTTCTTTACGAACCATTACTACGAACTCACCAACCTTGTGTTGACTATGCTTAGTACACTTTTCAGGTAACCAGGTTCTCCCAGGGCGTGGAGTTTAGAGGTTTTACTTGCTGTTGAACCCGGACTTGGACTGTATGGATCAAGGATTCATTGGCCTTCTGATTGTATTATACTTAGGATCGTTTGCCATCCTTGGATGTGGTTTTGATAACTTTGATGACCATTTGCTCCTGTTGTATTATGTTATCTATTTTGCATTGTAATGGATTCACTGAATTCTTAATTGCATTTAGTTGGTTCTATTGTAATCCCACCTGGTGCTATGTGATTTCCGTGATATTCCGAGCCTCGGCTTGGGGTGTTACATTCTCAAAGAAGCTTAAGCTTTATTTGTTAGCTTCTTTGAGAAGCTCTTTCTTTTCCTGATAAAAAAATCAATTTTTTTTCATCAGATTCAAATCTGATGGACTCTTTTACTCAAATCTATTTCTTTCCCTTTCTACATAATTTTTCCACCAGATCCTTGAAGCAATCGGTCCTCACTTTCTGGTATGCTTTCTACATATCAATTTTTCCACCATATCAATTATTTCCAAAGTTTTCTTCCTTTTTTTAGATCGGAAAAATACAGATTATGGTTCATGCTTTGAAGTTTTTTAACCAACTACGGTATGTTTAATTTATTTTTTTTAGATCCGAAAAATACATATGATTTTATTTAGATCCGAAAATTCCGGTTCTTTTTTTATTGTATTTGTTTTAAATTCATATTTATATACATAAATACATATATATAGAGGTATATTTAATTTATTGTATTTAGATCCGAAAAATACAAATACTTTTTTTAGATCTGAAAAATCCGGTTCTTTTGTATGGATTGTATATGTTTTGGATTCATATATACTAATTATATTTTTGTTTTATAGCCTCACCTGATATAATCCATAATAATGATAATAATAATAATAATAAATAATAATATAATGGGTATATTTTTCTTTGTATATTTAGGTTAGTTTCTAAAAATTTGCAGTTTGATTTTGGGTTCCTTTGAGATTTGAAAGTTTGTTTTGTGCTTGCTAATCATCTTGTTTGACATGAATGAAATTTTAGTGATATTGCTTTGGTAAAGGAAATATTGAGTGGTTGTTAGTTAAACACATGCTAGATAGATTATCACACATACTTGATAGATTACAATTATGATTTATTTAATAAGATATGCTTTCGACAAAAGCTAGGATTTGTCGTTAGAATAGGGTGAACTTCATTTTCTTTGTTCCAATTGCATTTTAATGGTATGTTTCAATGCCATATAGTTAGAATGTAAAGAAGGTGCTGACCTTTTTATAATTATGGATATAATGTATAAGAAATATCTTAAAATCTTGGTGTGTATAGCTTAACATCTTGGTGTCTATAGCTACTTATCATTATTAATGCAAGTGTGTATATCGTTGGATTGTGTTTTTGCTAATTGGTTTATTTTTTTCGTATCAATGTGTGCAGATCTTGATTATGTTGGTGGATGGTAGCTTGATGAACACCATCCTTAATTATTAGTCTTGCTTGAGCATGTCTGAGCCTTTTTACTACATTGGTTTGTTTAGATTGGCTATGATGATGTGTTTACATTAAAAAAAAGTTGAGGTTATGTGTTCTTTGGCATGGCATTTGAGGTGCGTATGTGACCTTGCCGTCACATGCCAACCTTTGTTGATGCAGCCATACTAAACCATTACTCTTACTTGAGCATATCTGAGCCTTCCTGCTACAAGTTTTGTGTGTAGATTGGGTATGATAATGTGTTTTATACGACCTTTGAATAGGTTAGTATGAAGGCTGTCCCTTTTTGAAAGGCTATGATGATGAGTTTACATTGAAAAAAGTTGAAGTTATGTGTTTCTTGGCATGGCATTTGAGGTATGTTGTGTATGTAACCTTGGTGTCACATGTAAACCTTTTTTGATGCAGCCATGTTAAAGCATTACATTTGATTTACTTGAGCATGTCTGAGCCTATGCCAACTGGGAGGTGTCTTTAGCGTGCAAGAAACTTATACCTTCCATACCACACCCCCCCTGAATTTTATGGTAAACGTACAAATAATATATGCCCCCCCACACACACACACACACACCCCACCACCAAATACTTTCATCGAGAATATTCAGTTTGAAGTTCTTGATGGATTATTGTAGATAATGTAAGGAATCATTTGCTATGCTATTACAATTGGACTTTTTTTTTCTTTCTATATTAATATTTGGATTAGTACTATATCAGTTATTAGTGCAGAAATCACTTTTGGATTGCCAAGCCAGCACCCGATACTTACCTAAAAGGCTATTGAGGTCCTTAATGTGTCAAAGGAACATCCCTTTATCTAATTTATTATCTCTACACCCACTTTTTAAAGTGTTTACTATAATGTCTTGAACAATTTCTAATTTCTTAATGTAGGAAAATGTTCAGCAGTTGGAAAATAGTAGGCTCAAGCTTACACAACTTGAGCATGAGCTTAAGTTTGATGAAGCTTTACACAGCACGAGCACGCAAGCAGGTACGTGTACTTGTGAACAAATTGTTTACAGTTTTAAGTTCTATTTTTAATTGAATTATGCAAAGATTCTGAAACCAATTTTCTATTATGGGCTATGTTTGATGTAGTTTATGTGGATGAGAGTCATTTGTTAGTTCCCTTTTCAACTTCCAAAATCACTATAACGGACCCAAAACCTGGTGCGAAAGAAACTTTGATCATAATATCCAACACTCTAGAGCTGGCTCATGCTGCAGAGAGTCATATTCAAGCTTTTGTGATTGGTGTAGGTGATTCTTACTTTATACTTGCATTTTCTTGAATACAAACTTGGCAAACTTATGGTCAATTTTACTTATGGTTGTTGCAGGCTATGATAAGTTGTTGCTGCCAAACAACTTATCGTGCTTATTTTACTTATGGTCATTTGTAAGAATTGGAAATGAAACTGGTTAGCTTTAGCTGAGAGCATTAAAATTATAAGTATAGTAAGCTGTTGGCATGTATGTCCAAAATTTGTTTTATGTGATGAGCAAAATAGTGGGTAACAGATTTTGTAAAATGTGATGGTTTGCTGGTGGGGGATAGATTGGATTATATATGGAGTAAAACTGTTTATTCCAATTGGCATGGAAGAATGTGATGATATTTTTTATGGAAATGGGTTTTATAGTGCAGGTTTGACTTTGTTAAGTCAAAGTCAGATTGGACTTTTCCTTAGAAGATTAAGTAATAAGGAAAGAATGTTTTAGTTAAGTTGTTGGCAACAAAACTGGTGCAATTTTGATGATATGAAAAGAGGACTGGTCTAAAGAAGTGGGCTCAAGTGAATGGTTTTCATCGTTTTGGGAGTAGATTTACAAGGCAAGAAAATAGTCCAAATGTGCAATTTGTTGAAGCTACAAGATTTACATTTTATTATGTTTTGTTAGTTCATGTTACAGTGATTGTAATATGAAAGAAAATTTTTTGATGATTATTTTAGTACTATTTACTTTTGTAGTTTGTTCACTAATAATATCGTAAAGTGATATCAAATTTTTTTGGTAAATCACTTTTGGCTGATAGTTATGTTGATGGGCATATGCATTTGGCATTTTATATGGATTTTGATTATTGTAGAATGTGGATGATTGAGATGGATATGGGTGTTTTTTGGTGGCAAATGGTTTTATGTTTCAAGTTTTTAGCATAATTCCTTTACAATCAAATTTGATTTATTTGATGTTGTTTTACATCTGGTAAAGCAAAAAAGAAACTTTGATATTGGTATGTTTTGGTAGTTTAATTAAATTTGATAGTTTGCATTATGATGATTCAAAACAATGGTGAAACTTGAATTTGCGTTTAGTTTTGTCAATATTTATTTAATAATTTTCTTATCGACAACCCGTGTTTGCACACGGGTTTAATGGCTAGTTAGGTATTAAGGGAACGGGTCAAATGTGTCAAAGTTCGAGAAAAGTGTATCTTTAATGCTTAAAATCTCGTAAGCACAATTTTGTTAAAAGGGAGGTGATAAACTTACCACAACTTTTGATTCATATACCATAATGTATAACTGTGACAGCAGACGGTACAAGTCGAAGTCAGCCGTGGATATTTGTAGTATATGTATCAAAGGTTGTGATAGGTATATCACCTCCCTTTCAAATAAGTTAGTTACTGAAATAGTACATTGTGTGTTGTCATATTTGACACCCTAATTGTTAGTTGAAAGTTTAAAATATTTAGGACTTGCATGTTGCGGGTCAATCAGAACCAACATGTACCAAAAAGTTGTATATTTTGATGTTTGACCCATTACCCAACCTGTCTACTTATTCATATGTATTTATCCGATGATCCAAAAGAACAAAAAGGGGAAAGTACTTCCAACCTTTGACTGTTTACAATTGTAGAGGAACAGGTGGATGACCCTGACCTACTTTACAACAACGAAAACCAAAAGGAAGATCTTGAGCTGCCATTGTTTAGTTTAGCCGAAATAGCTAAAGCTACACATAATTTTTCGCTTAAAGATAAGCTTGGAGAAGGAGGCTATGGACCAGTTTACAAGGTTAGTTTTTGCATAGCTATTTATTAAGATCTAATACAGTTTCCAGTAATATATTAGCTACATTTACAGTGCACACCAAACAGATCTTGGGTGCATTTTTATTTAGGCCAATTTACATTTTCTTTTTTTGGGAACCCATTTGTATGGTGCTAGAAGAAATAAAAATGTGATTATGCATCTGGTTTATGTGATCTGAGAAGAACAACTGTTTCAAAAACAGCATGTTTAGAGGTTGCAGTTTCTACTCCTTACCTTAATATGGGCCAATCTGGGTTATCGTCATCTCTAACGGGTCAAATGGGCAAAATTCAAAAAACTAGCTAATATGGGTAAAAGTCGCTCATAGTGCATTTAAATCCTTACAACCTCTTAAATCATTTGATTCCGGAACATGTTCGTGATTTTATTCTAAATATAAATTCACAATCACATTTTTACATCAACTATATATACATAAAGTAAAACACACACAAAAAAACCTTTAGAAAGCTCATTTTGGCTGACTCGTTACGACCTGTACTAGAAGTTAAGCGTTTTGACTCAGGCTGATATGACCCGTTACCCATTCTGCTTAACCCTATGCTTTTCCATCTTTAGAAGTTATGTAATGAATGAAATCTTGATCCTACTTTGGTTACCCATTGTGGCTTCTTGCTTTGCTCAACTGCATGATGCCTGAACAGATCAAAATGCCTTATAATGCAGTGATTCTGGATCGCTGTAATTTTAAGTTTTCACATATAACTGACCCTTTGTGAAAGCATTATAACGAGAACATATAAATGACCCAGGGTGTTCTCCAAGACGGGAAAGAAGTAGCTGTAAAGAGGCTCTCAAAAACTTCCAACCAAGGCCTTGATGAATTTAAAAATGAAGTTATATGCATATCTAAGCTTCAACATAGAAATCTCGGGAGGCTTCTTGGATGCTGCATTCAAGGAAATGAAAAGATGTTAATCTATGAATACATGCCTAATAAAAGCCTTGACTACTTCATTTTTGGTTTGTTTCTTTATTCTTCTATAAAGTAATTGTGCGTTTGAAATTTGAACGCATACAAGTCTCATTTATTATGGCAGATGAAGGTCGAAAAAAGTTACTACACTGGCCTGCCCGTTTCAGTATTATCAATGGAATTGCCCGTGCGTTGCAGTATCTTCATGAAGATTCTTGACTAAGAATTATCCATAGAGATCTCAAAGCAAGCAATGTTTTGTTGGATTTTGACATGAATCCAAAAGTATCAGATTTTGGCACAGCGAGATGCTTTTTAGGAAATCAGACTCAAGCAAATACAATGAAAGTGGTTGGAACTTAGTACGAATTTCCATACTCATCTCTTTCTGGTTAATTTCTGGTCAGTTACAGATGGCAAACACGGGTGGGTTTGGGTAACAGGTCAACATGGGTAATGCATCTTCATAATCTTCTTTTCAGTTGGGGGAAGTACTATTTGTATGTTTTTTTTCACTTATCATGCTTATGATTTTGTAGTGGTTACATGTCACCTGAATATGGGGTGGATGGTCTCTTCTCAGTAAAATCAGATGTATTTAGCTTCGGTGTTTTAGTGTTGGAGATTGTGAGCGGGAAGAAAAATAGAGGGTTCCTTCACCAGGGCCACCATCATAACCTTCTTGGACATGTAAGTATCTCATGGATATGGGCCAATCCAGGTTATGTCATAACATTAACGGGTAATGAAAACTAGCTTAAAAGGAAATGCGTCAACTGGGTTTGACCAACTGAAAGTTGCCTAAACATCTCAAACCCAAAACAATCAATTCATTTCACTTAATTTTCAAGATGAAATAAACAAAAGCCCATATTGACAATTTTTTATTTCTAATTTTAGGCATGGATACTTCATCAAGAAGGCAGGTCAATGGAGCTAATTGATCCTAGTTTAAGCGACTCATGCAACCTATATGAAATGCTAAGATCAATCGAACTGGCTTTGTTGTGCGTTCAAAGAGACCCCAAAGATAGACCCAGCATGTCTTCAGTGGTGGTGATGCTGAGTAGCGATGATGAATTGCCACAACCAAAACAACCCGGTTTCTTTTACACCGAGCATGTCCCTAGAGGCGATATGTCATCTAGCACTCATGCACGATCTGTGACCACTGAAATGACCATTACACTTGTAAATGGTCGATAAATAATCTAGTTCAAGTTATCGAGGAAACTATGTGTCTTATTATCTTATAACTTATGATATCTGTTAGAATGAAATGGTTGGTAAGAAGGCACACAATGTGTTGTTTTTGTGTTCTAATAATGCAGACACAATTTCTTTTTACCGAGTTTTCTTTCTATTTTGAAAATATTTGTTGGCTACTTGGCTTGTTTTAACGATTAATGAAGCATCCTATATCTTGTCGCCAATGGACAAGACCCAACGTTTGATGTTCCGAACACATGCCTAGTCCTCATGATATATGCACATTTGATGAAACCCAAGATTCTCAATCAAACTTGATCGAGTTTGAAGTCATTTGAAGCCACCTTCAACTTCAATGTTTTTAGGTAAGTTCTGGTGGACCATTAGTCATTCATTATGGAGTACTATACTAAATTGCAGATTTTTTTTAAAAAATGAGCTTTTAATCACCTCAAATAACCGCTAAATCAAACCTAATGTATTGTTTTAGTTGCATCAAATTTTTTGAAGTCTTCTAAAGTAAATACTTAATGTACTTTAACAATATTTCAAAGTATTGTGTACAATATATATGGATTTTTTGGCATTTTGCTATATATAAAGTTGAGAACCAGACAATAAAACTCCCCTCAAACTAATTTTTCATAATTTAGCTAATTAAATTTACTACTGTACCTCTTTTTAAGTTTCTTTAGAATAATGTTTAAGAAATCTTACAGCCAGAGTACATTGCTGGAATTCCATGTGAGTATGTTAATCATATGTTAAACACCCAAGAAACACTTATTCGTATTTTTTTTTTTGAACGGCAAAAACATTTATTTATATTAAAGAAAAGATCCCTAGCAAGACGCTAGAAATGACTGTACAGACCGAAGTCTGACAAAGATAATATATGACTGTACAGACCGAAGTCTGACAAAGATAATATATGACTGTACAGACCGAAGTCTGACAAAGATAATATATGACTGTACAGACCGAAGTCTGACAAAGATAATATATGACTGTACAGACCGAAGTCTGACAAAGATAATATATGACTGTACAGACCGAAGTCTGACAAAGATAATATATGACTGTACAGACCGAAGTCTGACAAAGATAATATATGACTGTACAGACCGAAGTCTGACAAAGATAATATATGACTGTACAGACCGAAGTCTGACAAAGATAATATATGACTGTACAGACCGAAGTCTGACAAAGATAATATATGACTGTACAGACCGAAGTCTGACAAAGATAATATATGACTGTACAGACCGAAGTCTGACAAAGATAATATATGACTGTACAGACCGAAGTCTGACAAAGATAATATATGACTGTACAGACCGAAGTCTGACAAAGATAATATATGACTGTACAGACCGAAGTCTGACAAAGATAATATATGACTGTACAGACCGAAGTCTGACAAAGATAATATATGACTGTACAGACCGAAGTCTGACAAAGATAATATATGACTGTACAGACCGAAGTCTGACAAAGATAATATATGACTGTACAGACCGAAGTCTGACAAAGATAATATATGACTGTACAGACCGAAGTCTGACAAAGATAATATATGACTGTACAGACCGAAGTCTGACAAAGATAATATATGACTGTACAGACCGAAGTCTGACAAAGATAATATATGACTGTACAGACCGAAGTCTGACAAAGATAATATATGACTGTACAGACCGAAGTCTGACAAAGATAATATATGACTGTACAGACCGAAGTCTGACAAAGATAATATATGACTGTACAGACCGAAGTCTGACAAAGATAATATATGACTGTACAGACCGAAGTCTGACAAAGATAATATATGACTGTACAGACCGAAGTCTGACAAAGATAATATATGACTGTACAGACCGAAGTCTGACAAAGATAATATATGACTGTACAGACCGAAGTCTGACAAAGATAATATATGACTGTACAGACCGAAGTCTGACAAAGATAATATATGACTGTACAGACCGAAGTCTGACAAAGATAATATATGACTGTACAGACCGAAGTCTGACAAAGATAATATATGACTGTACAGACCGAAGTCTGACAAAGATAATATATGACTGTACAGACCGAAGTCTGACAAAGATAATATATGACTGTACAGACCGAAGTCTGACAAAGATAATATATGACTGTACAGACCGAAGTCTGACAAAGATAATATATGACTGTACAGACCGAAGTCTGACAAAGATAATATATGACTGTACAGACCGAAGTCTGACAAAGATAATATATGACTGTACAGACCGAAGTCTGACAAAGATAATATATGACTGTACAGACCGAAGTCTGACAAAGATAATATATGACTGTACAGACCGAAGTCTGACAAAGATAATATATGACTGTACAGACCGAAGTCTGACAAAGATAATATATGACTGTACAGACCGAAGTCTGACAAAGATAATATATGACTGTACAGACCGAAGTCTGACAAAGATAATATATGACTGTACAGACCGAAGTCTGACAAAGATAATATATGACTGTACAGACCGAAGTCTGACAAAGATAATATATGACTGTACAGACCGAAGTCTGACAAAGATAATATATGACTGTACAGACCGAAGTCTGACAAAGATAATATATGACTGTACAGACCGAAGTCTGACAAAGATAATATATGACTGTACAGACCGAAGTCTGACAAAGATAATATATGACTGTACAGACCGAAGTCTGACAAAGATAATATATGACTGTACAGACCGAAGTCTGACAAAGATAATATATGACTGTACAGACCGAAGTCTGACAAAGATAATATATGACTGTACAGACCGAAGTCTGACAAAGATAATATATGACTGTACAGACCGAAGTCTGACAAAGATAATATATGACTGTACAGACCGAAGTCTGACAAAGATAATATATGACTGTACAGACCGAAGTCTGACAAAGATAATATATGACTGTACAGACCGAAGTCTGACAAAGATAATATATGACTGTACAGACCGAAGTCTGACAAAGATAATATATGACTGTACAGACCGAAGTCTGACAAAGATAATATATGACTGTACAGACCGAAGTCTGACAAAGATAATATATGACTGTACAGACCGAAGTCTGACAAAGATAATATATGACTGTACAGACCGAAGTCTGACAAAGATAATATATGACTGTACAGACCGAAGTCTGACAAAGATAATATATGACTGTACAGACCGAAGTCTGACAAAGATAATATATGACTGTACAGACCGAAGTCTGACAAAGATAATATATGACTGTACAGACCGAAGTCTGACAAAGATAATATATGACTGTACAGACCGAAGTCTGACAAAGATAATATATGACTGTACAGACCGAAGTCTGACAAAGATAATATATGACTGTACAGACCGAAGTCTGACAAAGATAATATATGACTGTACAGACCGAAGTCTGACAAAGATAATATATGACTGTACAGACCGAAGTCTGACAAAGATAATATATGACTGTACAGACCGAAGTCTGACAAAGATAATATATGACTGTACAGACCGAAGTCTGACAAAGATAATATATGACTGTACAGACCGAAGTCTGACAAAGATAATATATGACTGTACAGACCGAAGTCTGACAAAGATAATATATGACTGTACAGACCGAAGTCTGACAAAGATAATATATGACTGTACAGACCGAAGTCTGACAAAGATAATATATGACTGTACAGACCGAAGTCTGACAAAGATAATATATGACTGTACAGACCGAAGTCTGACAAAGATAATATATGACTGTACAGACCGAAGTCTGACAAAGATAATATATGACTGTACAGACCGAAGTCTGACAAAGATAATATATGACTGTACAGACCGAAGTCTGACAAAGATAATATATGACTGTACAGACCGAAGTCTGACAAAGATAATATATGACTGTACAGACCGAAGTCTGACAAAGATAATATATGACTGTACAGACCGAAGTCTGACAAAGATAATATATGACTGTACAGACCGAAGTCTGACAAAGATAATATATGACTGTACAGACCGAAGTCTGACAAAGATAATATATGACTGTACAGACCGAAGTCTGACAAAGATAATATATGACTGTACAGACCGAAGTCTGACAAAGATAATATATGACTGTACAGACCGAAGTCTGACAAAGATAATATATGACTGTACAGACCGAAGTCTGACAAAGATAATATATGACTGTACAGACCGAAGTCTGACAAAGATAATATATGACTGTACAGACCGAAGTCTGACAAAGATAATATATGACTGTACAGACCGAAGTCTGACAAAGATAATATATGACTGTACAGACCGAAGTCTGACAAAGATAATATATGACTGTACAGACCGAAGTCTGACAAAGATAATATATGACTGTACAGACCGAAGTCTGACAAAGATAATATATGACTGTACAGACCGAAGTCTGACAAAGATAATATATGACTGTACAGACCGAAGTCTGACAAAGATAATATATGACTGTACAGACCGAAGTCTGACAAAGATAATATATGACTGTACAGACCGAAGTCTGACAAAGATAATATATGACTGTACAGACCGAAGTCTGACAAAGATAATATATGACTGTACAGACCGAAGTCTGACAAAGATAATATATGACTGTACAGACCGAAGTCTGACAAAGATAATATATGACTGTACAGACCGAAGTCTGACAAAGATAATATATGACTGTACAGACCGAAGTCTGACAAAGATAATATATGACTGTACAGACCGAAGTCTGACAAAGATAATATATGACTGTACAGACCGAAGTCTGACAAAGATAATATATGACTGTACAGACCGAAGTCTGACAAAGATAATATATGACTGTACAGACCGAAGTCTGACAAAGATAATATATGACTGTACAGACCGAAGTCTGACAAAGATAATATATGACTGTACAGACCGAAGTCTGACAAAGATAATATATGACTGTACAGACCGAAGTCTGACAAAGATAATATATGACTGTACAGACCGAAGTCTGACAAAGATAATATATGACTGTACAGACCGAAGTCTGACAAAGATAATATATGACTGTACAGACCGAAGTCTGACAAAGATAATATATGACTGTACAGACCGAAGTCTGACAAAGATAATATATGACTGTACAGACCGAAGTCTGACAAAGATAATATATGACTGTACAGACCGAAGTCTGACAAAGATAATATATGACTGTACAGACCGAAGTCTGACAAAGATAATATATGACTGTACAGACCGAAGTCTGACAAAGATAATATATGACTGTACAGACCGAAGTCTGACAAAGATAATATATGACTGTACAGACCGAAGTCTGACAAAGATAATATATGACTGTACAGACCGAAGTCTGACAAAGATAATATATGACTGTACAGACCGAAGTCTGACAAAGATAATATATGACTGTACAGACCGAAGTCTGACAAAGATAATATATGACTGTACAGACCGAAGTCTGACAAAGATAATATATGACTGTACAGACCGAAGTCTGACAAAGATAATATATGACTGTACAGACCGAAGTCTGACAAAGATAATATATGACTGTACAGACCGAAGTCTGACAAAGATAATATATGACTGTACAGACCGAAGTCTGACAAAGATAATATATGACTGTACAGACCGAAGTCTGACAAAGATAATCTGCCTCGTACAGGATTTCCCGTCTACAGTGGGGTACGGACCAGAACCAAGACTGTCAGGTACGAAAGCTGACAAGACTACCATTAAAATCTCATAATGGTAAAACTACATAAGGGGGATCATTTTAGTTCGTCAAACACAAAGAACAATTTAGTCAGCCGCCAACATGGCAAGTCAAAGTCATTTAGTTCAATATTCCGTAAGACATGTATACACACTTTCAGACAGCCGTCAACATGGCAAGTCAAAGTCATTTAGTTCAATATTCCGTAAGACATGTATACACACTTTCAGACAGCCGTCAACATGGCAAGACATAAGACAAATGATTTAATTACCAAAACCCTAATTTCATACCACTTTCATAGGCTTCTATTTCGAATTATATTTCTGAAATAAACCCTTTAATGAATTTAAATAAAATCAAAAGATTGAATAAAAGTTAACTTACCAAAAATGGTGTTCTTGAGGAATTTGATGAAGATGATGATGATTATGATGATGTTAAAGCTTGATTATCCACTAAAATGATAAACCCCTTTAAATTTCTCTTAAGATTTCTTCTTGCAAATTGATTTAGAGCATAAAGTGAATTTTGTGTGTGTTCTGTGTGGGTGTGTGTGCTTGTCAGGGGATTTTAAGAAAAAGGGGTGATGGGGGGGTTTGTTGGTTCCCTCCCAGCCTTTCAAACCAAAATAAGCCCATGTGGCTTCTTTTTGACAACATTTTATACCCTTAATTCGGTAAAATGCTTACGATTAAATATCGTTTGACCTAAAAGTCAAACTGTAAAGTAAAGGTATTTTCCCTCGTCTTATTTTAGTCAAGACAAGCCAATAAAGTTTCGTCAAAGGGAACTTTATAATATTAAGTCTAGACAGTCTAATTATTTTGTTCAAGACATAACCTTTAAATATTAATTTAAAGTTATTTTAAAGACTCGGCATTCGTCTAGATAGCTAATAGTCTACGTCATCAAGATACGTCTATTTTGACTAAGTCAAAAGTCCAAAAGTCTAATAAGTTCCACGTCAAATGACTGTCTAATTGAGATTAGGACTAACCCGATGTTAATTAATTACGAGTTGTCACAGCATCCCCGACTTCTAAGGATTTCGTCCCGAAATCAAGTCTTGCTCAGTAAAAAGATGAGGATAGTTATTCCTCATAAAGTCTTCACGTTCCCAAGTCAAGTCGGGACCATGTTTTGAGTTCCAACGAACTTTGACCAATTTGATACGACTACGTCTAAGTTGTTTGAGCTGTTGGTCTAAAATTTCAACAGGTTCTTCAACGAATTGAAGAGAGTCAGTCACTTGCAGCTCTTCGACAGGTACGACTAAAGTCTCATCAGTCAGACATTTCTTAAGATTCGAAATGTGAAATGTGTGATGAACGTGTTCTAGCTCCTTAGGTAAATCGAGCTTGTAAGCCACGGAACCAATTCTTTGAACAATTTCGAATGGTCCGATATAACGAGGACTAAGTTTCCCTCGTACGCCAAAACGTGCAGTGCCTTTCCAAGGTGACACTTTCAACATGACTTTGTCTCCCACTTGAAACTCAAGTGGTTTCCGTCTACGGTCGGCATAGCTCTTTTGACGATCTTGAGCCGCCTTCAGCCGTGCCCTAATTTCGACAATTTGATCAGTAGTCTTCTGAACTAGTCCATATTTAAATAAACGACGTTCTCCAGCATCAAGCCAACAGACAGGAGATCTACACTTTCGTCCATATAAAGCCTCATAAGGCGCGCATTTGATGCTAGTGTGATAGCTGTTGTTATATGAAAATTCAGCTAACGGCAAAAAGGTATCCCAACTACCTTTGAAGTCAATGACACATGCCCGAAGCATGTCCTCTAAAGTCTGGATGGTACGTTCACTTTGTCCGTCCGTCTGTGGATGGTAAGCCGTACTCAGGTGCAATTGAGTCCCTAGGGCGTCTTGAAAATATCGCCATGATTGTGAAGTGAAACGACCATCACGGTCAGAGATAATAGACAAAGGAACGCCATGAAGAGATACAATCCTTTCAATGTATATTTGAGACAATTTCCTTATCTTCCAGTTCTCCCGAATTGGAATGAAATGAGCAGACTTCGTCAATCGATCGACAATGACCCAAATAGTATCGTATCCTTTCAGGGTTCGAGGTAACTTCGTAATGAAGTCCATAGTAATCTGTTCCCATTTCCAGTCAGGAATTTGGGGTTGTTGGAGCAGCCCAGAAGGCTTTTGGTGTTCCGCCTTGACCATTGAACAATTTAGACACTTCGAGACATAAGTGGCGATATCTCTTTTCATACCAGGCCACCAATAAAAGTCCTTCAGTCCATGGTACATTTTGTCAGCGCCAGGATGGATTGAATACCTAGATCGATGACTTTCGTTCATTAAAAGTTCTCTAAGTCCATTATACTTGGGAATCCACACTCTGCCCTTAACATGTCGGGTTCCATCGCCATCCAATTCAAACAAACGTTCAGCATTTCACAATGCTTCCTTCTCGATACGCCCTGGTTGTAGGGCCTCTTTTTGATCATCCAAAACTCTATCCTTTCGTGGATTTTGAGCTGTCTTGAAGCGTAAGCAATGACCTTTCCCTGACTTGTCTCCTTACGCTATCAATGTTTCGTCCTTCGGTAGAGGTATTCTCACAACCTTCTCGTAACAACTAATATCAGCGCGAACTCTAGACAACCAGTCTATATCGACTATCACGTCAAAACTTCCTAGTTCTATGGGAATAAGATCTATCTTAAAGGTTTTACCAGACAATGTTAAATTGCAATTTACCAGATGATCTCTAGCAACATACTTTTGACCGTTCACATATTCGACGATAAAATTTTTCTTTCATGGGGATAGTTACTATATTGATTCGAGATTTAAATTCTAAGGATATAAAGCTTTTATTAGCACCGGAGTTGAATAACACAAAGACATAATGTTTATTGAGTATGAATGTACCTATCACAACATTTGGGACCACGTCATGCATCAGCAGCCTCCAAAGCAAAAACTCGACCTCTGCCTTGTCCTTCTTGATTCCTAGCTTGATTGTCCCTCGCATTGTTCCTCACGGGAACTATAGCATTGTTGTTCGGGTTTAGATTGAGTCGTGGACAAGCGGGTCGCATATGGGTTTCGCTGCCACATTCGTAACATGAAGCCGGTGCATTGTTCTTACAAAACTTTGCCAGATGTCCTGTCCTTTTACAACGGTTACAAGTAGGACAATTTCCCCGGTGATGGAGACCACACCTGTTACATCTCGGGTCTGGACAAGCGGGTCGCATATGGGTTTCGCTGCCACATTCGTAACATGAAGCCGGTGCATTGTTCTTACAAAACTTTGCCAGATGTCCTGTCCTTTTACAACGGTTACAAGTAGGACAATTTCCCCGGTGATGGAGACCACACCTGTTACATCTCGGGTCTGGACCAGTGTACCTCGTGACGTCCTGAGTGACTACTGCAAAGTTTCTAGCAGTCTTAAACCTCTTGCCATTTCCGTCGTCACCAAACCCACTACTAGAGGCCTGATCGTTTCTTCTCTTGATCCCCTCTGTTCCAACCGAAGAACCAGGGGTTCTTTTCAAGTCTATCACCATCCGGTTGGTTGCACTGACTGCCGCTTGAAGAGTCAAAGGATTAAAAGCGGCTACCAACCTTCGGACATCAGGTGACAAGCCATAACAGTACCTCTCGATCAATTTCTCCTCCGTATCTACCATTCGAGGAACTAGTCTAGCCAACTCATGAAAACGAGTTGTGTATTTCTCATTGTCTAGTCCAATCATACTATGATTCCAGAATTCGCCTTCCATTTTCTGTACTTCCTCACGAGGACAGTACTTTTCCATGAGCATCCTTTTAAAGTTCAACCAAGGTATGCTATATGCCGGCTCTCGGCCACGAGTCCTAATCTGCTCGTTCCACCATGACAGTGCGTGCTTTTGAAATTGAGCGGAAGCATATTCCACTTTGTGCTCTTCGGCACAACGGCTGATATGGAGCACTGCCTCAATGCTTTCCAGCCAGTTGATTAGACCTACCGGACCCTCGGTACCATTAAATTCTTTTGGTTTACAATAAGTGAAGGTCTTGTAGTCAGTCCCGTGCAGATGCACTCGAGGAATAACCTGTTCAGCAGTAGGCTCGACATTGTTACTATTGTCAGCATGATGGTTATTATTTGCGTTCAGGCTTGCCGTAATCTGTGCGACTAAAGTAGGCATAGCAGCCAACAACTGTTGTGTTACAAATGCTGCCATATTATTATCCCCGCCAGTATTTGGGGTAGGTCCAGGACCAGGGTTCACCGGGACAGTAGCAGCTTCCGGTCCTTGCTGAATCACAGGTTCTTCCTGTTCAGCTTCATTATTCAAAGGAGTGGATCGAGTAACTCTCTTTGGTGCAGTTTTCTTGACTGGAGTCTTTTTCTGAACTTTGCTTTTCGTCTTAGGAGCCATAAGTCTAAGATATGAACAAAAATGTCATTTAGAGATTTCCTTGATAGGTTAAATAGAAAGTAGCTTTGCAAGACAGATGACAGTACAATGCAAGTCACAAATTGCTGACTTGTATGAATTCATGTACTAGACAAGACAAGAAAATATGAAAAATCATATTTCTAGAGCTAAGAATAAGCAGTTGACATAGTCTGAACAAGTAAGTAAGCCAAAAGACAATCGTATTTCATTGATGTTCAAAATTTTACATAGTCTGAACAAGTAAGTAAGCCAAAAGACAATCGTATTTCATTGATGTTCAAAATTTTACATAGTCTGGTATGTACAGTCCAAAAACATGTGGGAAACTTCATCCACAACGATAGACTACATAGTCGGAGCAATACGATTTATAGACACGTGGGAAATACATCCACCAAAAAGATTACAACTCAAAGTACAGAAGTACGAGTTGTTATAAGTTCTAGGCTTACAATAGAAAGACTTATTACAAAATTACATCTTGCAAATAACAACGACCAGCAAAGCCACCACCAAAACCACCACAACAGACAGTATCCAGATCAACCTCCCAATAGTTTCCTTCCCCTCTCTAGCAACAGTCAACGCCTCCTCCGCCTGATGATAAGCTCCAGTCAACGCCTGAGCTTGATTCTCTATTTTCTCCCTTGTAGATACAGTCAACGCCTCCTCCGCCTGATGATAAGCTCCAGTCAACGCCTCCTCCGCCTGATGATAAGCTCCAGTCAACGCCTCCTCCGCCTGATGATAAGCTCCAGTCAACGCCTCCTCCGCCTGATGATAAGCTCCAGTCAACGCCTCCTCCGCCTGATGATAAGCTCCAGTCAACGCCTCCTCCGCCTGATGATAAGCTCCAGTCAACGCCTCCTCCGCCTGATGATAAGCTCCAGTCAACGCCTCCTCCGCCTGATGATAAGCTCCAGTCAACGCCTCCTCCGCCTGATGATAAGCTCCAGTCAACGCCTCCTCCGCCTGATGATAAGCTCCAGTCAACGCCTCCTCCGCCTGATGATAAGCTCCAGTCAACGCCTCCTCCGCCTGATGA
The DNA here is from genome assembly GCA_034093135.1 of Erigeron breviscapus. Classification (NCBI taxonomy): domain Eukaryota; kingdom Viridiplantae; phylum Streptophyta; class Magnoliopsida; order Asterales; family Asteraceae; genus Erigeron; species Erigeron breviscapus. Next base: position 275,072,746 of record CM067167.1, read on the forward strand.
TAAGCTCCAGTCAACGCCTCCTCCGCCTGATGATAAGCTCCAGTCAACGCCTCCTCCGCCTGATGATAAGCTCCAGTCAACGCCTCCTCCGCCTGATGATAAGCTCCAGTCAACGCCTCCTCCGCCTGATGATAAGCTCCAGTCAACGCCTCTCCGTATCCAGATCAACCTCCTAATAGTTTCCTTCCCCTCTCTAGCAACAGTCAACGCCTCCTCCGCCTGATGATAAGCTCCAGTCAACGCCTGAGCTTGATTCTCTATTTTCTCCCTTGTACAGATGAGGGAATTGTTCATCCTTGACAATTGTCGGCGATAATATTCCGACCTATCAGCTGCAGATGCAACTGGCATAACAGCACTTGGATTGTAGACAGGCACTCTGGAGGGACTCGCCGCATATGGATCTCCCTGAAAGAATGAAAGACCAAATCCACTGTTGCCCTGAACTGGTGCAGAAGGACCAGGAGCATAGGGGTCTCTAGGAGCATAAGGCAAATGAGCTCCCTCGGTAGTCCTCCTCTGATATGGAGATACCGGTGTTACAGATGATTGAACATGGATAGACACATGTTCGCCTCCAGATTCACTGGAAGATGAAATAAGATTGATAGGGCGTGATTCATTGCCCGATTCCTCCATTGGTTCCTCTTCATAAGAGTCAGGAACATAAGGAATGGAGTTTGCCAAGACAGGAACTGGAGGTGTACAAGGTACAACAGCATTTGAGCTAACTCCATCCGACATGACTAGTCTGAAAAGATAGTCAAAGAATCCATATAAGTCAAATGGATAAGGCAGTACGTCTCAAATGGATGATACAGTACGCAATTTGAGTTTTAAAGAAATCTTTGTCTAGATTACACACATTTGGTTTGGGTTTCTATTACCAACATATTTGAAATGCTTATATATAGGGTCACCCGCAGCCTTCCCACCACATCTACAGTATGTTGTGAATATAGCTCAAACTATAACGTATATACAAAATCTAAGATATTTATTTCGAGCCTTATATTATTGTACAGACCGAAGTCTGACAAAGATAATATATGACTGTACAGACCGAAGTCTGACAAAGATAATATATGACTGTACAGACCGAAGTCTGACAAAGATAATATATGACTGTACAGACCGAAGTCTGACAAAGATAATATATGACTGTACAGACCGAAGTCTGACAAAGATAATATATGACTGTACAGACCGAAGTCTGACAAAGATAATATATGACTGTACAGACCGAAGTCTGACAAAGATAATATATGACTGTACAGACCGAAGTCTGACAAAGATAATATATGACTGTACAGACCGAAGTCTGACAAAGATAATATATGACTGTACAGACCGAAGTCTGACAAAGATAATATATGACTGTACAGACCGAAGTCTGACAAAGATAATATATGACTGTACAGACCGAAGTCTGACAAAGATAATATATGACTGTACAGACCGAAGTCTGACAAAGATAATATATGACTGTACAGACCGAAGTCTGACAAAGATAATATATGACTGTACAGACCGAAGTCTGACAAAGATAATATATGACTGTACAGACCGAAGTCTGACAAAGATAATATATGACTGTACAGACCGAAGTCTGACAAAGATAATATATGACTGTACAGACCGAAGTCTGACAAAGATAATATATGACTGTACAGACCGAAGTCTGACAAAGATAATATATGACTGTACAGACCGAAGTCTGACAAAGATAATATATGACTGTACAGACCGAAGTCTGACAAAGATAATATATGACTGTACAGACCGAAGTCTGACAAAGATAATATATGACTGTACAGACCGAAGTCTGACAAAGATAATATATGACTGTACAGACCGAAGTCTGACAAAGATAATATATGACTGTACAGACCGAAGTCTGACAAAGATAATATATGACTGTACAGACCGAAGTCTGACAAAGATAATATATGACTGTACAGACCGAAGTCTGACAAAGATAATATATGACTGTACAGACCGAAGTCTGACAAAGATAATATATGACTGTACAGACCGAAGTCTGACAAAGATAATATATGACTGTACAGACCGAAGTCTGACAAAGATAATATATGACTGTACAGACCGAAGTCTGACAAAGATAATATATGACTGTACAGACCGAAGTCTGACAAAGATAATATATGACTGTACAGACCGAAGTCTGACAAAGATAATATATGACTGTACAGACCGAAGTCTGACAAAGATAATATATGACTGTACAGACCGAAGTCTGACAAAGATAATATATGACTGTACAGACCGAAGTCTGACAAAGATAATATATGACTGTACAGACCGAAGTCTGACAAAGATAATATATGACTGTACAGACCGAAGTCTGACAAAGATAATATATGACTGTACAGACCGAAGTCTGACAAAGATAATATATGACTGTACAGACCGAAGTCTGACAAAGATAATATATGACTGTACAGACCGAAGTCTGACAAAGATAATATATGACTGTACAGACCGAAGTCTGACAAAGATAATATATGACTGTACAGACCGAAGTCTGACAAAGATAATATATGACTGTACAGACCGAAGTCTGACAAAGATAATATATGACTGTACAGACCGAAGTCTGACAAAGATAATATATGACTGTACAGACCGAAGTCTGACAAAGATAATATATGACTGTACAGACCGAAGTCTGACAAAGATAATATATGACTGTACAGACCGAAGTCTGACAAAGATAATATATGACTGTACAGACCGAAGTCTGACAAAGATAATATATGACTGTACAGACCGAAGTCTGACAAAGATAATATATGACTGTACAGACCGAAGTCTGACAAAGATAATATATGACTGTACAGACCGAAGTCTGACAAAGATAATATATGACTGTACAGACCGAAGTCTGACAAAGATAATATATGACTGTACAGACCGAAGTCTGACAAAGATAATATATGACTGTACAGACCGAAGTCTGACAAAGATAATATATGACTGTACAGACCGAAGTCTGACAAAGATAATATATGACTGTACAGACCGAAGTCTGACAAAGATAATATATGACTGTACAGACCGAAGTCTGACAAAGATAATATATGACTGTACAGACCGAAGTCTGACAAAGATAATATATGACTGTACAGACCGAAGTCTGACAAAGATAATATATGACTGTACAGACCGAAGTCTGACAAAGATAATATATGACTGTACAGACCGAAGTCTGACAAAGATAATATATGACTGTACAGACCGAAGTCTGACAAAGATAATATATGACTGTACAGACCGAAGTCTGACAAAGATAATATATGACTGTACAGACCGAAGTCTGACAAAGATAATATATGACTGTACAGACCGAAGTCTGACAAAGATAATATATGACTGTACAGACCGAAGTCTGACAAAGATAATATATGACTGTACAGACCGAAGTCTGACAAAGATAATATATGACTGTACAGACCGAAGTCCGACAAAGATATTAAGACTGTACAGACCGAAGTCCGACAAAGATATTAAGACTGTACAGACCGAAGTCTGACAAAGATAATATATGACTGTACAGACCGAAGTCTGACAAAGATAATATATGACTGTACAGACCGAAGTCTGACAAAGATAATATATGACTGTACAGACCGAAGTCTGACAAAGATAATATATGACTGTACAGACCGAAGTCTGACAAAGATAATATATGACTGTACAGACCGAAGTCTGACAAAGATAATATATGACTGTACAGACCGAAGTCTGACAAAGATAATATATGACTGTACAGACCGAAGTCTGACAAAGATAATATATGACTGTACAGACCGAAGTCCGACAAAGATATTAAGACTGTACAGACCGAAGTCCGACAAAGATATTAAGACTGTACAGACCGAAGTCTGACAAAGATAATATATGACTGTACAGACCGAAGTCTGACAAAGATAATATATGACTGTACAGACCGAAGTCCGACAAAGATATTAAGACTGTACAGACCGAAGTCTGACAAAGATAATATATGACTGTACAGACCGAAGTCTGACAAAGATAATATATGACTGTACAGACCGAAGTCCGACAAAGATATTAAGACTGTACAGACCGAAGTCCGACAAAGATATTAAGACTGTACAGACCGAAGTCTGACAAAGATAATATATGACTGTACAGACCGAAGTCTGACAAAGATAATATATGACTGTACAGACCGAAGTCTGACAAAGATAATATATGACTGTACAGACCGAAGTCCGACAAAGATATTAAGACTGTACAGACCGAAGTCCGACAAAGATATTAAGACTGTACAGACCGAAGTCTGACAAAGATAATATATGACTGTACAGACCGAAGTCCGACAAAGATATTAAGACTGTACAGACCGAAGTCTGACAAAGATAATATATGACTGTACAGACCGAAGTCTGACAAAGATAATATATGACTGTACAGACCGAAGTCCGACAAAGATATTAAGACTGTACAGACCGAAGTCCGACAAAGATATTAAGACTGTACAGACCGAAGTCTGACAAAGATAATATATGACTGTACAGACCGAAGTCCGACAAAGATATTAAGACTGTACAGACCGAAGTCTGACAAAGATAATATATGACTGTACAGACCGAAGTCTGACAAAGATAATATATGACTGTACAGACCGAAGTCTGACAAAGATAATATATGACTGTACAGACCGAAGTCTGACAAAGATAATATATGACTGTACAGACCGAAGTCCGACAAAGATATTAAGACTGTACAGACCGAAGTCTGACAAAGATAATATATGACTGTACAGACCGAAGTCTGACAAAGATAATATATGACTGTACAGACCGAAGTCTGACAAAGATAATATATGACTGTACAGACCGAAGTCCGACAAAGATATTAAGACTGTACAGACCGAAGTCCGACAAAGATATTAAGACTGTACAGACCGAAGTCTGACAAAGATAATATATGACTGTACAGACCGAAGTCTGACAAAGATAATATATGACTGTACAGACCGAAGTCCGACAAAGATATTAAGACTGTACAGACCGAAGTCTGACAAAGATAATATATGACTGTACAGACCGAAGTCTGACAAAGATAATATATGACTGTACAGACCGAAGTCTGACAAAGATAATATATGACTGTACAGACCGAAGTCCGACAAAGATATTAAGACTGTACAGACCGAAGTCCGACAAAGATATTAAGACTGTACAGACCGAAGTCCGACAAAGATATTAAGACTGTACAGACCGAAGTCTGACAAAGATAATATATGACTGTACAGACCGAAGTCCGACAAAGATATTAAGACTGTACAGACCGAAGTCTGACAAAGATAATATATGACTGTACAGACCGAAGTCCGACAAAGATATTAAGACTGTACAGACCGAAGTCCGACAAAGATATTAAGACTGTACAGACCGAAGTCCGACAAAGATATTAAGACTGTACAGACCGAAGTCCGACAAAGATATTAAGACTGTACAGACCGAAGTCCGACAAAGATATTAAGACTGTACAGACCGAAGTCTGACAAAGATAATATGCCTCGTACAGGATTTCCCGTCTACAGTGGGGTACGGACCAGAACCAAGACTGTCAGGTACGAAAGCTGACAAGACTACCATTAAAATCTCATAATGGTAAAACTACATAAGGGGGATCATTTTAGTTCGTCAAACACAAAGAACAATTTAATCAGCCGCCAACATGGCAAGTCAAAGTCATTTAGTTCAATATTCCGTAAGACATGTATACACACTTTCAGACAGCCGTCAACATGGCAAGACATAAGACAAATGATTTAATTTACCAAATCTCATGGCATAGACAAAGACAAATCATTTATAAAGTAATCGTGTATACAGTACATGCTTTTCAGGCCCAAAGTAAAAGGAAAAAGGGCGCCATAAACTCACCTTAGCAGTCTACGAGCTAAAGTATGAGTAGTCCGAGAATATGAGCAGTCTAGTCTCCACGTCTATCCAAAACCTAGGATAAGAGTACCAATGGTGAGGATCAAATCTCACGACGACAAGTATCCTACGTACAACTACTTAGCTATAGACCCTAGAATGCCATAACCGAGAATGTGACTTAACTTCCATTTTATTTAACTTTAGTTGGTAATATCAACGACATCGTCATTATAAGGTAGTCTAAAGTACCATTCGATATTCACCAAGTTCAAACGTTCAAGTTATCGAAAACTGAAAATGTCAAACAGTCACAAAACTCGCGGCGCGACCAGAGGTCCTCGCGGCGCGACCTTGCTATATTCCTCGCGGCGCGACCTGGAGGTTTCGCGGCGCGAGTCAATTCAAGTGCAGGTTTCTGTTCGAAATTCGTTACACCTCGCGGCGCGACCTGGAAGGCTCGCGGCGCGAGTTCCACCTGACTGAGTGAAAAACCTGGTTTATGACCATTTTTAGCAAACCATATCGACTCCAAATCGCTACCTTTCATTTCTAACAAGTGTTAACATGTTCAAAAGACTTTGAACTTACCATTTCATCAAAACATTTCGCAACTTCAATCATTTTGACCAAAAACTAAATTCTAAGTCAATATTTCCTTTAATTACCAAAACCCTAATTTCATACCACTTTCATAGGCTTCTATTTCGAATTATATTTCTGAAATAAACCCTTTAATGAATTTAAATAAAATCAAAAGATTGAATAAAAGTTAACTTACCAAAAATGGTGTTCTTGAGGAATTTGATGAAGATGATGATGATTATGATGATGTTAAAGCTTGATTATCCACTAAAATGATAAACCCCTTTAAATTTCTCTTAAGATTTCTTCTTGCAAATTGATTTAGAGCATAAAGTGAATTTTGTGTGTGTTCTGTGTGGGTGTGTGTGCTTGTCAGGGGATTTTAAGAAAAAGGGGTGATGGGGGGGTTTGTTGGTTCCCTCCCAGCCTTTCAAACCAAAATAAGCCCATGTGGCTTCTTTTTGACAACATTTTATACCCTTAATTCGGTAAAATGCTTACGATTAAATATCGTTTGACCTAAAAGTCAAAATGTAAAGTAAAGGTATTTTCCCTCGTCTTATTTTAGTCAAGACAAGCCAATAAAGTTTCGTCAAAGGAAACTTTATAATATTAAGTCTAGACAGTCTAATTATTTTGTTCAAGACATAACCTTTAAATATTAATTTAAAGTTATTTTTAAAGACTCGGCATTCGTCTAGATAGCTAATAGTCTACGTCATCAAGATACGTCTATTTTGACTAAGTCAAAAGTCCAAAAGTCTAATAAGTTCCACGTCAAATGACCGTCTAATTGAGATTAGGACTAACCCGATGTAAATTAATTACGAGTTGTCACATATCCCTTCTGATCATTTCTTAAACTTTCAATTGCTCTTAAAGCTGTTCTTTAGTTGTATGTTCGAGGGGATTTCCTTTATACGTACATATACACATGCATATATATATATATGTGATACTATACAAATAATAAAAAATGCATGTGAGATCCCGAAGCTCAAGATTCGTTAAATCTCCAAGAATATATATATATATATATATATATATATATATATATATATATATATATATATATATATATATATATATATATATATATATATATATATATATATATATATATATATATATATATATATATATATATATATATATATATATATATATATATATATATATATATATATATATATATATATATATATATATATATATATATATATATATATATATATATATATATATATATATATATATATATATATATATATATATATATATATATATATATATATATATATATATATATATATATATATATATATATATATATATATATATATATATATATATATATATATATATATATATATATATATATATATATATATATATATATATATATATATATATATATATATATATATATATATATATATATATATATATATATATATATATATATATATATATATATATATATATATATATATATATATATATATATATATATATATATATATATATATATATATATATATATATATATATATATATATATATATATATATATATATATATATATATATATATATATATATATATATATATATATATATATATATATATATATATATATATATATATATATATATATATATATATATATATATATATATATATATATATATATATATATATATATATATATATATATATATATATATATATATATATATATATATATATATATATATATTCCTTTATATACATATACACATGCATATATATATATATGTGATACTATACAAATAATAAAAAATGCATGTGAGATCCCGAAGCTCAAGATTCGTTAAATCTCCAAGAAGCTGTGATTTGTTTCATACTTGCAACAAGCTAGATTAATATTTAAACGACTACCATATCATATATATCGAATGGAGGTTTTACGTGAATCCCAATGTCAGATCAACAAATGATAAGTTATATTCCCAATTTCATGGAGGAATGGAATGGAAACATCGTATCAAGCTTGACTGATTCTCTTCATCATTTCTTTTCTCGATCGGCGGGTTGCTATTCTAATTGCTGATCACATTCCTAGCTAGCTTAATGTGTTTAAACTTTCACATCAAGATCGAACAAATTAAAGCAAAATGTACTACTCACTTACTGTATATATCTATTAGTCCATTTTAGTTATATTTATTGATTTACACTTTGAAAACACAAAATTCTCATATTAATTAGCTAGGCCCAGTTTGATACATTATTCAACTCGTTAACCTTCCTTAGCTTATTTACATCAGCCTAATAGTATATTATTTCATACTTGTGTATGTTATTAATCAGTTTTTATCTTGAATATGTTGCGAAATCTGCATCCAAACAGCTACCAAGTATAAGGTATTGACAGGTGATCTCACAAATTAATGCAGAACAAAAAGAGCAACACCAAAGTAATTAAAACTTGCAGAAAAATAAACAAAAAATTAACAAGATTTATGTGGTTCGCCCGACTAGTGATCAGCCTGGTTTCCTGCGATAAATCTGAAATGAAATCTAGTATTCAGTATCGGTTGTGTATCATTTAGAACACGTACAGAAAATGTTCAAGTTTATGTACTGTAATTTATACATTATGCATGTAATTCATTCTATACCATAGTATGCACTTTTCCTTTTATTCAATAGTGTGCATTGTGACACATGTATATTGATGACTGTAATTACTTTCGACTCATTGCTAACTTAATTGGGTCCAGATTTTGGCATTCACAATGATCAGTGGATATGGATCCGATTCATGATCCGAAAATCAACAAATCCTGATCAAGATTTCTCTTAATATTTTATCGGTTACGTGTATCAACTTACATCAGCTTGGAATTCGTGTGGGGATGAGGAAACACAAGTTCTCCAGAAGTCTAGAAACAAACATTTCTTTATTGAAACTTCTCATTATATGTGCTTTATGCATACAAGTTTCACATTGCCTTACAACTAAAAACTTCTTTTCTTCTATCTGTCTTCTATTCTTCTACGAAAAACTTGATGCTCATAGCAACTTGTTTCACAATTGTTATTTTATTTTGCATAAGCATACTCAAGTAAAGTAGCCGTTGTTTTTTGAAGTTGTATATGATTAGTTTCAGCAAGAACATATTGAAGCAAAAATTGTATACTTGTTTTGTGCTATCAACTTTGGTGTCTTGTCGTCTAGGCAGGTACAAGAAATCTGTAAGATTTTTCGCTTAGTAGTCTATGTGCTCCAAGTTTAAGGGTAACTTAGTAGCATTGTGTTTTCTGTATTTAAAATAGCTACTACTAGCTCATTACATATAGGATTATAAAGCTGGTTTACATTAGTCCTTTTTCAAAAACTATAGCTTTTGACCAATCAAACTCTTGTATAAAGTTCATTTTCCACATTGATTTAGTATAAAACAAGAAAGAAAGTTGCTGTTTACTTCAAAGCAAAGTGATTATGTTTTTAACTGTCATATGTGCCAGTTTGCGTGATTCGTGACTCTTTTCTTTTATTTATAATTATGCAGCTTCCACTGCCCAATGTGTTTTGGACCACTATATGGAAAGGCTTAAACCCATATCTAGCTCTTAAAATGGGTTTAACATATAAAAAAGGGTTCTTTTTCGTTACCATTTATCTTGTTCTTTGCATACCGACTATGTCTAGTGTGAGTGACACAATAACTTCAGCTATTCCATTAAAGGACGGAAACACAATAGTTTCCGCTAGTGGTCTCTTTGAAATGGGTTTCTTCAGCCCCGGGAATTCAAAAAACAGGTACATTGGTATATGGTACAAAAATATACCAGCAAACACTGTGGTTTGGGTGGCAAATAGAGAAACTCCAGTTTCCGGAAATTCTGGGGTATTAAAGGTGATGAATCCCGGGGTTCTTACAGTTGTGAATGATATGAACATGGTAGTATGGTCTTCTAACACTTCAAAAACTACAAATAATCCAATCGCGCAACTTTTAGATTCAGGGAATCTCGTTGTGAGAGACAAAAATGATCACTCAAATTTTTTGTGGCAAAGTTTTGATTATCCTGGTGATACACTGCTACCAGGAATGAAGATGGGCAAAGACTTATTGACCGGGCGTGAGAGTTCTATCACATCATGGAAGAATGACAATGACCCAACTCCAGGAGATTATACATTCGGGTGTGATCTCCGTGGATATCCACACCAAATCATTAAAAAAGGACAAGTTCTTCAATACAGAAGTGAACCATGGAATGGTATTGATTTTGGTGGGATTTCCGTCTTGCCACAAAATGCTATCTATAAGTTCAATATGGTTTTCACTGACAAAGAGGTGTTCTACACTTACAAAATGATCAACTCTTCAATGATATCAAGACTAACAATGAATCACTCTGGAGTGGCACAACGTTGGGTGTGGGCTGACCAAGTAAAGGATTGGGTCGTTTACTTTTCTATCCCTGCACCTGATGGTTGTGATTTAGTATGTGGTGCTTATGGTAGTTGCACCACTAATAGTTTCCCAAAATGTGGATGTTTAAACAAATTTGTACCCAAGTATCAAAATGAATGGAATGGTGCAAATTGGTCAAAAGGGTGTGTGAGGAGGAAGCCTTTAGATTGCAAGACTGATGGGTTTATGAAGCGTAGTAATGTTAAATTGCCCGACCCACAGTATTCATCATTTTATAAGAACTTGACTCTTGTGCAATGTGAGAAGTTATGTTTGAAAAATTGCTCATGTATGGCTTATGCAAATATTTTGAAGACCGGTGGGAACGGTTGTTTGCTTTGGATGGGTGATCTTCTTGACATTCAAGAAGCTCCCTCTTTTACCTCAGAAATCTATATCAGGCTAGCCTCTTCCGAATTAGGTAAGAAGGATTTGCACTAAAGTTTTCATTTTTCTGTTTTTCTATATGTTTTTTTCTTTTTGAAAGGTTGATCATCAGAATCCGAAGGTGGTAAAATGGGCATGTGGGGTAATAAGTCATAACTAGTCATTTTTGTATAGGTGGTCACAGAGTTAGACCTATAGTATGCTGGTCTTTTACGCGTAGATGATACTTTGTATCTTCCTTTTACCCATGTTTCTGCTCTTTTAAACATTTATTAACCTATTGAATCACCTTAGGCCTGACTAATCTGCTTTGATAAAAGGCGTTTCAGGTTCACGTAAGAAGAAACGGAAATTAATTGCATTGATCATTTCATCAGTTGTTGGGTTGTCACTGAGCCTGGGCCTGACATTGTTCGTTTGGATAAAACGGAAGAAGAGTTCTACACTAAAGGTAGAAGGTAAGTGATTCCAACTTGTTTGTATGCATATAATAAAGTTGGAAAATTAGCTCGATTATTTGTGAATGGATCGATTTATGCTATGTCATATCTGTATCGGGCAATGTTAGTGTAATAAGAAAATAGCTTAAAAGGAAGCAGGGCAAAAGTCGACCAAAGCACATTTTTAATGCATAGAACCCTCATATATTATTCATAGAGGAAAATATCTTGTAATCAGATTTGACTAACTAGTTATTATACCAAAAAAAACTGTAGGAAAAGTAGTGTTTCAGCCTTCAGGCCAACCACGATCGTTTTGGCCAATTACCTGACCCAACCCAATCATATTGACACCTCTAAGTTTTATCAGACAGGCCAAAAGAAGAGAAAAAAGATTTTTATGGAGAAAGTAATTTAACTCCCCTGACTGTTTGTTATTGTAGAGGAGCAGGTGGGAAATGACACTGACCAACTTTACACCAACGAAAGCCAAAAGGAAGATCTTGAGTTGCCATTATTTAGTTTATCTGAGATAGCTAAAGCTACGCATAATTTTTCGTTTAACAATAAGCTTGGAGAAGGTGGATATGGACCAGTTTACAAGGTTGGTAATTTACATAGTAGTTATTTGATTATGCAACTATCTAAACTACAGTTTTCTGGAATTACTAGCTACAAACACATATGCATCAAAAAGAGCGTGGGTCCTAATAAGAGATCCTAGATGTCCATTTCTGTTTTATGTCTCGTACTTACAAAAACAACAAAGATGAGTTAGAGGTGGCAAGATGGGCGAGTCAAGCATGTTGGAGATCAGGTCAAAATGGGTTCAGGAGTTACCTTGCAAACACCGTTTTGTACTTACGTTTTTCCATAAGATTTTATGTGTTATCTATCGCTACAGTTTTTTTTTATAATTACAATAATACCCAAAATCTTTGATTAAGACGATTCGGAGGTTTTATGCACCTAAAATAGACCTTAGGCAACTTTTAACCTTTCTGACCCGTTTTCTTTAAAGACGTCAAGACGTAATATAGAGATGGCATATAGAATATTTTCTTTTTCTGCAATCAACCTAAGAGATAAAATTGCTTCAAAATGCAGTGTAATTGTGAATTGGCATTAATTTAGTTTTTCAAATTATCAGGGCATCGTAACTAGAATATCTATATGATTCAGGGTGTTCTTCAAGACGGAAAAGAAGTAGCTGTGAAGCGGCTCTCCAAAACATCCAATCAAGGACTTGATGAGTTCAAAAATGAAGTTATTTGTATATCTAAACTTCAACATAGAAATCTTGTGAGGCTTCTCGGATGCTGCATTCAAGGGGATGAAAAGATGTTAATCTATGAATACATGCCAAACAAAAGCCTAGATTACTTCATATTTGGTTTGTCACTTTGTCCATACATATAAAACCAGATAAAGTCTTGATATATATTAGTTTTTGAATTTGAACACATTAATAAACTATTGGCAGATGAAAGCCGCAGAAAATTACTTGATTGGCCTGAGCGTTTCAACATTATCAATGGAGTTGCCCGTGGACTGCAGTACCTTCATGAAGATTCAAGATTGAGAATTATTCATAGAGATCTCAAGGCCAGCAATATTTTACTGGATTTTGACATGAATCCAAAAATATCCGATTTTGGCATGGCAAGAAGCTTTGTGGGAAACGAGACTCAAGCAAATACTATGAAAGTGGTTGGAACCTAGTATGCATCTCCACCCTCTCTTTCTATAAAGATGGCAAAATGGGTGGGTTTGGGTAACGGGTTAAAGATGGGTAATTTTAAGTGGACTCTGAGTCCCATTGAATTGATCCAAAACACTTTTGGTCAATGTTTTTCTAATGTTGGACAGATAGTTAATGCATCAAAGGTTATTACTAAAAATATATATATTTACCGCAAGTTTTGTGCTTATTGAGTCACTTTTCGACCCATCTGACCCATTTCTTTTTTAACTTTATTATTAGAAGATAGACTAAAGTTGTGTATTTATTTTCATTGTGCAGCGGTTACATGTCCCCAGAATATGCAGTGGATGGTATATTCTCGGTGAAATCAGATGTATTTAGCTTTGGCGTTTTGGTGATGGAGATTCTGAGTGGGAAGAAAAATAGAGGGTTCTTTCACCATAACCACCATCATAACCTTCTTGGACATGTAAGTATCAATCAATCACATACCAAAAAATTAACTATTTCGGGCCTACCCAATTCAAAGGTTGTTTAACTTTTTAACCTATATATTTCCACCTGATGATTAGTACAGTATATGCATTTAGCAAATCTTTTATCATGTGTTCTCGAATACTTGCTTTTAGGCATGGATACTTTATCAACAAGGAAGGTCAATGGAGCTAATTGACCCAAGTATAAGTGACTCGTGCCATCTATACGAACTAATAAGATCAATCGAACTAGCATTGTTGTGCGTTCAAAGGAACCCCGAAGATAGACCAAGCATGTCTTCAGTGGTGGTAATGCTAAGTAGCGATGGTGAGTTGCCACAACCAAAACAACCCGGTTTCTTCTACACGGAGCATGCTCCTAGAGACGATACGTCGTCAAGCACACATATGCCATCTTCAACCACTGCTGCAATGACCATTACACTTGTAGATGGTCGATGATAGATATGTATTTTAAAGTATTATGTTGTTAGAATCAAATGAATTCTATGTTACTATGTTAGTAATTAAACTCTTGGTAAAGAAGACAATATGCTTATTAGATTTTGGTAAGCTCAATGATATTTCTCGATGAATGTATAATAGAAAAAGTTTAACCATGTGAAATCATTCATAGAAATGCAATGAGATGCAACTCATAAAAGAATTCAAGAACATGTTATATCATCATGCACTATATTAATTAATTAAATTAAATATAATATTATAACAATAATAATAGTGATTCCAATGTAGACCTTATTCCAAAACAGATCTGAAAAAGTCATTAAAAAAAACTTGTCAAATTCAATTTTGCATTAAATTGCTACAACATAGACCTTACTAGATTTTAGACCCGTGTCCAATACTGGACACGGGGTTTATAACATGAGTTACAAATATAAGTTGGGTTGTCCATGTCAATGTATTCTGTTACACAAACATTACGATAATGTATTTTTATTTGATAGTGAATAATTTAAATGTGTACCTCTCGATATTCCGGTTTTTATCATATAATTGATTGATACTTCATATAAAGATGAACCATTTTCTGAGTTACCTTTTATTACATCTGCTATATGCTAAATAATTTTTCGTTAAGAAGAAAGAAAAAGGAAAATGTAGCATTATACTAATCAACTAACACGAATTGTTTATAACATTTTAAAAATAAGATAACTTATCAAATATATAAATTTAAATGTAAAAAATATAAGTAAAAACATACTTCTAGAACATTGAACACATATATTCTATTTCATCTTTAAATACTTTTTTGTAGACAATATTTTATCTGTTGAATTTTTTTAATTTTAAATGATAAAAATTAAAACATTCTTTCAAGTTGATGGCTAAATATATATAAATTAAGTATTTAGGGCTAAAAAGTGTAAATTATTGATGGAAAACAAAAAAGTGTAAATTAATGAGACTTTTTCTACAAATATTAATATAAATACTAATATAATAATATATTTGAATAATGATTATTAGAATTTTTAATTTATAATTAAACTAAATGATGACATAAGCAAGAGTCAATTTGCTGAAATCAAGCGATTTGATTGGTTAATAAGTTCATTAGTTCAATTGTCTTATAGTATATATTAAGATTAAGATTAAGATAATAAGATTAAAATTATTTTTATTATATTTTATTTTAGTTCAAATTCATTAGATATAGTTCTTACAACAATGGATTGTATCTTCAGCCTTATGTAGTTTTTATCATAAAATTTAAAAATATGATATAAAATGTGCAAATTTTTTGTATACGCTAGTAGTTATTATAACAATCCATATTCAATATTCGATATCTTGTTTGTTGAAGACAAGCTTAACAAAATATCATTTATTATTTACAAATCGATGTGATTTAATTTGTTTTAATTATCTATACTATCTTATAAAAAACCCCAAATTACATGAGAGAAAATGTCTAAAATACTCTTAATGATTATATTACACTATCAGTCTTTTATCTTTTAAAATATCTCACCCTTTACATAAATTACTTTTACATCAATTATCAACACCACTTGACGCCGATACCACCAACAGTCGTCCCCACCACCACACCATCGCCGCTACGAGCACCGTCGCATTGCGCGGGTATCGTGCTAGTATATATATATATAAAAAATTACGGTTTAACAAAATCCCTTTATTTTTCTATTAATTTGGTTAAATTAAGAATTGTCAATTGAAGCCATGTTAGGTTGTTAACCACCATTTTTTCCCCTCTTGAATAATCTCCGCCTTTTGGGTCGTAACTCGTAAGGTATGAGTGAACAAATCTGAATATTTTTGTGTTTGAATTGAATAATAAATTCAAGATGGGATAATGACATTTCAATGTACGTCTTTAGAAAGGGGCTGTTTCAACTTATGATGCCTACTTTTGTCTTTTAAGACTTTTCTTGACCGTAGTTTGAAAGTATGAGAAAAAGTTTATGGTCATTGGGCTGACTTCATATTTGTTGGTTTATAATCTTGTAAAGGAAATGATCACTGCCGTCTTACATAGGTTTTGGGTTCCAATATCTTGATGGCAGTGTCGGCTTAAGGTTTTTTGAGGCTTTAAGCGGGACTAATTTGGGGGCCTCCCTTTAAAGTCTCAAACAACCATTTTGATGGGTCTACGGACAAATTTTATAATTTTTGTCAATGATTATGATCCACTAACATCTTAAACCGTTAATTATGTCACATGTATAGCACATGAAAGCATCTAAGTCTTTTATAATTAAAGCCAATCTGTTATTGATGTTTTCATGTGTCTTCTGCAATTGCAAACTACACCCAATCACTAATCAATAGAATAAAAATACCCACCACATATATATATACACATATGTGTAACATTCGCGGTTTTTGCCTTGTAATTAGCGTGATCTAACATGATTAAATGTGATTTAATTTCACGATTTAGTGAAATTTTACTTAAATTGACCCGTGACTTAAATGAGCTTAATGACTAATTAATGTAGTTAGTTGAATCAAATTGGTGCCTTTTTGACGATTTAATGATGAGTAATATAATAGACAGGACTATGTGGTCGTGGTAATCAATTATATGACGAAAGAAGACGTTTATTTGACTAGTGATAGGAGACGGGTTAACCCGTGGACTTAACCCATGACCCACCCCTTTTGACCCAACCCTATCCAAAACACCCCTCCCACTCTTGCACTCCCTCACCCACACATTTATCTCTTTCCTTTTTTCTCTCAAATTGAATGCAAGAATACACTCTCCCCCTCTCTCTAAATTCTTGAAGCATTAAGTGTGTTTTGGGTTAAATTTACATTAAATTCCTCATCTACATCACCCTCATCACTTCATGCCAAAAGATCAAAGTTTAAAGTGCAAGAGACACCATTTTAAAGCTTAAATTCGGGTTTTCATCTTGGGTGAAGATTTTGGTAAGTTAAACTTGTGTATTATTGAGCATATTATGTTTGTAAACTAAATTCTTAGTCAAACAAAATGAAATCTGGGTCAAATTCGTCTTAAAAAGTCAAAGGAACTCAATTAGGGTTTTCTAGGGTTCATATGAACCCAAAACCGATTTTGATTATGAAAGTGGTGTTATGGATCATGTTTTTGGCATGGGTTGTGTTTATTTAAGTCTTTTTATGTTTCAAAACGAGTTCTAGATCCTCCCTAGTCGAAATTAAGCCCCAAATCGTGATTTAAAGTCAAAAATGGGTTGAGTTCATGTTGCTGCTGTTGCTGTACGGCCTGGACTCAAACCAGCGTCTGGTACGGTGCCCTTCAGCGTCTCTCACGCCGGGCAGAGCATGGTTAGGTGTCTGGTGCGCCAATTATGGCGTGGCTTACGCTAGGGTGGTGCATGGGGGCGTCTCTTACGGTCCATGCACCGTAGGTTACGGTGCTTTACTTTTGCTTTACGTTCCAAGGCCCTGAGTTATGCTGCTTCCATGCACGAGACGCCAAAAATGGAGTTTCCCAGCCACCGTCCCTTACGGTGGGGCTGCCGTCTTTTACGCTGGTACAAACTGAACCACCGTAAACTTACGGTGGAAGTACCGTAATTTACGGGGGACTATAAACCAAATTTTTCTAGTTTGCCAAAATTCACTTCCTTTTCTTCTTTGAATCGGGTTTAACTTTCTTCAAACTTGGTCTAAACCCTCTGATGACTTCACTAGTCTTGTATACAAGTCCCGGTATTCGATCAAGGTCGTGAACTACATTTGAAACCTAATTAGATTTTTAACTTGAATTAAGAATATAAGTTCATGATAATAACTTTTGAAACGAAACGACT
Source organism: Erigeron breviscapus (assembly GCA_034093135.1). Taxonomy (NCBI): domain Eukaryota; kingdom Viridiplantae; phylum Streptophyta; class Magnoliopsida; order Asterales; family Asteraceae; genus Erigeron; species Erigeron breviscapus. The sequence goes on from CM067167.1 coordinate 275,091,045, forward strand.
TTTGGACGATTTCAATCGTTCCAAGCTAGTTCCCAACCTCTCTAACGTGGTAATTGAGTCTCCGAATCATTTGAAGTTGTGGGACACTTGTGGGACCCTAATTAGGGTTTGACACAATTAATAACGTATAATATATATGTTAGATATAAATTTGTGGTGTTTAATTGTAATTTAGTTAAGACAAAGAAAAAGAAAAGGACTAGACGATGAACCTTCACAAAACCGCACTAAAGGGGGAGATTGTTAGCATTAAATTAATTAGTTAGTGCGTGTTTTGTAACTATGTAATAGTTTAGACCTTTTAATTAAATGCATGGAGGGGTTAGTGTGTAATTAGAGAAGGACCTCAATGTAAATAGGGAGAGTGGTTAAGTGTAACTTACTCCCCTATATAAACCCCTCTACCCTTTGTATTTCCCAAGCCTTTAATCATTAATTCCATACCAACTTCTCTCTAACTTACTTTCTCTCTCTAACTTCTCCTTCCACCTCCTACACACACAAACACACACTAGATCTAGATTCAACATATATCATCATTTAAGCACAATTTTATAGTTTACAATTGGTATCAGAGCAAAATCACATCTTGTGTTAGATCCATGGCTTGATTTTGTTCATTTTTTGTGATAAATTGTGTTTTTTCCATTTTACCGAAAGTTCCTTGCTTTACCCTTTAATCATGTTAAAGTTTCATCCTTTTTATCATTAATCCCTTCATCACCTTCCTATAATCATCCTTGAAAAATTTCAGATTCAAATTCCAAACAAAACGGCTTAAAAACGAAATTTTAAGTTTCTGTTTTATTTCTTTTGTAATACCGGTTTTCATTTTTTTCTTTGAATTTATGTTGTAATACCGGCTTTCCTACCGGCCTTTCTGAAGAATTTACCAAACCCGGCATTAGTGAAGAATTTACCAAACCCGGTATTAGTGAAGAATTTACCAAACCCGGCATTAGTGAAGAATGTAACACCCCAACAATGGCGGAATCATGGGATGTCGAGAAATAGCACATATGAGTATGGAAATTACATAGAGCAACACTAAATGGTTTATTGTCAAACATATCAAACATACAATAGTTCAAACCAAGGTAACCTCATAAGGTTTACATGCAAATCACACAACAATATTTTACATAATTTCATAAGTTCATCCCCAAACAAGGGGGCATATGGGTCATATAATCATAAAGCAAAGTATAGTAAGGTTTCATAAAAACATATATATATATATATATATATATATATATATATATATATATATATATATATATATATATATATATATATATATATATATATATATATATATATATATATATATATATATATATATATATATATATATATATATATATATATATATATATATATATATATATATATATATATATATATATATATATATATATATATATATATATATATATATATATATATATATATATATATATATATATATATATATATATATATATATATATATATATATATATATATATATATATATATATATATATATATATATATATATATATATATATATATATATATATATATATATATATATATATATATATATATATATATATATATATATATATATATATATATATATATATATATATATATATATATATATATATATATATATATATATATATATATATATATATATATATATATATATATATATATATATATATATATATATATATATATATATATATATATATATATATATATATATATATATATATATATATATATATATATATATATATATATATATATATATATATATATATATATATATATATATATATATATATATATATATATATATATATATATATATATATATATATATATATATATATATATATATATATATATATATATATATATATATATATATATATATATATATATATATATATATATATATATATATATATATATATATATATATATATATATATATATATATATATATATATATATATATATATATATATATATATATATATATATATATATATATATATATATATATATATATATATATATATATATATATATATATATATATATATATATATATATATATATATATATATATATATATATATATATATATATATATATATATATATATATATATATATATATCTTACCGAGTATTATAATTATTTACACAATTAATAACGTATAATATATATGTTAGATATAAATTTGTGGTGTTTAATTGTAATTTAGTTAAGACAAAGAAAGAAGAAAAGGACTAGACGATGAACCTTCACAAAACCGCACTAAAGGGGGAGATTGTTAGCATTAAATTAATTAGTTAGTGCGTGTTTTGTAACTATGTAATAGTTTAGACCTTTTAATTAAATGCATGGAGGGGTTAGTGTGTAATTAGAGAAGGACCTCAATGTAAATAGGGAGAGTGGTTAAGTGTAACTTACTCCCCTATATAAACCCCTCTACCCTTTGTATTTCCCAAGCCTTTAATCATTAATTCCATACCAACTTCTCTCTAACTTCTCCTTCCACCTCCAACACACACAAACACACACTAGATCTAGATTCAACATATATCACACAAGGTTCCCTCCAAAACGGGGTGTGCACATCATCAAATATCGCACAAGGTTCCCTCCAAAACGGGGTGCGTACATCAATATCAACATCATCAACAACATCATTATCAACAATTACAACAAACACAGTAACCAAATCAAGGTACTGGGATCATTTCCCATAAACACTCACATAAGCAGTTATCTATATAAGTATATATATAAATACATATATATAAGTACACTTTCCAGCCCGAATCTCAATTGAGTAGGGAGTTACGAAAACTCACCTTATTCTTGATAATTCAACAGCAAAGTAGAAGAGATTGATGTAGTCAATGATGACGAGTGAGTCAACTGGCCACGTTACGTATTCCCTAATTTCAATGTGAATTGATTTATATTCGTGCTAAATTCCAAATATAGACATACAACTATAAGGTTATCTTTTTAATACGCTTGTCAACGTAATTTACTTCCTGTGTTTTTATAAGTCTTTGAATTTATCTTTAAGTATCATTTCAAGTATTTTCTAAATGAAAACTCATTTATGTTGCAAAAATTTAAAAGGACTAAATTGTCATTCTTGAAACTTGAGGGGCTAAATTGTCATTCTTGAAACTTGAGGGGCTAAATTGTCATTCTTGAAACTTGAGGGGCTAAATTGTCATTCTTGAAACTTGAGGGGCTAAATTGTCATTCTTGAAACTTGAGGGGCTAAATTGTCATTCTTGAAACTTGAGGGGCTAAATTGTCATTCTTGAAACTTGAGGGGCTAAATTGTCATTCTTGAAACTTGAGGGGCTAAATTGTCATTCTTGAAACTTGAGGGGCTAAATTGTCATTCTTGAAACTTGAGGGGCTAAATTGTCATTCTTGAAACTTGAGGGGCTAAATTGTCATTCTTGAAACTTGAGGGGCTAAATTGTCATTCTTGAAACTTGAGGGGCTAAATTGTCATTCTTGAAACTTGAGGGGCTAAATTGTCATTCTTGAAACTTGAGGGGCTAAATTGTCATTCTTGAAACTTGAGGGGCTAAATTGTCATTCTTGAAACTTGAGGGGCTAAATTGTCATTCTTGAAACTTGAGGGGCTAAATTGTCATTCTTGAAACTTGAGGGGCTAAATTGTCATTCTTGAAACTTGAGGGGCTAAATTGTCATTCTTGAAACTTGAGGGGCTAAATTGTCATTCTTGAAACTTGAGGGGCTAAATTGTCATTCTTGAAACTTGAGGGGCTAAATTGTCATTCTTGAAACTTGAGGGGCTAAATTGTCATTCTTGAAACTTGAGGGGCTAAATTGTCATTCTTGAAACTTGAGGGGCTAAATTGTCATTCTTGAAACTTGAGGGGCTAAATTGTCATTCTTGAAACTTGAGGGGCTAAATTGTCATTCTTGAAACTTGAGGGGCTAAATTGTCATTCTTGAAACTTGAGGGGCTAAATTGTCATTCTTGAAACTTGAGGGGCTAAATTGTCATTCTTGAAACTTGAGGGGCTAAATTGTCATTCTTGAAACTTGAGGGGCTAAATTGTCATTCTTGAAACTTGAGGGGCTAAATTGTCATTCTTGAAACTTGAGGGGCTAAATTGTCATTCTTGAAACTTGAGGGGCTAAATTGTCATTCTTGAAACTTGAGGGGCTAAATTGTCATTCTTGAAACTTGAGGGGCTAAATTGTCATTCTTGAAACTTGAGGGGCTAAATTGTCATTCTTGAAACTTGAGGGGCTAAATTGTCATTCTTGAAACTTGAGGGGCTAAATTGTCATTCTTGAAACTTGAGGGGCTAAATTGTCATTCTTGAAACTTGAGGGGCTAAATTGTCATTCTTGAAACTTGAGGGGCTAAATTGTCATTCTTGAAACTTATAACAAGAAGGGGGAAGATGATTTTAGACTTATAGAATGCTAAATTGAGAGAGAATGAAGTTTAAGGTGTAAGTATTTGTGATAACTTAAGTCTAGTATTTATAGTAAAATGTTTTGAAAGATATTTAGTAAAACCTGTATTAGTGAAGAATTTACCAAAACCTGTATTAGTGAAGAATTTACCAAAACCTGTATTAGTGAAGAATTTACCAAACCCGGTATTAGTGAAGAATTTACCAAAACCTGTATTAGTGAAGAATTTACCAAAACCTGTATTAGTGAAGAATTTACCAAAACCTGTATTAGTGAAGAATTTACCAAACCCGGTATTAGTGAAGAATTTACCAAACCCGGTATTAGTGAAGAATTTACCAAACCCGGTATTAGTGAAGAATTTACCAAAACCTGTATTAGTGAAGAATTTACCAAAACCTGTATTAGTGAAGAATTTACCAAAACCTGTATTAGTGAAGAATTTACCAAAACCTGTATTAGTGAAGAATTTACCAAAACCTGTATTAGTGAAGAATTTACCAAAACCTGTATTAGTGAAGAATTTACCAAACCCGGTATTAGTGAAGAATTTACCAAACCCGGTATTAGTGAAGAATTTACCAAAACCTGTATTAGTGAAGAATTTACCAAACCCGGTATTAGTGAAGAATTTACCAAACCCGGTATTAGTGAAGAATTTACCAAACCCGGTATTAGTGAAGAATTTACCAAAACCTGTATTAGTGAAGAATTTACCAAAACCTGTATTAGTGAAGAATTTACCAAACCCGGTATTAGTGAAGAATTTACCAAAACCTGTATTAGTGAAGAATTTACCAAAACCTGTATTAGTGAAGAATTTACCAAAACCTGTATTAGTGAAGAATTTACCAAAACCTGTATTAGTGAAGAATTTACCAAACCCGGTATTAGTGAAGAATTTACCAAAACCTGTATTAGTGAAGAATTTACCAAACCCGGTATTAGTGAAGAATTTACCAAACCCGGTATTAGTGAAGAATTTACCAAAACCTGTATTAGTGAAGAATTTACCAAAACCTGTATTAGTGAAGAATTTACCAAAACCTGTATTAGTGAAGAATTTACCAAAACCTGTATTAGTGAAGAATTTACCAAACCCGGTATTAGTGAAGAATTTACCAAAACCTGTATTAGTGAAGAATTTACCAAACCCGGTATTAGTGAAGAATTTACCAAAACCTGTATTAGTGAAGAATTTACCAAAACCTGTATTAGTGAAGAATTTACCAAACCCGGTATTAGTGAAGAATTTACCAAAACCTGTATTAGTGAAGAATTTACCAAAACCTGTATTAGTGAAGAATTTACCAAAACCTGTATTAGTGAAGAATTTACCAAAACCTGTATTAGTGAAGAATTTACCAAAACCTGTATTAGTGAAGAATTTACCAAAACCTGTATTAGTGAAGAATTTACCAAAACCTGTATTAGTGAAGAATTTACCAAAACCTGTATTAGTGAAGAATTTACCAAAACCTGTATTAGTGAAGAATTTACCAAAACCTGTATTAGTGAAGAATTTACCAAACCCGGTATTAGTGAAGAATTTACCAAAACCTGTATTAGTGAAGAATTTACCAAAACCTGTATTAGTGAAGAATTTACCAAAACCTGTATTAGTGAAGAATTTACCAAACCCGGTATTAGTGAAGAATTTACCAAAACCTGTATTAGTGAAGAATTTACCAAAACCTGTATTAGTGAAGAATTTACCAAACCCGGTATTAGTGAAGAATTTACCAAACCCGGTATTAGTGAAGAATTTACCAAAACCTGTATTAGTGAAGAATTTACCAAAACCTGTATTAGTGAAGAATTTACCAAACCCGGTATTAGTGAAGAATTTACCAAACCCGGTATTAGTGAAGAATTTACCAAAACCTGTATTAGTGAAGAATTTACCAAAACCTGTATTAGTGAAGAATTTACCAAAACCTGTATTAGTGAAGAATTTACCAAAACCTGTATTAGTGAAGAATTTACCAAAACCTGTATTAGTGAAGAATTTACCAAAACCTGTATTAGTGAAGAATTTACCAAAACCTGTATTAGTGAAGAATTTACCAAACCCGGTATTAGTGAAGAATTTACCAAAACCTGTATTAGTGAAGAATTTACCAAAACCTGTATTAGTGAAGAATTTACCAAAACCTGTATTAGTGAAGAATTTACCAAAACCTGTATTAGTGAAGAATTTACCAAAACCTGTATTAGTGAAGAATTTACCAAAACCTGTATTAGTGAAGAATTTACCAAAACCTGTATTAGTGAAGAATTTACCAAAACCTGTATTAGTGAAGAATTTACCAAAACCTGTATTAGTGAAGAATTTACCAAAACCTGTATTAGTGAAGAATTTACCAAAACCTGTATTAGTGAAGAATTTACCAAAACCTGTATTAGTGAAGAATTTACCAAAACCTGTATTAGTGAAGAATTTACCAAAACCTGTATTAGTGAAGAATTTACCAAAACCTGTATTAGTGAAGAATTTACCAAAACCTGTATTAGTGAAGAATTTACCAAAACCTGTATTAGTGAAGAATTTACCAAAACCTGTATTAGTGAAGAATTTACCAAAACCTGTATTAGTGAAGAATTTACCAAAACCTGTATTAGTGAAGAATTTACCAAAACCTGTATTAGTGAAGAATTTACCAAAACCTGTATTAGTGAAGAATTTACCAAAACCTGTATTAGTGAAGAATTTACCAAAACCTGTATTAGTGAAGAATTTACCAAAACCTGTATTAGTGAAGAATTTACCAAAACCTGTATTAGTGAAGAATTTACCAAAACCTGTATTAGTGAAGAATTTACCAAAACCTGTATTAGTGAAGAATTTACCAAAACCTGTATTAGTGAAGAATTTACCAAAACCTGTATTAGTGAAGAATTTACCAAAACCTGTATTAGTGAAGAATTTACCAAAACCTGTATTAGTGAAGAATTTACCAAAACCTGTATTAGTGAAGAATTTACCAAAACCTGTATTAGTGAAGAATTTACCAAAACCTGTATTAGTGAAGAATTTACCAAAACCTGTATTAGTGAAGAATTTACCAAACCCGGTATTAGTGAAGAATTTACCAAAACCTGTATTAGTGAAGAATTTACCAAACCCGGTATTAGTGAAGAATTTACCAAAACCTGTATTAGTGAAGATTTTACCAAAACCGGTAATTCTTCATAATTTCTCAAATTTTGTTAAATGGCTTTGTGGTTGTGTGTTTGTAACACCCGTCGTTTAAAAATATGGGTTTTCAAAAATTTTTCACCTAACGGTGTCATATTGCGGAAGAAAGGACCTTAAAAGTCAAAACCAATAAAACATTTTGGTTTCTGCATTTAGTTGGTGTTACTTGCGACATCATAAAATAGTTCAAATGAAAACCCAACGGTTGCCCAACATAAAACAACCGTTCACACATCACTACATAAACTCGACATTAAATACGAAATGTAACGAATGTCTAAAGTAAGCATCGTCTAAGGGTAGCTAAGGCTCCTGCATTGCATCTACCCAAGCTCACACGTCCTGCATCTAGATTCCATCAAGCTAAACCTGAGGGAACAACCACATTAAAAGAAACAAGTGTTAGCTATAAGAATAGCTAAGTAAGATAACACTTAATTTAAAGCAATTGTCCAATTAAAACAATCTTCATTATTAGACAAGTTTTATTAGGCACAACACACATCACACGTTCACACATATACTGCATTTCAACTTCGTTTCAATTAGGATCATCATCCTAAATGTGCCTATCCTGCATTAGTTCCCACATTATCACACATATCTTCGTTATCTGCTTTATTAGTTCACACATTGTCACACGTATCTTCGTTAACTGCATATAAGTGTGCCCTGCATCACACCCGACTGGATGATTAGTCAAAAGACTACTCATCTTACGTCGTTAAGGAATGGCAAGCCAATCCTTGAGTAATCCGTATGTGGAGGTTGGTCAAACCTCTCGTATTACTCGCCCTGCGTTATAAAGACCATGTTGCGAGGAGCCACCCAAGCAACAACTGCATCTACGCACTCGCCCGGCTAAGGCTAGTACGGGTTAAGCTTAACACTGTTCACTGCATCTGTTTTATGAGCTCAATTTCACACATATAGATTGGGTCCCTGCATTCCCAAACATTCACACACATATAGTCTAGGTAACACACATTCCTAGACAATCACACACTTTAACTTCATTACGTTTGGATCCTTAAACGTGCAAGTGACATAGCAACCTAGCAAGACTAGTGAACTAGGTGTACAGGTCAATCATGCATATCACACATCAACTTCATTTCTACATATATCATGCGTATCAACATACTTCATTAAACTACATTAACTGCATAGCTACATACTACATTAAACATTACTGCAATACACTACAATAGGGACTGCATCTCAGGTCTCATGGTCAACTGCATAACCCATAATACCTCCCAAGTAACCCTTAAACCCACATACAATAATAAGGTACCGAATGGAAGTGTATATGATTTGAAACCAGCTTTTAGTTGATCCCCCAGCGTGACAAAGTAGTGTATCTTACCTGATTTAGTACTATATTTCTGAAACCCTGTTTTAGTACTAAATTTCTGAAACCCTGTTTAGTACTACATTTCTGAAACCCTGTTTAAGTACTAATTTCTGAAACCCTGTTTTAGTACTATATTTCTGAAACCCTGTTTTAGTACTAAATTTCTGAAACCCTGTATTAGTACTATATTTCTGAAACCCTGTTTTAGTACTACATTTCTGAAACCCTGTTTAAGTACTACATTTCTGAAACCCTGTTTTAGTACTATATTTCTGAAACCCTGTTTAGTACTACATTTCTGAAACCCTGTTTAAGTACTACATTTCTGAAACCCTGTTTTAGTACTACATTTCTGAAACCCTGTTTTAGTACTACATTTCTGAAACCCTGTTTTAGTACTACATTTCTGAAACCCTGTTTTAGTACTATATTTCTGAAACCCTGTTTTAGTACTAAATTTCTGAAACCCTGTTTTAGTACTATATTTCTGAAACCCTGTTTTAGTACTACATTTCTGAAACCCTGTTTAAGTACTACATTTCTGAAACCCTGTTTTAGTACTATATTTCTGAAACCCTGTTTAGTACTACATTTCTGAAACCCTGTTTAAGTACTACATTTCTGAAACCCTGTTTTAGTACTATATTTCTGAAACCCTGTTTAGTACTACATTTCTGAAACCCTGTTTAAGTACTAATTTCTGAAACCCTGTTTTAGTACTATATTTCTGAAACCCTGTTTTAGTACTAATTTCTGAAACCCTGTTTTAGTACTATATTTCTGAAACCCTGTTTTAGTACTAAATTTCTGAAACCCTGTATTAGTACTATAATTCCGAAACCCTGTATTAGTACTATATTTCTGAAACCCTGTTTTAGTACTAATTTCTGAAACCCTGTTTTAGTACTACATTTCTGAAACCCTGTTTTAGTACTACATTTCTGAAACCCTGTTTTAGTACTATATTTCTGAAACCCTGTTTTAGTACTAAATTTCTGAAACCCTGTTTTAGTACTAATTTCTGAAACCCTGTTTAGTACTACATTTCTGAAACCCTGTTTAAGTACTAATTTCTGAAACCCTGTTTTAGTACTATATTTCTGAAACCCTGTTTTAGTACTAAATTTCTGAAACCCTGTATTAGTACTATAATTCCGAAACCCTGTATTAGTACTATATTTCTGAAACCCTGTTTTAGTACTAATTTCTGAAACCCTGTTTTAGTACTAATTTCTGAAACCCTGTTTTAGTACAAATTTCTGAAACCCTGTTTAGTACTACATTTCTGAAACCCTGTTTAAGTACTAATTTCTGAAACCCTGTTTTAGTACTAAATTTCTGAAACCCTGTTTTAGTACTAATTTCTGAAACCCTGTTTTAGTACTACATTTCTGAAACCCTGTTTTAGTACTAATTTCTGAAACCCTGTTTTAGTACTATATTTCTGAAACCCTGTTTTAGTACTAATTTCTGAAACCCTGTTTTAGTACTATATTTCTGAAACCCTGTTTTAGTACTAATTTCTGAAACCCTGTTTTAGTACTATATTTCTGAAACCCTGTTTTAGTACTACATTTCTGAAACCCTGTTTTAGTACTATATTTCTGAAACCCTGTTTTAGTACTAAATTTCTGAAACCCTGTTTTAGTACTACAATTCCGAAACCCTGTATTAGTTCTTAAAAAAAATGTCAACTATTATACCGAATGAGTTTGTTGAGACGGTGTTAGATTTTTTAATGGGTGAACAACCAAGTTGGGAAGAAATACGTCGTCATGATAATCACATTTGTATGTGTTGTACCAGTTCGTTTCCATGTGGAGTGGTTATTTTTGAGGAAAAACAAGTCAATGTGGAAATATTTAAGACAATTATGACACAACACAACAGTTTTCAACTTGAAATTAAGCAACTCAAATCTCAGAACAAAGAGCTCAAATCTGCTAATAATTTCAGTTTGTCTGCCATGGAAAGTCTTCAATCTGAAGTTGATCGAATCAAATTTGAGAACAAAGAGCTCAAATCTGCTAATGATCTCATTTTGCCAAACATGGAAAGTCTTCGAAAAGACAATGATCATTTGCAGTCAAAGATTATCAATTTAACCAATGAGTTGGATATTTCTTACAAAGAGCTCATTGAAACCATCCTCGAAACCCAAGTTAAAGAACTTGTTTTGCAACAACAACTTTCTAAGCTCAATCGTGATTTGCAAAACAAGTCAACTTCTTCGAAGAATAATGAGCAAACATGTTTGAAGTTAATCCAACAACTTCAAGCTCATTCCTTGTCATTGGAGACTCAACTTGCAACCAAGTCAAATCAAGTGAATCCTCCTTCAACTCGTGCTCCAATATCACCTCTTCTCAACCAAACCACTCCATCTCCAACTAAAACAAAAACCATTCCTTCAAATGCCCAACCAAACCACAATCACCCAACATTATCAACCAATACCAAGCAACACCCTTCCTTCAAAACCAAAACAAATCCTCACAACACCAAACCATCTCACCAAAACAATAAACACCCACAACCATCTTTCAAACCAGCTCATACCACTCCCAAATTCTCCAAAGACCCTCATTCCACCAAAACCAAAATCCTTCTACCTAAACCTCATCAAACCCTCAAACAAATGAACCCATATTACACACCTTGCAAGACCGGATCTCCCTTCAAGCCTATAAACAGCCATTGTCAGATATTCAAGGATTCCACCACCGGAATCATTCGCTATAAAGATCAATATGGCTGGTTCTCTCATAGTAAACCCAACCCAAGTCCTAAAAGCACTCCCATCAAGTACTCTATCTCTGAGTTATTTAAGTTTGCACCACGAATCATTCACCCTCGTGTGCAAAAAGTGCTTGACTATGCACAACCTCCTACTTCTCTTTTCAAATATCCAGTTGGACCCACCCTCACATGGGTTCCAACGTCTGGATTCAAGTAGGTGGTTGTGATTTGGCTTGTACACATAACAGTGTACAACCCGTTCAAAATCTGTTTATTTGAGACGTTACTTCATAATTAAACATTTTCATTCGCCATGTGGGACATCAATCATTGTTGCATGATGAACACCGTGTACATGTTCATCATGAGGGGGAGAAGAGTCTAAAGATTGATTATCTTTTTGAGGGGGAGCACAATGCATTGTTTGATTATTTGCTCAGTAGGTTATGCTCAATTTGAGGGGGAGCTTAAAGGAAAATTCAATTTTTGGATTAATTGTTTGTTGTTGAAAATTGTGTGTTTGAGGGGGAGCAAAAGACAAATGATAAAAGACTGTAAAGTAAGAACCAAGACATGCTTCCCACTTCATACCAAGCTTCCGCATTTCACAAGAAACCTAAGTCTTCGCCTTCACAGAATGCTTGAGAATTCAAAAAGTCAAAGTTGCTCGAAGACAATGAAGACAAAGAGAAAGCTTCAAAGTCTTCTCAACAACAAAGATTCTCAACGAAATGGGCTCATCAAGTTTTAAAGATCGAAGACGATGCAACTTTTACAATTCAAACACCAAGGGGAGAATGTTAGATATAAATTTGTGGTGTTTAATTGTAATTTAGTTAAGACAAAGAAAGAAGAAAAGGACTAGACGATGAACCTTCACAAAACCGCACTAAAGGGGGAGATTGTTAGCATTAAATTAATTAGTTAGTGCGTGTTTTGTAACTATGTAATAGTTTAGACCTTTTAATTAAATGCATGGAGGGGTTAGTGTGTAATTAGAGAAGGACCTCAATGTAAATAGGGAGGGTGGTTAAGTGTAACTTACTCCCCTATATAAACCCCTCCACCCTTTGTATTTCCCAAGCCTTTAATCATTAATTCCATACCAACTTCTCTCTAACTTACTTTCTCTCTCTAACTTCTCCTTCCACCTCCTACACACACAAACACACACTAGATCTAGATTCAACATATATCATCATTTAAGCACAATTTTATAGTTTACACTATATATAAATATATATTAATAAATATGTATATTATAATTATAGGTGGTGGACGTGAAGTGAACGTTGAACGACTTTAACTCGACTTATATCGATCTTAACTTCCTTAGCCAATCAAGGTGAGTTCCGTATCTCCCTACTCAATTGAGATTCGGGCTGAAAAGTGTACATACTTGTTTGATTGTTGATTAATTGATTGATTGAGTGTTCGATGACATTTGACTTATCGTTCGGTTGATTATACTTTCGTTTATGAATACATGTTGTGGTTTGGATAGTTGTACATACATGGAAGACGATTATGCCTTCAATGAGTTGTAGATGTGGTGGAAAGGCTGCGAGTGACCCTATATATAAGCATCTATGATTCCTTGAAAGTAGAATCGTATGAAGTGTACGTGCATTGTGTTGACGTTAACTAGATACGTTATGATATGATTCGAGATGTTATATAACTAAATGATTGCTTGTATTTGCATGTTTGCTCGTGTTTATGACGACACGTTATGGATTGTTTAATCCATATTATACCCTTATTAGACGAAAGACGTTATATTTATTGTATATATATTGTATAAGACGTGAACGTGGACGGTGGATTGACGAATCCACACCCGGTATGATCATGGCCACTTTATGACGATATTATATTAAGACGTATGACGTATATTGTATATATTATGTAAGACGTGACGGTGGATTGACGAATCCACACCCGGCATGATCATACTCGGGATACGGGTTGTTGAACCCATATTATGACGTTATTATATATATATGGACGATTATTGAGACATTGACGTTATTGTATTGACGTTGTTATATTTTATATTGACGATTATTGAGACGTTGACGTTATTGTATTGACGTTATTATATTTATATTGACGATTATTGAGACGTTGACGTTATTGTATTGACTTGTGCTAACGTATACCCTTTTAGGGTTTTCTTTGACGTGATTAGGTATTCTAATCCTCGTATATCGTTAACGGTTGATATCCGACACTTGATTCCTATTACTTACCCCTACGAACTCACCAACTTTATGTTGACGCGTTTTAGTACACTTTTCAGGTGAACAGGTAAATCAAAGACGTATTGGATGTTTCACTGCATGCTAGGATTGGACTTGGACTTTTCCTTGGATCCGTGATCCATTATTTCCCGCTTAAGGGTTATGCTTATGTGTGATCCGGTACTTGCATTCTTGAATGGTTAGTATGGATTATAGAATCCTATTTATGCATTTAGTTTTACTCTACATAATTTCCATGTCGTGTTGTGCTTTTCTTGTGATATCCCATTATTCCGTCTTGTTGGGGTGTTACAATATGCAATTTATCTATAATTACATTATTACTATATTATATAAAAAACTATATTATAAGTTAATAAATTTAATTTTTTCTACCAATAAACTAAAACATGATTGTAGCCTTCTTTAATCTACACGTGACACTATATTAAAATGACAAGTGTCGTTATAATCATTAAAAAAACCTATTTAATAAATTCCTTATATTAGTTACATTTATATTTGTATTTGACTAGAATATTTATAAGTTAATAAATTTAATTTTTTCTACCAATAAACTAAAACATGATTGTAGCCTTCTTTAATCTACACGTGACACTATATTAAAATGACAAGTGTCGTTATAATCATTAAAAAAACCTATTTAATAAATTCCTTATATTAGTTACATTTATATTTGTATTTGACTAGAATATTTATAAGTTAATAAATTTAATTTTTTCTACCAATAAACTAAAACATGATTGTAGCCTTCTTTAATCTACACGTGACACTATATTAAAATGACAAGTGTCGTTATAATCATTAAAAAAACCTATTTAATAAATTCCTTATATTAGTTACATTTATATTTGTATTTGACTAGAATATTTATAAGTTAATAAATTTAATTTTTTCTACCAATAAACTAAAACATGATTGTAGCCTTCTTTAATCTACACGTGACACTATATTAAAATGACAAGTGTCGTTATAATCATTAAAAAAACCTATTTAATAAATTCCTTATATTAGTTACATTTATATTTGTATTTGACTAGAATATTTATAAGTTAATAAATTTAATTTTTTCTACCAATAAACTAAAACATGATTGTAGCCTTCTTTAATCTACACGTGACACTATATTAAAATGACAAGTGTCGTTATAATCATTAAAAAAACCTATTTAATAAATTCCTTATATTAGTTACATTTATATTTGTATTTGACTAGAATATTTATAAGTTAATAAATTTAATTTTTTCTACCAATAAACTAAAACATGATTGTAGCCTTCTTTAATCTACACGTGACACTATATTAAAATGACAAGTGTCGTTATAATCATTAAAAAAACCTATTTAATAAATTCCTTATATTAGTTACATTTATATTTGTATTTGACTAGAATATTTATAAGTTAATAAATTTAATTTTTTCTACCAATAAACTAAAACATGATTGTAGCCTTCTTTAATCTACACGTGACACTATATTAAAATGACAAGTGTCGTTATAATCATTAAAAAAACCTATTTAATAAATTCCTTATATTAGTTACATTTATATTTGTATTTGACTAGAATATTTATAAGTTAATAAATTTAATTTTTTCTACCAATAAAC
This sequence comes from Erigeron breviscapus, assembly GCA_034093135.1. Taxonomy (NCBI): domain Eukaryota; kingdom Viridiplantae; phylum Streptophyta; class Magnoliopsida; order Asterales; family Asteraceae; genus Erigeron; species Erigeron breviscapus. The sequence goes on from CM067167.1 coordinate 275,106,705, forward strand.
TAAAACATGATTGTAGCCTTCTTTAATCTACACGTGACACTATATTAAAATGACAAGTGTCGTTATAATCATTAAAAAAACCTATTTAATAAATTCCTTATATTAGTTACATTTATATTTGTATCTTCTAGTATTAGTTGTTTGTTACTTGTCTTTTATTTATTTATTATTTAATTTAGATTTAGATATGTAGTCGTCCTTCGTAATGTTATATCCTAGTCCGATTCGGTTTGAAAATATGGTCATCTTTTTATAGTTTGCTTGATATTTTATCTAACTAATCGTTAGTGTATATGCAATTTTCCACGATTTCGCATAACATCTTGGAGGTTCGCCTATGAATTATCAAGATTATTGATTCCTAAAATAGTACCTATCTACCAATAAACTAAAATATGATTGTAGCCTTCTTTAATCTACACGTGACACTATATTAAAACGACAAGTGTCGTTATAATCATTAAAAAAACCTATTTAATAAATTCCTTATATTAGTTACATTTATATTTGTATTTGACTAGAATATTTATAAGTTAATAAATTTAATTTTTTCTACCAATAAACTAAAACATGATTGTAGCCTTCTTTAATCTACACGTGACACTATATTAAAATGACAAGTGTCGTTATAATCATTAAAAAAACCTATTTAATAAATTCCTTATATTAGTTACATTTATATTTGTATTTGATTTGACTAGAATATTTATAAGTTAATAAATTTAATTTTTAAATTAAATATGTCCATGTTAATGATAAAAAGGAATCGCCGAATGATGTTCTATTAACTATAAGTTGATATCTTTATTTTCGTATTTGACTAGGATATTATAATTCAATAAATTTAATTTTGAAATTAAATATGTCCATGTTAATGATAAAAAGGAATCGCCGAATGATGTTCTATTAACTATAAGTTGATATCTTTATTTTCGTATTTGACTAGGATATTATAATTCAATAAATTTAATTTTTTCTACCAATAAACTAAAACATGATTGTAGCCTTCTTTAATCTACACGTGACACTATATTAAAATGACAAGTGTCGTTATAATCATTAAAAAAACCTATTTAATAAATTCCTTATATTAGTTACATTTATATTTGTATTTGACTAGAATATTTATAAGTTAATAAATTTAATTTTTTCTACCAATAAACTAAAACATGATTGTAGCCTTCTTTAATCTACACGTGACACTATATTAAAATGACAAGTGTCGTTATAATCATTAAAAAAACCTATTTAATAAATTCCTTATATTAGTTACATTTATATTTGTATTTGACTAGAATATTTATAAGTTAATAAATTTAATTTTTTCTACCAATAAACTAAAACATGATTGTAGCCTTCTTTAATCTACACGTGACACTATATTAAAATGACAAGTGTCGTTATAATCATTAAAAAAACCTATTTAATAAATTCCTTATATTAGTTACATTTATATTTGTATTTGACTAGAATATTTATAAGTTAATAAATTTAATTTTTTCTACCAATAAACTAAAACATGATTGTAGCCTTCTTTAATCTACACGTGACACTATATTAAAATGACAAGTGTCGTTATAATCATTAAAAAAACCTATTTAATAAATTCCTTATATTAGTTACATTTATATTTGTATTTGACTAGAATATTTATAAGTTAATAAATTTAATTTTTTCTACCAATAAACTAAAACATGATTGTAGCCTTCTTTAATCTACACGTGACACTATATTAAAATGACAAGTGTCGTTATAATCATTAAAAAAACCTATTTAATAAATTCCTTATATTAGTTACATTTATATTTGTATTTGACTAGAATATTTATAAGTTAATAAATTTAATTTTTTCTACCAATAAACTAAAACATGATTGTAGCCTTCTTTAATCTACACGTGACACTATATTAAAATGACAAGTGTCGTTATAATCATTAAAAAAACCTATTTAATAAATTCCTTATATTAGTTACATTTATATTTGTATTTGACTAGAATATTTATAAGTTAATAAATTTAATTTTTTCTACCAATAAACTAAAACATGATTGTAGCCTTCTTTAATCTACACGTGACACTATATTAAAATGACAAGTGTCGTTATAATCATTAAAAAAACCTATTTAATAAATTCCTTATATTAGTTACATTTATATTTGTATTTGACTAGAATATTTATAAGTTAATAAATTTAATTTTGCAAACTAAGATATCCATATTTTTGAGTTTTGATTAGGAGGCCTAATAAATAGACCTACTAATTAGCCTAACCATTAATATATTGACATGTGTACAAATCACTAATTAATCTAAAACATAAATAAATCTCTTCCCAAATTACCCGTAATACTAATGTACGCCACTTTTCTTTCTTTCTTTTTTTAATAAAAAATTTTATTTATTCATTTAATTAACATGTTTTCTTATTGATTTATAAATTAAAAGATTGACAATTTCAGAATCATTAGTTTAACAATATTATATTATATTATATATAACATTCAGCCATGCATATCATTAGGTAAAACACGACATCACATCATTAGCAACTGTAATATAACAAGTAATAAAAACAAACTCTTTATATACGAATAGGGAAAAAGGAACAAAGAAATTTATGTCCATGGTGCTCTCGAATACAGATAATTTACCATCTATTATATACATTGATCACTTCACAGTAAATGGCTTCAATTTGATAATTGTATTTACAAAATATAATAATGATTAATACAACCTTTTGAATGATCGACTTACATGGAGGAGATATTTATATAATGATTAAGATTTAAGAAGTAAAATATATAATAATGATTAAGAAGAAGATCGACTCACATGGAGGAGATATTTATATAATGATTAAGAAGAAGATCGACTCACACGCAGGAGATATATACATATGTAGAAGGGTTTTTAATATGGAAGCAATATATGTATAATCGTATATGTATTTTATAGTCAAAGAAAAGGTTTAATTTTAGGTGTGTTGATGATAAGGGTATAGTAGTAATAACATTAATTAATTAATGGGCTCATTGTTAGGTTAATTTTTAGGTGTTTTTTTTAGGCCTCCTAATCATTTTTGATTTTTTTAATAAAATCTATTAGTTTCCTAAAATTCTTAAGACTTCTATAAATTCGATGCCTACATGTATATCTATTATTACGTATCATTCTACTCATCGCTTATATTTGTTCATCTCTTAGGGAGTATATTACTGGTAAGCTTATAATAATCCTTTTTCTTAATTTTGATTATTTTCTTGGTCATTATTATCTATACCCATGGCTTATAGATTTTCATCTCTTAAGGAGCATAATAACTTTTCTTTATTCTTTTTATGATCATCAACTCTGTTTTTATGGTTTTAGGTAATAAAAGTTATCTATATTATTTGAATGGTTTTTAAGTTATATGTTTAATCTGGCTACAAGTTTATGATAGATTTATTAGATTTAGATTAATTGATTTAGCTTTCTTTCTATGTTTTTCTTGATTACATACTGTAATTTTTGCTACCATTAGTCAGACATAGTGGTTCTTTAATCGACACATGTCATATTATTTAAGCGACATGTGTCCCTTTTAAACTATATCCTAATCCTACTTTGTTTCTTTCTTATCTATACTTACTTACTATATATATTTATTGAAAAATTTGTTAGTTATTTAAATTGTTAACTTCGTAGTAGTTCATACAAAACTAAAACGAGTTCTAATGTCCATATTATGTTTGGAATTTTTCTTTTAATGTTTATCAAATTTAGTGACTATTTTAATATAAAATTCAATTAATCATTATTTTAATATCTTTAATTTATTTATAAATTATAAAAGTAAAACTTATTTATTCTAATCCACGTAATATGTTAATTTAATAAATATAAAATAACAATATATCTATGTTTCGAACTTATAATTATCTACTAACCTAAAAAACGTGGTTTATAATGACATAAATGTTTACCATCAAAAGCTTAAATTAATCATTACCAATATTAGAAGTAATATTAAATCTTAACTAATATTTTTATGAAAAATGTCTTTCGCTTTTAGTCTAATATTGGAAAGACGAGATGCATGTGATGTATCATGATTAAATATTAGTTGTTTATATAAACTAATCTTTACAATATGTGTACAAATAAACCGTACATCGTACGGGTATTAGTACTAGTATAATAATATGTGTTGAGTGATGACTTTGTAACATCCGTAAATTTTGACCCGTTGACTTTATGTGTAATTTGACTAACAAATTGAGTTAATGAATTAATTGGGTCGTTTTGTGAGTTAAATGGCAATGTGGTATATTCGGGTCGATAATATGTGTTGGTCGGTATTTAAATGTGTAGCTATTGTGTTGTGACTTGTGAAGGGAGCGGGTCGGCCCGTGGGTAGTCCAAGACCCACCAGCCACCCAATGACCCATTCCCCCCCCCCTTTATTCCTTTCTCCCCCTCTCATTCTCATTTCTATCTATCTATCTCTTTCTCTCTTTCTCTCAAAAACAAAGCAAGATCATTCTTCTCTTCTCCCTACCATCTACTTAGTGTTTAGAAAGGGTATAACACTAGATTCATCGCCATCTATACCACATTATCGTCATATCGAAGAATCAAAAGGTGGAAGTCTTGCATTTTTGTCCATTTGACCTAATTTCGGGTTCTAGCTCAAGGAGAAGTTTTGGTAAGTCAAATTCATCCCATTTATACCTACTTATGTTTGTTTATGCATTTCTAGTCATCTTGAACTTTTACAAGTCCTAAATCGGCTTAAATCTCGTTTTAGGTCAAATTAGGGTTTAAATTAGGGTTTGAAGGTTTTGGGTATGATTTTGATGTTTTGGTTGAATTTGTGGATTGGGTTATGTTTATTTATGGTTAATGGTGTTTAATTATGCTTCAAATCAAGTTACAAGGCGTTACAAATCGTTTTGGATGTCTTATGGGTTGTTTTTGGGTTTTTGGTTCGGTCTGCTGCTGCTGCTGCTGCTTCTGGCCAGAACTGGGCCACTGCGGCGCAGTGGCTAGGGCCTGCAAGTCATAGCCCACTGCGGCGCAGTGGCTAGGGCCTGGTCAAGTCATGGTTAGCCCACTGCGGCGCAGTGAGCTTGGCAAAGGCTCACTGCGGCGCAGTACCATACTTCTGGTCCTGGTCTGACTTAGCCACTGCGGCGCAGTGAGCTTGGTTTTGGCTCACTGCGACGCAGTGGATAGTTACTGGGAAAGTACGCGCGTCGATTTTCAAACGTTAATAACTTTTGATCCGTAAGTCCAAATAAGTCGTATGACCTGTCGTTGGAATCGTAAGAGAGTCTAGTTTCTAGTAGTAACACTCTTTTTGTATGAATCTTTTGTGGTTTATGATTGATGAATGTTGATAGTTGGCTTATGTTTGAGGAATGTTGATAGTAGGCATATGGTTGATGAATGTTGATAGTTGGCTTATGTTTGAGGAATGTTGATAGTTGGCTTATGTTTGATGAATGTTGATAATTGGCTTATGTTTGATGAATATTGATAGTTGGCTTATGTTTGATGAATGTTGATAATTGGCTTATGTTGGATGAATATTGATTGTTGGCTTATGTTTGATGGAATGTTGATAGTTGGCTTATGTTTGAGGAATGTTGATAGTTGGCTTATGTTTGATGGAATGTTGATAGTTGGCTTATGATTGATGAATGTTGATAGTAGGCATATGGTTGATGAATGTTGATAGTTGGCTTATGTTTGAGGAATGTTGATAGTTGGCTTATGTTTGATGAATGTTGATAGTTGGCTTATGTTTGAGGAATGTTGATAGTTGGCTTATGTTTGATGAATGTTGATAATTGGCTTATGTTTGAGGAATATTGATAGTTGGCTTATGTTTGATGAATGTTGATAATTGGCTTATGTTGGATGAATATTGATTGTTGGCTTATGTTTGACGAATGTTGATAGTTGGCTTATGTTTGAGGAATGTTGATAGTAGGCATATGGTTGATGAATGTTGATAGTTGGCTTATGTTTGAGGAATGTTGATAGTTGGCTTATGTTTGATGAATGTTGATAATTGGCTTATGTTTGATGAATATTGATAGTAGGCATATGGTTGATGAATGTTGATAGTTGGCTTATGTTTGAGGAATGTTGATAGTTGGCTTATGTTTGATGAATGTTGATAATTGGCTTATGTTGGATGAATATTGATTGTTGGCTTATGTTTGATGGAATGTTGATAGTTGGCTTATGTTTGAGGAATGTTGATAGTTGGCTTATGTTTGAGGAATGTTGATAGTTGGCTTATATTGATGAATGTTGATAGTTGGCTTATGATTGATGAATGTTGATAGTAGGCTTATGGTTGATGAATGTTGATAGTTGGCTTATGTTTGAGGAATGTTGATAGTTGGCTTATGTTTGAGGAATGTTGATAGTTGGCTTATGTTGGATGAATATTGATTGTTGGCACAGGTTCATCGTATATTGATTGATGGCACAGGTTCATCGTATATTGATTGTTGGTTTATGATTTATGCATTTACATTTGATTGTAAGCATTGCATACATCGTTGATGAGCCCTCGGCAGGGGATTGCCGACATCCTGGTGCATAGATGTATGCACCCATTTTGGATGTAGAACGTGACCCCGAGTATATAGACATATATATCTCGATGATTTTGAGATACAGCCTTGTTCATTGTAATGACAGAAGGGTATCGTTGCATAGGTGACGGAGTTCACGCATAGGATAGGCATGTTGGCTTATTCATGCATTGGCACTTACTTTGATTCATATATCATTTGTGCATTCTCCTCACGCATTTACTAGTCTTGTGTAATCTTGTTGTTGGACGATATTGTGTTGCTTAGAGGCTCGCTGTAAGTCATGCCTAGCCTCTATTCGTATATTGTGATTATTATCGTGGGTTCTTTACGAATCATTACTACGAACTCACCAACCTTGTGTTGACTATGCTTAGTACACTTTTCAGGTAATCAGGTTCTCCCAGGGCGTGGAGTTTAGTTTCTTCGCTTGCGGTTTAACCCGGACTATGGACCTCATGGATCAAGGATTCATTGGCCTGCCTTTTGCATTATACTTAGGATCGTTTGCCATCTTTGGATATTATTATGTTAACTTTGATGGCTATTTGCTCCTGTTGTATTTTGTTACTTGCTTCGTTATGTTTTGGATTCACCGAATCTTTAATTGCATTTAGTTTGTTCTATTGTAATTCCACCTGGTGCTATGTGTTTTCCGTGATATTCCGAGCCTCGGCTTGGGGTGTTACAGAATGGTGGCCCATGCGTGGTCGTAGAGAATTAGGCGGTTTGACCTAGACTACGGCTTAAGTTAAAACTCTTCATATAGCATGCATGGTTAGGAATTCGTGTGCAATGTGAATTATGTGAATCCCCGTGTGAGTTCGTAGTTAAGACCTATTGTATGATAGCTTGAATTCAATGTGATGAATGTGAATTGTAGTTAATATGGGTTGTTGTTGTTAATTGTTGGAACTAATGTGATGATTTAGGGCAAAATGATGGGATGCCATTAACTTAGTATAATATTGTGGCAACCCTAAAAGAACCCGATCAACTCTTTTATGGTTACCCGATATTATAGCAAGTTCATGACATCATGGATTGCGCACGTGTGGCTTAAAGTATAATAAGGAACCGATATGCTTAATGGAAGTTGATTAGGTGGAAGGTTAGCCGTTGGTACACCTTGTATACATACCCGGTCAATAACTAGAGAGCATATCGAATTCGGATTATACTTTGAATCATTTGTGTTAGTTGTTTAATTGCATGATATTATGAGCATGATTACTTGATGTTATGATATGTAAAAATCCCTTATGATGCTAACACTTTTGCCTTAGCATAATGTTATGAAATGAGTATGTGGTATCGGTATGAGAGCATTGACTACTTGTGTGGCTAACATGTGAGCATTTGAGACTAACTCTCGGGTCAACGTGTCACTTGTTTTATAGAAATGGCGAGACCAAGGAGAGTCGGAACGAACTATAGGGCCGAAGAGGAAGAACCGCAACCGGAAGCTCAACCGGAAGTGCAAGGAGGTAGGGGCCGTGGTAGGGGCCGTGGTAGGGCGTGGTAGGTCGTGGTAGGGGCCGTGGTAGGGGTCGTGGTGGAGTTCCTGAGCCAAACTTGGCTGAGGTAATCGCTCAAACGGTCGCCGGCATCATGCCAACCATCATTGCTCAAGTCACGGCAAGTCTTGGGCAAAATAATGTGGCTCAAAACAATGAAGCCCCAGAAAACGTAGATAATGAAAATGCTCAACCCCATGATGTAGAAAATGAAGAAGAGGGACCAGTGGGTGTTAATGTCGGAATGCCCATGAATAATCAATATGGGGGATACCGTCAAGGGTGCATATTTAAAGATTTTAAAAGTTGTGGGGCACCGGAGTTCGATGGGAAAGGGGGTCCCACGGAATGTATAAGGTGGTTTGAAGCGATAGAGGCGGTGATTGAAAGGAGTCATTGCACCTATGATGACCGGATTTCCTATGCATCCGGCATGTTTAGGCATGACGCCTTGAGTTGGTGGAACCAAGAAATAACCTTGGGACGGACTCATAACTTGGAGTGGATCGACTTCAAGAACAAAGTAAAAGCAAAGTTTTGTCCTCCCTATGAACTACAAAACTTAACCATTGAATTTGCAAATCTCAACATGGAGGGAGCCGACTACAAGGGCTATGTGAGACGATTTCAAGAGTTGTCCACCCTCATTCCTCACTTGGTGGGTACCGAGTCACAGGCCATCCAGAAGTTTGTATTGGGCTTGAATCCTCAAGTCCGATCTTATGTAAACTCCAACATGCCTACTTCTTTGGCTAATGCGGTCAACCAAGCCGGGAGTGTGACGGAAGATTTATTGAGGTGTGGCGTTTTGAGTAAATCCTCATCTAGCAAGAGGAAAGAAGTGGGAGAGTCGAGCGGAGTAAGGAAAGTGGGGAGGTTTGACCCCAAGAATGCAAATAGGGGTAGAATAATGGCGGCGGTGGAGCCAACTAGGAAAGCTTTCCCGGGACCCTATCCCTTCTGTGGGAGATGCAACCAACATCACCCCGTCAATGCCCAATGCAAAGCATGCTATAATTGTAACCGAGTCGGGCACCTCTCCAGAGATTGTAGGGCTCCAAGAGCGGGCCCAACGATTGTGGCTCCTATTCGGGCCGTTCCTCCTCAAGGTAACCAAAGAAGAGGTGAGTGTTTTGAATGTGGTAGCCGTGACCACTACCGAAATAATTGTCCTCGATGGGTGGGACAACAAGTTCAAGTAGCCGTTCATCCCAATCAACTACAAATGGTCGGGCCTAATCAAAACCGGGACAACAAGGCCATCAAGTGCAACCACGCGGCCGAGCCTTTGCGGCCAATGCAAATGAAGCCCGCAATGATCCTAACGTAGTAGCAGGTACTTTTCTCCTTAATGGTCTCTATGCAACCGTCCTATTTGATTCCGGGGCCGATTATAGCCTCGTGTCTTCTAACTTTGTTCCTTTGATTGATGTGCATCCATGTGCTCTAAACTATGTGCTTGACATTGAAATGGTAAATGGGTCACTAACTAGAATTAGTCAAATACTTCGGGAGTGTGTCTTGACTTTAGAAGATGTCGACTTCTTCATTGACCTTATGCCTCTTGACATTGGTAGTTTTGATATTATAGTGGGTATGGATTGGTTGACGGCGGTGAATGCAACCATTGATTGTGGCGAGAGAGTTGTTAAGATACCTTTGTCTAACGGTAAAATTCTTAGGGTTCAAGGTGAAACCTCCGATTACTCAAACTCTAAAGTCTTTAGTGCTACCATCTCAAAGGTAGAATTGAAGACCGTCCCTATCGTTTGTGATTTTCCCGATGTTTTTCCGGATGACTTACCGGGGTTACCTCCGACCCGTGAACTTGATTTTCGTATTAATCTTATTCCCGAAGCCGCGCCCGTAGCAAAAGCCCCATATAGACTAGCTTTAACCGAAATGCAAGAGCTACAAACTCAACTCAAGGAACTCCAAGAGAAGGGTTTCATTCGCCCTAGTCAATCTCCTTGGGGTGCTCCTGTTCTCTTCGTCAAAAAGAAAGATGGGTCCTTCAGAATGTGTATCGACTACCGAGAATTAAACAAGCTCACAGTGAAGAACCGGTATCCTCTCCCAAGAATTGATGACTTGTTTGATCAACTTCAAGGAGCTAAGCACTTCTCAAAAATCGACCTTCGCTCGGGTTATCATCAACTCCGGGTACATGAAGATGACATCCCCAAAACGGCTTTTCGCACAAGGTATGGTCATTTTGAATTCACCGTAATGCCTTTTGGGTTGACTAATGCACCGGCGGTGTTCATGGACTTGATGAACCGGGTGTGTCAACCATACTTGGACAAGTCTGTCATTATATTCATTGATGACATACTTGTATACTCGAAGACGAAGGAGGAGCATGTTGAGCACTTGCGTGAAGTGCTTGAATTACTAAGGAAGGAGAAATTGTATGCAAAATTTTCCAAGTGTGAGTTTTGGTTGGAAGAGGTCCACTTCCTTGGTCACGTAGTGAGCAAGGATGGTATTCATGTGGACCCAAACAAGATTGAAGCGGTCAAGAATTGGAGAAGACCCGAAACGCCATCCGAAATCCGCCAATTCCTCGGACTGGCGGGTTACTATAGAAGATTTATTGAAAATTTCTCCCGTATTGCACAACCACTCACTATTGACTCAAAAAGAGAGAAATTTTGAATGGAGCGAAAGACAAGAGAACGCCTTCCAAACACTTAAGGATATGTTATGTGATGCTCCTATTTTGACACTACCGGATGGGATCAAAGATTTTGTGGTTTATTGTGATGCTTCGGGGCAAGGGTTGGGTTGTGTTCTTATGCAAAGGGGTAAAGTCATTGCTTATGCCTCTCGTCAATTGAAGGTGCATGAGAAGAACTACCCGACACATGATTTGGAATTGGGAGCGGTTGTGTTTGCTTTGAAGTGTTGGAGGCATTATCTCTATGGCACCAAATGTGTGATTTATACCGATCACAAAAGTCTCCAACACATCTTTAACCAAAGTGAATTGAATATGAGGCAAAGGCGTTGGTTAGAACTATTTAGTGATTATGATTGTGACATCCGTTATCACCCTGGCAAGGCAAATGTAGTAGCCGATGCCTTGAGCCGAAAGGAGAGAGTGAAGCCAAGACGGGCTAGAGCTATGAGCCTCACGGTAGGGCCAAATATTCGTGATCGGATCATTGAAGCCCAAGTTCAAGCCACCCTACCAGAAAACTTTGGAAACGAGAACCTAGATGGCATGGAACAACAATTCGACCGGAAGAATGATAATGGGCTATACATGGTTGAAAGGCTTTGGGTTCCTATTTTCGGTGACTTAAGAACACTTATTATGAATGAAGCCCACCTATCGCCTTATTCGGTCCATCCCGGGTCGGATAAGATGTACTTTGACTTGAAAGATTTGTATTGGTGGCCGGGCATGAAGCGTGATATGGCTAGGTATGTGAGTGAGTGTCTTACTTGCTTACAAGTCAAAGCCGATCACAAGAAGCCACCCGGATTGTTGGTACAACCGGTGACGCCCGAATGGAAATGGGAGCACATTTCAATGGACTTTATTACAAAACTACCGAAGACGAGAAGCGGTCGTGACACGATTTGGGTGATAGTAGATCGGTTAACGAAGTCGGCTCACTTTTTAGCCATTCGCGAAACCGATAAATTTGACACTTTGGCTCGTTTGTACATTAAGGAGGTAATATCTAAGCATGGAGTGCCGGTTTCTATCATTTCCGATAGAGATGCCCGTTTCAAATCAAAATTTTGGGAAGCCTTTCAAAAAGCCATGGGTACTCGACTTGACATGAGTACGGCGTTTCACCCTCAAACGGATGGGCAAACCGAGAGAACCATTCAAACACTTGAAGACATGTTGAGGGCATGTGCAATTGATTTCGGTGGAAGTTGGGAAGACCATTTGCCGCTAGTCGAGTTTTCATACAACAATAGTTACCATGCTACCATTCAGATGGCACCTTTTAAAGCATTGTATGGTAGGGTATGTCGTTCTCCTCTAGCTTGGGCGGAAATTGGAGAGAGTCAACTTATCGGGCCAGAAATTGTGATTGAAACAACCAAGGTAATATCTCAAATTAAGGAGAAGTTGCAGTTGGCCCGTGAACGTCAAAAGAAGTATGCCGATGTGAGGCGGAGACCGTTAGAGTTTGAAGTTGGTGATTTTGTACTTTTGAAAGTGTCACCTTGGAAGGGAGTCGTACGTTTTGTGAAGCGGGGAAAACTTGCACCAAGGTATGTTGGTCCTTTCAAGATTCTTGAACGGGTTGGGAAGGTTGCTTATCGGCTAGAATTGCCTCAAGAGCTTAGCGGTGTGCATGATGGGTTCCTATTTTCGGTGACTTAAGAACACTTATTATGAATGAAGCCCACCTATCGCCTTATTCGGTCCATCCCGGGTCGGATAAGATGTACTTTGATTTGAAAGGCTTTGGGTTCCTATTTTCGGTGACTTAAGAACACTTATTATGAATGAAGCCCACCTATCGCCTTATTCGGTCCATCCCGGGTCGGATAAGATGTACTTTGATTTGAAAGACTTTGGGTTCCTATTTTCGGTGACTTAAGAACACTTATTATGAATGAAGCCCACCTATCGCCTTATTCGGTCCATCCCGGGTCGGATAAGATGTACTTTGACTTGAAAGGCTTTGGGTTCCTATTTTCGGTGACTTAAGAACACTTATTATGAATGAAGCCCACCTATCGCCTTATTCGGTCCATCCCGGGTCGGATAAGATGTACTTTGATTTGAAAGGCTTTGGGTTCCTATTTTCGGTGACTTAAGAACACTTATTATGAATGAAGCCCACCTATCGCCTTATTCGGTCCATCCCGGGTCGGATAAGATGTACTTGATTTGAAAGGCTTTGGGTTCCTATTTTCGGTGACTTAAGAACACTTATTATGAATGAAGCCCACCTATCGCCTTATTCGGTCCATCCCGGGTCGGATAAGATGTACTTTGATTTGAAAGGCTTTGGGTTCCTATTTTCGGTGACTTAAGAACACTTATTATGAATGAAGCCCACCTATCGCCTTATTCGGTCCATCCCGGGTCGGATAAGATGTACTTTGACTTGAAAGGCTTTGGGTTCCTATTTTCGGTGACTTAAGAACACTTATTATGAATGAAGCCCACCTATCGCCTTATTCGGTCCATCCCGGGTCGGATAAGATGTACTTTGACTTGAAAGATTTGTATTGGTGGCCGGGCATGAAGCGTGATATGGCTAGGTATGTGAGTGGGTGTCTTACTTGCTTACAAGTCAAAGCCGATCACAAGAAGCCACCCGGATTGTTGGTACAACCGGTGACGCCCGAATGGAAATGGGAGCACATTTCAATGGACTTTATTACAAAACTACCGAAGACGAGAAGCGGTCGTGACACGATTTGGGTGATAGTAGATCGGTTAACGAAGTCGGCTCACTTTTTAGCCATTCGCGAAACCGATAAATTTGACACTTTGGCTCGTTTGTACATTAAGGAGGTAATATCTAAGCATGGAGTGCCGGTTTCTATCATTTCCGATAGAGATGCCCGTTTCAAATCAAAATTTTGGGAAGCCTTTCAAAAAGCCATGGGTACTCGACTTGACATGAGTACGGCGTTTCACCCTCAAACGGATGGGCAAACCGAGAGAACCATTCAAACACTTGAAGACATGTTGAGGGCATGTGCAATTGATTTCGGTGGAAGTTGGGAAGACCATTTGCCGCTAGTCGAGTTTTCATACAACAATAGTTACCATGCTACCATTCAGATGGCACCTTTTAAAGCATTGTATGGTAGGGTATGTCGTTCTCCTCTAGCTTGGGCGGAAATTGGAGAGAGTCAACTTATCGGGCCAGAAATTGTGATTGAAACAACCAAGGTAATATCTCAAATTAAGGAGAAGTTGCAGTTGGCCCGTGAACGTCAAAAGAAGTATGCCGATGTGAGGCGGAGACCGTTAGAGTTTGAAGTTGGTGATTTTGTACTTTTGAAAGTGTCACCTTGGAAGGGAGTCGTACGTTTTGTGAAGCGGGGAAAACTTGCACCAAGGTATGTTGGTCCTTTCAAGATTCTTGAACGGGTTGGGAAGGTTGCTTATCGGCTAGAATTGCCTTAAGAGCTTAGCGGTGTGCATGATGTGTTTCATATTTGTAACTTGCGCAAGTGTTTGGTGGATCCTACACATCATGTGCCTATGGACGAAATTAGGGTTGATTCGAATTTGAACTTTGTTGAAGAGCCGGTAGAGATCTTGGATCGCCAAGAAAAGAAACTCAAGAGTAAACGCTACACGATTGTGAAGGTTAGATGGAATGCTAGACGTGGAGCCGAGTTCACTTGGGAGAGAGAAGACCATATGAAGTCTAAGTATCCGCATTTGTTTGTTAATTAGGGTTTGAAGGTTTTGGGTATGATTTTGATGTTTTGGTTGAATTTGTGGATTGGGTTATGTTTATTTATGGTTAATGGTGTTTAATTATGCTTCAAATCAAGTTACAAGGCGTTACAAATCGTTTTGGATGTCTTATGGGTTGTTTTTGGGTTTTGTTGAATTTCGGGACGAAATTCTTTCAACGGGGGAATAATGTAACATCCGTAAATTTTGACCCGTTGACTTTATGTGTAATTTGACTAACAAATTGAGTTAATGAATTAATTGGGTCGTTTTGTGAGTTAAATGGCAATGTGGTATATTCGGGTCGATAATATGTGTTGGTCGGTATTTAAATGTGTAGCTATTGTGTTGTGACTTGTGAAGGGAGCGGGTCGGCCCGTGGGTAGTCCAAGACCCACCAGCCACCCAATGACCCATTTCCCCCCCTTTATTCCTTTCTCCCCCTCTCATTCTCATTTCTATCTATCTATCTCTTTCTCTCTTTCTCTCAAAAACAAAGCAAGATCATTCTTCTCTTCTCCCTACCATCTACTTAGTGTTTAGAAAGGGTATAACACTAGATTCATCGCCATCTATACCACATTATCGTCATATCGAAGAATCAAAAGGTGGAAGTCTTGCATTTTTGTCCATTTGACCTAATTTCGGGTTCTAGCTCAAGGAGAAGTTTTGGTAAGTCAAATTCATCCCATTTATACCTACTTATGTTTGTTTATGCATTTCTAGTCATCTTGAACTTTTACAAGTCCTAAATCGGCTTAAATCTCGTTTTAGGTCAAATTAGGGTTTAAATTAGGGTTTGAAGGTTTTGGGTATGATTTTGATGTTTTGGTTGAATTTGTGGATTGGGTTATGTTTATTTATGGTTAATGGTGTTTAATTATGCTTCAAATCAAGTTACAAGGCGTTACAAATCGTTTTGGATGTCTTATGGGTTGTTTTTGGGTTTTTGGTTCGGTCTGCTGCTGCTGCTGCTGCTCTTCTGGCCAGAACTGGGCCACTGCGGCGCAGTGGCTTAGGCCTAGCCCACTGCGGCGCAGTGGCTAGGGCCTGGTCAAGTCATGGTTAGCCCACTGCGGCGCAGTGGCTAGGGCCTGGTCAAGTCATGGTTAGCCCACTGCGGCGCAGTGAGCTTGGCAAAGGCTCACTGCGGCGCAGTGGCTAGGGCCTGGTCAAGTCATGGTTAGCCCACTGCGGCGCAGTGAGCTTGGCAAAGGCTCACTGCGGCGCAGTGGTTAGGGCCTGGTCAAGTCATGGTTAGCCACTGCGGCGCAGTGAGCTTGGTTTTGGCTCACTGCGACGCAGTGGATAGTTACTGGGAAAGTACGCGCGTCGATTTTCAAACGTTAATAACTTTTGATCCGTAAGTCCAAATAAGTCGTATGACCTGTCGTTGGAATCGTAAGAGAGTCTAGTTTCTAGTAGTAACACTCTTTTTGTATGAATCTTTTGTCATTTCTAAAAAGGTCAAGTCGAATGCGTTTTGTTCCTACTCGTTTAAGTTGTAAAGGCGTTTAGGGTTTGTGACTTGACCTAATTGTGCTAAATCAACTTGTGTGAGATCGTATAGTTAAATTTACGGTATTATGATGTATAAATATAGGTTGTGGACGTGTGGACCCCATTACTGGTGTGTAATCTTATACTAGCTTCTTTGCCGGACAAGGTGAGTTTCGTATCTCCCTACTCGCTTGAGATTCGGGCTGAAAAGTGTAAAACTGGTGTGTTTACTTACATTGTTGATTGATTTATTGATTGGTTGACTTGATTATTGGATTGATGTGACAGTTCGTTTCGTTTGATTGATTTGGGTTATGTCTCAGTTAATTATTATATATATATATATATTAGGATAGACGTACATACATGGAAGTCGGTTATGCCTTCATTGGGTCTTAGATGTGGTGGGAAGGCTGCGGGTGACCCTATATATAAGCATCTGGGACTTGAAGAAAGTAGAATCCTCTGAAGTATATGTACGTATAGTTGGTTTAAATTGTGAATAGTGGTTTATGATTGATGAATGTTGATAGTAGGCTTATGGTTGATGAATGTTGATAGTTGGCTTATGTTTGAGGAATGTTGATAGTTGGCTTATGTTGATGAATGTTGATAGTTGGCTTATGTTTGAGGAATGTTGATAGTTGGCTTATGTTTGATGAATGTTGATAATTGGCTTATGTTGGATGAATATTGATAGTGGTTTATGATTGATGAATGTTGATAGTTGGCTTATGTTTGAGGAATGTTGATAGTTGGCTTATGTTTGAGGAATGTTGATAATTGGCTTATGTTGGATGAATATTGATTGTTGGTTTATGATTTATGCATTTACATTTGATTGTAAGCATTGCATACATCGTTGATGAGCCCTCGGCAGGGGATTGCCGACATCCTGGTGCATAGATGTATGCACCCATTTTGGATGTAGAACGTGACCCCGAGTATATAGACATATATATCTCGATGATTTTGAGATACAGCCTTGTTCATTGTAATGACAGAAGGGTATCGTTGCATAGGTGACGGAGTTCACGCATAGGATAGGCATGTTGGCTTATTCATGCATTGGCACTTACTTTGATTCATATATCATTTGTGCATTCTCCTCACGCATTTACTAGTCTTGTGTAATCTTGTTGTTGGACGATATTGTGTTGCTTAGAGGCTCGCTGTAAGTCATGCCTAGCCTCTATTCGTATATTGTGATTATTATCGTGGGTTCTTTACGAACCATTACTACGAACTCACCAACCTTGTGTTGACTATGCTTAGTACACTTTTCAGGTAATCAGGTTCTCCCAGGGCGTGGAGTTTAGTTGCTTCGCTTGCGGTTTAACCCGGACTATGGACCTCATGGATCAAGGATTCATTGGCCTGCCTTTTGCATTATACTTAGGATCGTTTGCCATCTTTGGATGTTATTATGTTAACTTTGATGGCTATTTGCTCCTGTTGTATTTTGTTACTTGCTTCGTTATGTTTTGGATTCACCGAATCTTTAATTGCATTTAGTTTGTTCTATTGTAATTCCACCTGGTGCTATGTGTTTTCCGTGATATTCCGAGCCTCGGCTTGGGGTGTTACAGACTTCAAAATACATTTAAAATTAGATCAATATTTAAGATAAGTTTGTAAATAAAATCATATAAGGTTAATGGAAAAGTAATACAAAAAAATTATAACTGGACATTGCTCCATCGAGGCCATATAAAATCTATTGTAATAGTGAATTTGTTGGAATTCTAATCCCTTTGATCTCATTACCACGAAACGAATTGAAAGCTAATCCCTTTAAGAATATGCGGTCGTTCCTTATCTTCCACAACATTCAGCAAGATACGAGGATGCAAAGTTGAATCAACTTACGATTCGATCCACAAAAAAGGTTCGTTTGTCATGAATAATAATTTGAATAGAAAAATTTCATCCAACATTGTATCAATTAATATACTTAATCGTTACGTTATGGTATGAATCGAAAGAAAGGAACAATAAAGATACAAATAAACATTCAAATATATATGTTTGTAAAAAAAGAAAAAAAAGTTTATGAACGATAACAACATACCTTTTTTTTTTTATATTTTTGAACATTAAAAAAGAAATTTTTATTATTAATATGTAATCTAACAAGATACTAGAAAAAATCATATAAGGTTAATGGAAAAGTAATACAAAACAATTATAACTAGACATTGCTCCATCGAGGCCATATAAAATCTATTGTAATAGTGAATTTGTTGGAATTCTAATCCCTTTGATCTCATTACCACGAAACGAATTGAAAGCTAATCCCTTTAAGAATATGCGGTCGTTCCTTATCTTCCACAACATTCAGCAAGATACGAGGATGCAAAGTTGAATCAACTTACGATTCGATCCACAAAAAAGGTTCGTTTGTCATGAATAATAATTTGAATAGAAAAATTTCATCCAACATTGTATCAATTAATATACTTAATCGTTACGTTATGGTATGAATCGAAAGAAAGGAACAATAAAGATACAAATAAACATTCAAATATATATGTTTGTAAAAAAAGAAAAAAAAGTTTATGAACGATAACAACATACCTTTTTTTTTTTATATTTTTGAACATTAAAAAAGAAATTTTTATTATTAATATGTAATCTAACAAGATACTAGAAAAAATCATATAAGGTTAATGGAAAAGTAATACAAAACAATTATAACTAGACATTGCTCCATCGAGGCCATATAAAATCTATTGTAATAGTGAATTTGTTGGAATTCTAATCCCTTTGATCTCATTACCACGAAACGAATTGAAAGCTAATCCCTTTAAGAATATGCGGTCGTTCCTTATCTTCCACAACATTCAGCAAGATACGAGGATGCAAAGTTGAATCAACTTACGATTCGATCCACAAAAAAGGTTCGTTTGTCATGAATAATAATTTGAATAGAAAAATTTCATCCAACATTGTATCAATTAATATACTTAATCGTTACGTTATGGTATGAATCGAAAGAAAGGAACAATAAAGATACAAATAAACATTCAAATATATATGTTTGTAAAAAAAGAAAAAAAAGTTTATGAACGATAACAACATACCTTTTTTTTTTTATATTTTTGAACATTAAAAAAGAAATTTTTATTATTAATATGTAATCTAACAAGATACTAGAAAAAATCATATAAGGTTAATGGAAAAGTAATACAAAACAATTATAACTAGACATTGCTCCATCGAGGCCATATAAAATCTATTGTAATAGTGAATTTGTTGGAATTCTAATCCCTTTGATCTCATTACCACGAAACGAATTGAAAGCTAATCCCTTTAAGAATATGCGGTCGTTCCTTATCTTCCACAACATTCAGCAAGATACGAGGATGCAAAGTTGAATCAACTTACGATTCGATCCACAAAAAAGGTTCGTTTGTCATGAATAATAATTTGAATAGAAAAATTTCATCCAACATTGTATCAATTAATATACTTAATCGTTACGTTATGGTATGAATCGAAAGAAAGGAACAATAAAGATACAAATAAACATTCAAATATATATGTTTGTAAAAAAAGAAAACGATATAAAGAGCGCGTGTTTTAAAGTAAGTTCTTTTTTATTTTGAAAAACTCCCCAATTCACGCGGCATGACCAAAATAGACGACTTCATTTGATTTCGGATTAAAATATAAACTCTTAATAAAATCCCTAAATTTTATCTCTCTTTATAGAGTTAATTTCACAAATCGTCCTTATGGTTTGTCCAAAAATGCAGGTTTCGTCCTTAAAGTTTTGAAATGACATTGGTAATCCTTTATAAGAGGATAATGGTCAGGTTTGATCCTTTAAGATAATGGCAGTTAAGTGATCATCGTTAACTTCCTCACGTGACTCTCACGTGAGGGTATTCAAGTCTTTTTAAATTCTAAAGGACCACGAGTGATACACATACAATATACATTTATATTTACATAAATTTAGCAAAATAAAAACAAAACAACACCAATATCTCTATATATTAGATCTACACAAATAATCAAGAAAGTTATTGGATTCACCGTAATTATTTGATTTTGTATAATCTTCACAATCTTCAACAATATTTCCGACATCAAAACCTTAATCCAATGTCGGGTTCGTTTTGAAGTTGATGATGATGATTACTTAAAGCATGTTGTATATATGTATATATAGATGATAACACCACCACCGCCGGTGACCAGACCACCACTGGTTGGAGCTTCTATTAAACCACCACCATCATCGGAGCTTCTCGTAACCACCACTGTCGGAGCTACAAATCTTGTTACGGTGATGGTGATGTGACTTAGAGGTATAGAGATCTTATGAATGTCTGGTCGTCAGCTACTAGTATCTTCTTCTCCACTACCACCGCCGCCGCCACCACCACCGCGACCACTAATCTCCGCTCCGTTGCTGATATATAAACACATCTCTGTACCTATTTGGATCTATATATTTACATAGGGATCCCATTTACATATTCTTTTCATATATATATATAGTATATATAATATGTATCCAAAATTAAAGAAGAAAAGTCGGATACTCTATTGCTTTAATGCTTTTGATGCTTTAATTGTGATATTGAGGATTAAGTGGTTTACAGATCTAAATTAGAAAAGTGAAAATGTGGAATATACATATGTTATGTATGGATATGGATATAAATACACAACATATGTAAAGTTTTAGTTGTGGGTAGTGGAAGAAAAAAAGACTAGGGAGAAATATCAATAGTGGTCCTTTAAAAGTATGAATATACTATGTTAGCCTCATGTGGAAGACACGTGAGGATTTTTAACGAATGAAGTTAACTGCCGTTGTCTTAAAGGATCAAATCTGACCATTATCCTCCTATAAAGGATTACCAGTGTCATTTCAAAACTTTAAGGACGAAACCTGCATTTTTGGACAAACCATAAGGACGATCGGTGAAATTAACTCCTCTTTATATATAGAAACAAAATAAAATCATTATTCCTCTTAAATTCCAACATATAAATTCACGTCCATTTTTCATTCATATATTCATATTCATTCATTCATATAAAAATAAAAATAAATAAATAAACGATAATAACAATCCAGCATTAATAGTATTGAATAAATAAGAAGAGGAAGAAGCTTTCGTTAGTTGAATTGTAATATAATCGTCTACGCAATTGGAATTCCTATTTTTATTTCTACTTGCATGCAGGTATAATTTCTTACCTTTTTTTTAATCACATTTGATTATTCCTTTCTTTTTGTTATGTAATATATATATTATATGCGTATATGTACATATAAATACATATAAATCTATAAATGCATTTGCTGTATAGATATTTTGATGAAATACAGGCGGTTTATTGGCACAGTATTGAAACAAATGGCGAAGGATTTGAAGGTTGAATCTAAAAGGTAAATGCAGCTTCTAATTATTTATGTAAAATTCAAATTTCTAGGGTTTCCAACTTTGATCTGATGATATGTATATGTTAGTTGAGAAATTAAAGGTTTTTTATGATGATGATCTGTATATTATAGTTAGTTTTCCGCGTTTGTCGATGATTTTAGCGGTTTTTGGGGGGTTTCCGGTGGTTTTTGTCGATCTCTGGTGGTCGCCGGCGGTGGTTTAAGAGATGGTGATGTGTCAGATTCTAATTGGTTGGGGAATCGGAGTTGGTTTGGCGCATTTTAATTGGTGCTTCTTAATTTGAGGGTGGGGTAACTTTTATGTATGTCATAGTTATATAAATAAAATTAATACTCCATAATAACAATATACCTAAATAATAGGATATAAATATAGATATAGATATATATGATATTTGAATATTGAAAGTCAATTTATTTATTATGTTATATAAATATAGAAAAACTTCAAAGATGCTAACTAACACGACCTAAAACTGCAACCATATTAAGAACAACGAATGTGAAAAATCTAAAAATTAAAGGAGAAACAGGTTGAAAATCGCCTTAATTAGTTGACTTATTACTGCATACAAATTATGCAATAGTTTTGATCAAGGAAGAATATATTCTTGTAGTCTTTCTTTGCGACTAAGTTACTTTTTGGTGGTGTCATCATACACTTGGCCAGTTGGGGATGTCTTTAATCTGGTTGAAATACTGGAATGAATCAGAATCTTTATGAGTTATTCTTTCCTTGTTGGCAAGTTTTTATTTATTTATTTAATGGTTTGTTATATTTGAATTTGAGGAGGGTATGAAGAGAACAGGACCTTACAATAATGAAATATTTTTTCAGTAACGCAGCCGTAACTTGTGATACCGAAGCTTTCAGTTTAAAGGATTTTTGGATACCCGATTACATCTTGTTACGTGGACTAGAAGCTGAGAAGGATGTGCATGTTCCTGCTTCTCCTGTGATAGTGTTCGTCAATTCAAGAAGCGGTGGCCAACTCGGTGGCGAGCTTTTACAAAGCTACCAAACACTTCTTAACAAAAATCAGGTTTTCTATTTGACTATTTTTGCAAAATTGGATGAAATATCGACAAAGATGCTTTTATTGAGTTGATTTTGGTTTGCATATTAGGTATTTGATTTGAATGAAGAGGCTCCTGATAAAGTGCTAAACCAGCTATATCTCAAGCTGGAGAAGCTTAAGCATGATGGTGATACCTTGGCTTCCGAAATCCTGAAGAAATTGAGAATTATAGTAAGCATTGTAATTTAATATTTAACCTGGTCTAGTTAATTATTTATTGCTAGCATGATCATTAATGCAACATGTTGTGTCTATCAGGTTGCAGGTGGGGACGGAACTGCTGGTTGGATTCTTGGAGTGATATCTGATATGAAATTTGATCATCCACCTCCGGTAGCCACAGTGCCACTAGGAACTGGAAACAATCTCCCATTTGCTTTTGGTTGGGTAAGATGATTTTCTAGCATTCATTTTTCGAATTATATGGTGATTGATGGGCATATCGTTAGTTTGTTGTACTCCCTCCGTCCCATTTTAATTGTCTTATTTTGACCGGTCAAGTCTTTTTCTTCCGACTTTGACCGTAAATATCTTTGTTTGTGTTATATATTAGTTGATAAAAGTTATATCAATGAAAAGTACATTTAAAACTCAATCAATTCATATATGTTATATCAAGTTTTATATAACACAAACAAAAATATTTACGGTCAAAATTGAAAGAAAAAGACTCAAAAAGTCAAACTAGGACACTTAATATGGGACGGAGGGAGTAGAATTTTTGTATAAGTGAGAAGCATAACATTTTTTATGATGATATGCAGGGGAAGAAAAATCCTGGTACTGACGTTGAATCTGTGAAGATGTTTCTGAATCAAGTAGGGGATGCAAAAGAGATGAGGGTCGATAGGTAAATTATCATTTTTAATTTTGTATAAGAATAGAACGGAATACCTATTTAAGCTTAAAATAAATTGACCAGTTGAAGCTGAAAGCATTAGTACTTAAGCTCCATGTAAGATTAATTTTGTTCAAATAAGATTCTTCTTCAATTTAGTTGCTTTAAATACATCTTTAACTGCACTACTTGAAGTCAACACACGGCTGTATCTTTGTCCATTGGCGTATTTTACCGATGATTACATATTATTTTCCCTGGAAACTTCCCGGTAGCTAATCATTTTACTCTCGAAAGTTTAAGTTTTACAAGAAACTGACAATTTTACATCTGCAAAAGACTTAGTTCCCCTTAATTTAGGTTCTAATTGAACTCAATTGTGGCATCCTTAATAATCTGTTATTTATAGGTCAGGCAAAATATGTATGTTTGCATTTATGTACTTCATATACTCAAGATTAATGGAGTACGGATTGCTGACTTTTTCTTTTTTTAATCGTGCTTCAGCTGGCATGTTATCATGCGAATGAAAGTTCCAAAAGGTGACGGTTCTTGTGATCCCATAGCACCTTTGGAACTACCACACTCTTTGCATGCAGTACACCGTGTCTCCCAATCTGATGAATTGGAAAAGGTACCAAGTTCTCTTTCTTTCTTTTTATTTTCCCTTTAATTTGTTTCCTATAATTTCACTTGCGTCATGCAAAATGATATACGTTTGAAAACTTCTTTTTTTGCTGCTTTTCTGTTATCTTTAGGCATGTCTGCTTTATGAGTTAAGTATCCAGCATAACGGTTTTTGTTTTTGCAGCAAGGATACCACACTTTTCGTGGAGGCTTTTGGAACTACTTTAGCATGGGTAAGGATTTTGGAACTCCTTTGGCTATATAAAGTCGATATTAGTTAAATTAATGTTCGTGTTTGTGGATTTATCATCCTTGAGTTTTGCGTCGCTCACGAGAACACAAATTGTCATAATATGCTGAAAGTGTAGATGTCTTTTATGTAGGTCATTTGTAATGCTTTTATTGCTACTGTTTTTAGTGACAATTCTGCGGTAGGAACTCCTTTAAGCTAAATAAGTAGGTACAACTTAAATTGTAGTACTCAGAAGAGGCATCGGATGCAGTTTGATACTTCCACTTGTATATCTATATGCTTCGGTTATATATGTTTTAATATGATTGATGTTGTATGCTATGAAACCATTGATAATGCTATCTTGAAATATTAGCCCAAAAATCTGATTATTGAATTGCTGGAAGTTTCTAAGTATCTTCTGTTTTCTTTGCAGGAATGGATGCTCAAGTGTCATACGGGTTTCATACAGAAAGAAAGCTACACCCTGAAAAATTCAAAAACCAGGTGTCTAACCAGGTGAGTCATTGCTATCTATTGATGGGTGGTAATTATTTTGCTATACTTGAGTGTGTTGAGTCATTTAATTATACTTGCTGTACAACTTTTTTCTAATCAGAGTCAATATGCGAAACTCACATGCTCACAAGGATGGTTTTGGGCTTCACTTTCTCATCCATCTTCATGGTAAGAGTTTGAATTTCAAGGATTTGCCTAAAACATATGGAATTCTTTTTTGTAAGAAAGGATCAAAAGACTGACAAATTTATAGTTACATATCATGAAATTTAAAGTTTTTGGATTCATTTGTTATCGACTAAAACAATGAAATATATTTTCTTTTGAATTACTTTAAACCACACATGTTACCTTTTGAAGTTTCAGATTAGATTATGCCTTAAAAGTCTAACGCTTCTTTTCATGTTACTTCTTTTGGCACATGTGATGAATCCATGTCTAGCTTATGTAGGACTCCCACATGATTAATAGTTACATTGAACTAAATCTGTTAGACTATGAGGAGTAGAGGCATTCAGAGAATGCCCGCACACACTAATTAGTTGACAAGTGGATTTTTGGAAGGGAATGCTCCTTCCAAATGGAAGGGGCAAGGCAATTTTATGGTCGGGAACGCCCTTCGGGGGCGTTCAGGGGAATTCCAGGGGCGTTCCGGTGCACTTTTGGGCATGGGAATGCCTGATAACGGGCTACTCCGCATAGTCTTAGGGATATGTCTGGTTAATATGTACCATATCGTCTCTGCAGAACACATGGGATGTCTAGATGTCATTTTTCTTCCAACTAAGTATGTAATTATGAGTAATGCTAATCAAATAATTAGTTGTATTATAAAGCTCTGCTGGACATAGTGTTTCAATGTACTTTTTCTGTTGAAGTTATGATAATCGGAAAATAAGTTGCTTGCTTAATTGTTCTGCAATATATCAGTAATTAATAATAAAATGATCTTAACTGGCTTTCTCATATACCTTTGAAATATCTGCATTTCCAATATATAGTTTTGATAGAACAATATTATGTGCTCTTATGACAGGAACATAGCACAGCTGGCAAAGGTCAGTATCATGAAAAAACCTGGTCAATGGGAAGACCTCACCATACCTCCAACGTAAGTTTGGTGACTATCCCAATGTAATCCTTTTCTTCAGTGATTTTAATTCATATCATAAGATGGTTATAATAGGTCATTTTGTTGACTGCTCAGTATTCTTGGCACATCATGACATCATGTAGCTCCAATTAGTTTCAGCCATTGTAACTTAGTAATGTGTATAATAGTTGAATTTGGTAAATGTGATGTATTTTTGTGTATTGAACTTGTTGGAGAATGCGCCAGATATATATAAGAGAAACAATTACAATGTAAACCCTCTAGAATACAGTAATATAATTATTGATTAATAATAATGAATATCAAATGCCCATATAGACTCAATTGCGTAATAGCTATCCGATTTTTCATGCAGCATAAGGTCAATCATTTGCCTCAACTTGCCTAGTTTTTCTGGGGGACTCAATCCTTGGGGGATACCAAGCAAAAGAAGACAGGTTAGCCTTTTGGCTTTTATTTTTCTACGATCTAAAGTCTAAACTTTCAGATTTAACAGTGCCTAATTGATTTTTATTGATCATATTTACATATATTCAACAGAAAGAATGGACCCCTCCTTACGTTGATGATGGATTTCTGGAGGTTGTTGGATTCCGAAATGCTTGGCATGGTGCTGTTTTATACGCTCCAAGTGGACATGGGACTCGTCTTGCACAGGTAAGGATAACTGGAGCACACATATCTATAGTGATCACTTTATGTATAAATTAAAGGAAATGATGAATATGTCGCTGACATATGTAAGTTTGCATAACCAAACAATGTGATTATGTCAAAAGGTACATCCAAACACTCCTCAAATAGCTTCAGTTAAATAATCTCCCTTTCTTTTGCAGGCGAGAGGGATCCGTTTTGAATTCCATAAGGCTGCAGCCGACCATACGTTCATGAGGATGGACGGGGAGCCATGGAAACAACCTCTGCCCAAAAAGGACGATACTGTTGTTATCGAGATATCTCGTTTTGGTCAAGTGAGCATGTTAGCTGCTGGAAACCACCCATCCAAAAGTGTAAATGATCCAATTACCCCTCGCACTCCAAAAGATGGGGAGTATAATAGTGATGAAGAAGAGGTTGAAGAAATGTCTGAAGAAAGAAAAAAATTTGGTGCTGCAAATAGTTTCCAGTTACCAGAAGACTTCAACATATCTCAAGTGAGTTAGTTATGCAGTCTGCTTGTTCTCGTAAATTTTTGGTATGAAATTTGTTCATTCTTTGGGCCCGGTGTTTAACATACGGCTATACGGATCATATGACCTTGAATCTAATTGGTGGACCCTGACTAGTGATGTAAATTGTTAGTGAAACTTGATTTAGCAATTAATGAAAGATGACCGCGGCTGCTGGTAGCTATGCCGAATTTAGATTTGTCTTTTTTTTAGTTACGTTTTACTTGTACATCCACCGTGAATAACATTTTGTTTCAATTTAGGCTTGAATCGGTCAGGTTTTACAGTTTGCGTTTGTTTGTTATCTTTTACGAGCACCAAGATTGTGATTTATTTAATTTTGCTTCATCTTCATTTATTATACGAGTAATCACCAAAAGTTATATCATGGTAATTTTAGTAGTTTCACGAATTTTAAAAGTTATTGTTAGTCTCGACGTTGCCGTTCTCGTTCTTCTTAAGCATCAAGAGCAGATACCAGTTTAACGAATTTTAAAATGATATTGCTAAGTATATTAGTTTCTTTGTCCGAACTCATATCGAAATGGTATGTATTGAATAAAATTTATCTCCTATCTACCAAGTTGTTAATATAACTCACTTTTCATAGATAATTTTTTTATGGATATATATCTCAATTTACAATCTATATTATTTACATATTTATTTTAGAGGATATAATTTGTATTGTTATTATTATTTGCACTGCTTCCCTCACATTTAGGAAGGTTTATTGTTCAATTGATCACATAGAGAAAATGGAGAAGATGATGTGAGAGCAGCAGTACCGTACTGCTACTGCTGTTGTTCCCATCATTTTCTCTTTATTTTAATTACATATAAAGAAATAAGAGAATTCTCAATATGAAAAACAAGAATTCCGCATGCATAGCCAACAAAGTGACAAACAAAAACAATTATAAAACCAAAGTAAACGTCCACACTATGTTAGCACCCCGCCGTCACTTGGCGACTTTGGTCTTCTACACGAGCAACCACCCCAACTCCCTAATCGTCCCCACCACCTCGGCGTCGTTGTCCTTCCACGCCGCCGATGCAGATACCATTACGAATACTCTTAGAGGGGATTAGGGAAGGCGGTGGTGAGATCCCAATTCCTACCACTCACAAATGAGATAATGACCACCATTTCAAACTAAAACGGTTGGTATCAAACCCTTTGCTTATCCTCGCCAATCATTAATTAGATACAGTAGTATATAGTCAATTAAGAAATCATGTATGCGTGGCAATACTTACCCTAAGGGTTTCTTTTGGGCAACGAATTTGAGCTTTTGGGTTAATATGGGCGTGCTTAAAACAAGAGAGCGGGTCTAGTGGGTAACTTCAACTTTTTTCCAAAATTTTGAGCGGGTCTAAACGGATCCTCCCATTGGGTATCTTTTATTGCTATCGTTTTGATCAATCACGGTCTGTAGAATATTACAAATTTTGAGTTTATCGAATTAGTGGCAGTGGTGTAGCCAACCGATCCCTTAACCGATTGACTAACCGATGCCACTCCCTCCCCTCTCATAGATTGAACTTTGAAAACCATAAAATAAAATTTCTATTAATTTTATCTTATGTTATATAGATAATACGCATTCCTTTTTTTTATTTCCAAAAAAGTCACACAATCTATCTAAGTTGTCTCCCTGTTATTCATTATTTTAAAATCTCCCATTGATATACCTATTATACCTTTTAATAAAATTAATATATATCCCTCTAACTCTTAAATAACTACACCATCATTTTTTATATCAATAACATTTATATCGACAGTCTACACTACTACCCGTCGTCGCCTTCACCTCGCCATCACCACTATTGGTCGCCGACATCATCACGTCACTGTTACCACTTCCGCCGTCACCACTATCATCGTCTCATTGCGCGAGGATCCGTTTAGTATGCTTATAATGTAAAGAAAAACACAAATATATCCACGATATTTTATTTTTATATTTACACAAACGTGTATTTCTAACATTTAATTAATTTTTATATAATAAGGGAGTAACTAAACAAGTATATATTTTCTTGAAACACACTACTATGTAGGCATGAGCAAAAATCCCAAAAAACCAAAACCGGGCCGGTACCGGTACCAGTACCAAATATGGGATTACGTAATAAACAAGGACAAAAAAAAGAAGTCCAAAAACAGCTTATTCCACCACCCACAGGCATCCACCAAAACCATTCAACAAGCAGCAAAATACCCAAACACTCCCTCACTAAACCAGCTTTTAATTTGCTTGTTAAACCAGCAGCTACTAAAGTCCATGGGTTAAGCCCTGCATCCTGTTTTTCCCATTTCAATGGACACATTTCTTGCTTTAATCTCATCCTTAATTATTTATACCTCTTCCACATATGTATCTCCTCCTCCAATCCATCTTTCAAATCAACAAGCAACCAATTAACAAAGTGTTTTCATCACTCATAGATCTAACTAATTATATATAGATAATTATATATATAACAAAATAAATTAAAGATGAAGGGATCGATGATAAAATCTTGGTTGGTGGTGGCGAGCATAGGCGCGGTGGAGGCGTTAAAGGACCAAGGTGTAGCAAGATGGAACGGGCCGCTTAAGGCATTTCATCATCATGCCAAAACTAAGATCCTTTCTTCTTATAACAAGTCTGTCGACGACGTTATTGCCACTACAACAAGAAGATCCATAGTTGTTGGTTCTGAAATGGCGGCGGCTGGTAAATACAGTGTTAAATAATGAAAATAAAATCTGTTTTTATTGATTGATAATCATGAGTAATACAAACGTCTCATATTTATATAGAAATTAAACCCTAATTAGGTCAAATATGACCAACTCTAAATTCTTGGGCTTGGGCCCATCTTAGACCCTTCTTGGACCGATATACATCTGAGGCCTTTGATCTTGTATACTCGGGAGGTGATGAAATTATTGATTCTGATCCCACATATTCTAACACTCCCCCTCAAGTTGAATATCGGGATTACCGAAATTCAACTTGCTTAGACACTTATGAAACATAGATGTTCCTACTGCTTTAGTTAGAATATCAGCCAGCTGGTCTTCAGACTTTACAAACGGTAACTTGATAATTCCACTTTCCAACTTTTCTTTTATGAAGTGACGATCAACCTCCACATGCTTGGTTCTATCATGTTGAACTGGATTCTCTGAGATCTGGATAGCAGCTTCATTATCACTCATGATTCGAATGCTTTCTTTGGGGGCAAAACCTATTTCAGACACCAACTTCTTCAACCACAAAGCTTCTGCCTCTAGCTATACCTCTAAACTCAGCTTCAGCACTTGACAAGGAGACAACTTTCTGTTTTTTACTTTTCCATGTAACCAAGTTTCCACCTACCAATGAAAAATACCCAGAAGTAGATCTTCGATTACCTTTATCTCCTGCCCAATCTGCATCTGTATATATCTGAATCTTGAGATGACCATTGGCTTTAAATAACACCCCATGACTTGAAGTCCCTTTGAGATACCTAATAATTCGCAGAACTGCATCCATATGATCTTCCTGAGGTTGATGCATAAACTGGCTAACTACTCCAACAGCATATGCTATGTCTGGACGAGTATGAGCCAAATAAATAAGCTTCCCCACCAACCTTTGATATCTTCCTTTATCAGTAGCTTTAGCATCTGATTTCATAAACAACTTCTGATTGATGACCATGGGCGTGTCTGCTGGCTTGCAATCAATCATTCCTGTTTCAGCCAAAAGATCTAATATATATTTTTTCTGACAAATAAAAATTCCACGTCTAGACCTTGAAACTTCTATTCCGAGGAAATACTTCAGATCTCCCAAATCTTTCATTTCAAACTCTGCAAACAAAGCTGATTTTAGTCGGTCAATCTCCTTTTCATCATTTCCTGTTATAATCATATCATCAACATAAATTATTAGACACGTCACAAGATTCCCTCTATGACGAAGAAACAGTGTGTGATCTGAATTGCTTTGTTGATATCCATATTTCTTCATAGCAAGAGTAAACCTTCCAAACCAAGCTCTGGGTGATTGTTTAAGCCCATACCCCCCCCCCCCCCCCCCCCCCCCCCCCCCCCCCCCCCCCCCCCCCCCCCCCCCCCCCCCCCCCCCCCCCCCCCCCCCCCCCCCCCCCCCCCCCCCCCCCCCCCCCCCCCCCCCCCCCCCCCCCCCCCCCCCCCCCCCCCCCCCCCCCCCCCCCCCCCCCCCCCCCCCCCCCCCCCCCCCCCCCCCCCCCCCCCCCCCCCCCCCCCCCCCCCCCCCCCCCCCCCCCCCCCCCCCCCCCCCCCCCCCCCCCCCCCCCCCCCCCCCCCCCCCCCCCCCCCCCCCCCCCCCCCCCCCCCCCCCCCCCCCCCCCCCCCCCCCCCCCCCCCCCCCCCCCCCCCCCCCCCCCCCCCCCCCCCCCCCCCCCCCCCCCCCCCCCCCCCCCCCCCCCCCCCCCCCCCCCCCCCCCCCCCCCCCCCCCCCCCCCCCCCCCCCCCCCCCCCCCCCCCCCCCCCCCCCCCCCCCCCCCCCCCCCCCCCCCCCCCCCCCCCCCCCCCCCCCCCCCCCCCCCCCCCCCCCCCCCCCCCCCCCCCCCCCCCCCCCCCCCCCCCCCCCCCCCCCCCCCCCCCCCCCCCCCCCCCCCCCCCCCCCCCCCCCCCCCCCCCCCCCCCCCCCCCCCCCCCCCCCCCCCCCCCCCCCCCCCCCCCCCCCCCCCCCCCCCCCCCCCCCCCCCCCCCCCCCCCCCCCCCCCCCCCCCCCCCCCCCCCCCCCCCCCCCCCCCCCCCCCCCCCCCCCCCCCCCCCCCCCCCCCCCCCCCCCCCCCCCCCCCCCCCCCCCCCCCCCCCCCCCCCCCCCCCCCCCCCCCCCCCCCCCCCCCCCCCCCCCCCCCCCCCCCCCCCCCCCCCCCCCCCCCCCCCCCCCCCCCCCCCCCCCCCCCCCCCCCCCCCCCCCCCCCCCCCCCCCCCCCCCCCCCCCCCCCCCCCCCCCCCCCCCCCCCCCCCCCCCCCCCCCCCCCCCCCCCCCCCCCCCCCCCCCCCCCCCCCCCCCCCCCCCCCCCCCCCCCCCCCCCCCCCCCCCCCCCCCCCCCCCCCCCCCCCCCCCCCCCCCCCCCCCCCCCCCCCCCCCCCCCCCCCCCCCCCCCCCCCCCCCCCCCCCCCCCCCCCCCCCCCCCCCCCCCCCCCCCCCCCCCCCCCCCCCCCCCCCCCCCCCCCCCCCCCCCCCCCCCCCCCCCCCCCCCCCCCCCCCCCCCCCCCCCCCCCCCCCCCCCCCCCCCCCCCCCCCCCCCCCCCCCCCCCCCCCCCCCCCCCCCCCCCCCCCCCCCCCCCCCCCCCCCCCCCCCCCCCCCCCCCCCCCCCCCCCCCCCCCCCCCCCCCCCCCCCCCCCCCCCCCCCCCCCCCCCCCCCCCCCCCCCCCCCCCCCCCCCCCCCCCCCCCCCCCCCCCCCCCCCCCCCCCCCCCCCCCCCCCCCCCCCCCCCCCCCCCCCCCCCCCCCCCCCCCCCCCCCCCCCCCCCCCCCCCCCCCCCCCCCCCCCCCCCCCCCCCCCCCCCCCCCCCCCCCCCCCCCCCCCCCCCCCCCCCCCCCCCCCCCCCCCCCCCCCCCCCCCCCCCCCCCCCCCCCCCCCCCCCCCCCCCCCCCCCCCCCCCCCCCCCCCCCCCCCCCCCCCCCCCCCCCCCCCCCCCCCCCCCCCCCCCCCCCCCCCCCCCCCCCCCCCCCCCCCCCCCCCCCCCCCCCCCCCCCCCCCCCCCCCCCCCCCCCCCCCCCCCCCCCCCCCCCCCCCCCCCCCCCCCCCCCCCCCCCCCCCCCCCCCCCCCCCCCCCCCCCCCCCCCCCCCCCCCCCCCCCCCCCCCCCCCCCCCCCCCCCCCCCCCCCCCCCCCCCCCCCCCCCCCCCCCCCCCCCCCCCCCCCCCCCCCCCCCCCCCCCCCCCCCCCCCCCCCCCCCCCCCCCCCCCCCCCCCCCCCCTCCCCCTGACCACTGAGTTCTTGAGAGTAGAAATACTTGGTTTCCAAAAAATCACAATTCATTGTAGTAAACATGCGATGAGTAATAGGATTGTAACATCTATACCCTTTTTGAGTAACCCCATATCCCACAAAGACACGTTTTTCAGCACAAGGTTCCAGTTTGTTTCGATATGATTTTGGAATATGAACAAAGACGGTACATCCAAAAACTCTAGTAGGCAAAGTAAGAACTGATGGTGGCTTATGAAACTCAGAAAGAACTTTCAAAGGTGTTTTCATATCCAGGATTTTTGTAGGAAGACGATTGATTAAGTAAGTGGCAGTAGCTAAGGCTTCAGGCCAAAAACTTTTTGGAACTAAGGACTCAATAATAAGTGCCCTAGTCATTTCTAAAAGAATCCTATTTTTCCTTTCAGCCACACCATTTTGTTCGGGGGTGTGAGGACAAGTGGTTTGATGGATTATACCCTTTGATTGAAAGAACAGACTCATTTGTGAATTCACATACTCCCCACCATTATCTGTTCTCATGATTTTGATAGATTTTTGATATTGAGTTTGGACCATATTATAGAACACAGTAAATCTATCATAAACTTCATCCTTATTTTTCAAAAAATAAATCCATGTCATTCGGGTGCAATCATCAACAAAAATCACAAAATACTTGAAATTATGACCTCCACTAACAGGTGCAGGGCCCCACACATCTGAATGAACTAATGAAAAAGGAAAATCAACTCTAGTATTACGAGGTTTAAAAGATTGCCTATGACTTTTTGCTAAAATGCAAGTTTCACATTCAATCTTTTTATTTAACGGAAAAAGTTTTGGAAACAAAATATGCAAATAACTAACTGACGGATGTCCCAATCTTCTATGCCATAACCATGCTTCTCTTTCACTAGTTCCATGAGCAAGCATAACAGTCCCACTTTCAGTAACTTCATCAACATAATACAGTCCTTCTCTCTCAGTGCCACGCCCAATGATCTGTCCCGTCCTGATATCCTGTAACAAACAGAAAGTTGGATGCATGAGAACTGAGCAATTAAGTTCTTTTGTCACATGACTTATTGACAGAAGTTTGTGAGATAAAGATGGAACATAAAGACAATTAGTTAGATTGATGTTTCGAGAGATTGTAACAGTCCCTCCATTCATAACTTCCATTTTTCCTTATTGGCAGCTCGAATATGAGTCTTTCTTGGTTTTGAAAAAACCGAAAAATCTGATAACTCATAGGTCATAGTGTCGGTTGCACCACAATCAAATATCCAGGGCCCATTCTTTTTAGGGTGATCAGATTGGGCCATAAACCCACTTGCCATTACCTTTGGCCCATGTTTTTTTTGGCCCAACAGTATTCTTTAGCCCAATTACTTAATCCATTAGGTTTTCTATTTTTATTCTTATAAAAAGGTAAATATGGAAAGTGTTTATCCACACAATTATGTGGCTGTGTTGGTGAGAGAGAAAATTCTCTCTTCTTACCCGTGACCACCGAATAACCACCATCATTTTCCACCTCAGCCGCCGCTACTCCACCAAAACCCTTCTCCGATCTCCGGCCATCACTGCTGCTACTTTCTTTGGTGGTGTTAGTTCGAGCGGTAGAGGCCTTGTTTCTCTCCGATGGGTTATATCGACGACCCTTCTTGTTTTCCACCCACCAAGATGGGTAACCGACTAGTCGGAAACACTGTTCTTTGGTATGTCTTTCCATACCACATTCATCACAAGTGAGATCTGATTTATCATCTTTCACCAAGGGTTTTTGTTTATCATTAAATCGGTTGAATCTTTTGGTGGCAAAACCGAACCCTTCTTCTTCTTTCACCATCAAACCGGTGGCTATGCCACGTGCCCCTTCGACATCAGTGTTGGTTGCTCCCAAAATCCTTTGGTGAGCGGCCTCTTTTCGTATGGTGGCATACGCGACTTCAGCCGCCGGAAGAGGATCGGTTCTCAGAATCTCTCTTTTGGTTGAATCAAACTTCGGATCTAATCCGTTCAAAAATTGAAATAATTTTTGTTCAGATCTGATCCTATTATATGTTTTGATGTCCTCGGAACATGTCATAGGGTTTGGATCCTGTCGATCGATCTCACCCCAGACGCCTTGTAATTCAATCCAGAAGTCTTCGAGTGACTTGTTGTTTTGTTTGAGTTCATTGGCCTTGATGTGCAGATTAAAAGCTTGTAGCTTGTCTCTCCCACTGCTGTAAGTAATTATTAAGGCATCCCAGAGTTCTTTTGCGGTGGAGAATTCGGTAAGATTTCCGGCTATCATTGGTTCTATGTTTTGAATGAGCCACGAGAATACGACCAGGTCATCTTGTTCCCATGACTCATATTTTTCACTTGTTGATTTTGTTGGTGGTTTTTCAGTTAAGTGTTCCAAAAGGGTTTTTGATCGGCCTCCTATGGCAACCCGAATCATACGGGTCCATAGGGAGTAATTGGTACTGTTTAATTTTAAATTGATTTGAAGATTGTCGGATAATTTTGGATGTTGAGATTGATGATTGTTGGTTTTTAAAAGGTTGGCTAATTGTAGTGCCAAGTCATTACCGGAGCCGCCGGCCTCTTCTCCGGCCATGGTGGCTTAGGTATTTGACTTAGGTGATACAAATCGAATAAAGGGTTTAAAGGTAGATGATGAAGCCCATCAAGGGCTCTGATACCATGTTAAATAATGAAAATAAAATCTGTTTTTATTGATTGATAATCATGAGTAATACAAACGTCCCATATTTATATAGAAATTAAACCCTAATTAGGTCAAATATGACCAACTCTAAATTCTTGGGCTTGGGCCCATCTTAGACCCTTCTTGGACCGATATACATCTGAGGCCTTTGATCTTGTATACTCGGGAGGTGATGAAATTATTGATTCTGATCCCACATATTCTAACATACAGATCATCCAAAAAAACAAAAGCCGAGTGTATGAAGAAGGTTATGGATATCAACTGTTTTGGTCCTAATACTCTTCGTTAGATTTTACTTTTTTAATTAGAGATCATCATCTCATCGATCACTACCTACCAACGTATTTGTAACTTGTAAAACTAGTAGCAATATTTTTGACAGAATGTGTATGTTATCAAGTGGTTAAACATATGGCAAAAATAAAACAGGCCTTATATGATCAAATAAGAACTGCAGCATGAAGTTAATTAATTACTTTTTTTTTTTCATTGTCATATGAGCATCAATCAACCTTTTGATTGAATAAGTCATTTGAATAAGAACATAAATTACATATTGATCATTCATGACTTATCAAGGAATTAATAAAAATAAAACTATGAATGCTCGATCTTAAATTACTACCTAAACCAAATATATAATAATGTATATATATCTGTCGATCATAACCTAAAAGTAAATACTTTATACTACCAATAATATATTGTTGATTGAGTCGTCCTATATTCAAATCATGAAATTAAAAAAAAAAAGTAATTGCTCAACTCGCTGATTGCGTTGTCTTCTTGGACCGATTTGCCTTAGATAATGCAGCCGTGATGATGTATTTCACGAGAGCGATCAAATCATATAAAATCATCGCCCGAAACGCTACCGAGTTAAACTGGTTGTTGGGGACAAATAACACCAACATGATAAACATTATGTAAAAGTCGCAGCCGAACCTGAACCTAATTAACACACATTGCAAACAGATTATCGATCGATCCCATCCGTTATTTATTAATACCCCAACATGTGGATATATAGATACTTGTATTTTTTTAAATTAAATCAAATTAAAACGATAAAGAGAAAACGAAAACTTACAACTCGCAAGTGGGAGTAAAAGAATCGTCATCATCATTAGTCGTAATTGCAACCTGAACTTGCCCGCTGCCATCATGCTTTTCCTTTCGCCCGCTGATAACGGTACTTGGTGAATCCGACGACTCCATGGAATAAGTATACTTTTCGTAACTATATATTATTTATTAATTGTTATATATACGTACTATGAACGTACTCTGGAATTCGATCGATCGTCGTATGATTTTTGGGTTCGTTTAGACTTAAGGGGGTGAGCCTCTACTTATACTCCCTCGACTTTGACCAAAAATATCTTTTTTTGTGTTATATATTAGTTGATAAAAGTTATATCAATGAAAATTAAATTTAAAACTCAACCAATTCATATATTTTATATCAAGTGTTATATAACACAAACAAATATATTTACGGTCAAAGTTGAAAGAAAAAGACTCAAAAAGTCAAACTAGGACACTTAATATGGGATGGAGGGAGTAATAATTATACTTAGATTCCGCTTCTTTTTTTTTTTCGTACAATGCATTCCTAGTTCGAGTATAATAATTATTCTCACCAGCCTCCCATTTTTTCTGTTTAGGCCAATTATTTTTTGACTTTCACATTTAGTTCATGAAGTTTTGTTATATGTTTAATTCTATGTATAACTTATTTTCAACTCACTGTATTATTTAGTTTAGAGTTAATTACACTTTTCGTTCCTGTGGTTTGTACCGACTTTTACAGACCGTCCCTGAGTATCCGAAATTACACGTTTCGTCCCTGAGTTTGAAATTTCGTTTACAAGTTCAGTCCACGACCCAAACGGACGTTTAAAAAAATCGTTAAGCCAGACATGTGCCTTGCACATGAGGGTATAATGGTCATTTATAATGTTAAAGGACCAAAAGTGTAATTAACCCTTATTTGATTACTTATTCAGTCTTTCTCTTTTCCAGATCTTCGACATCAACAACAAAAATCATCATCATTATCATCTTCTTCATATACAATTATGGATTTTATCTTCATCTTCAAAACTTATGTCCAGAAAAATTATACATCCATAATTTTTTTAGTTTTAGAAAACACATAATATAAAAATCTTTGCAAAAAAAAAAAAAAAAACAGACACATACAATATAAAATTATATAAAAGAACACTATATATATTTATATATATCGCAATACTTGAAGATTTGCTTGCGTGCACTATATAGTGTACATATCTTATTATCTTGTATGACTCCTGATGAAATAAAAACAAAAATAACTTCACCAAATTTTCAAAGATGATGTTGCGTTGATATCTTCCAAAAAAAGAAGAAGATGATTTCTTATTTATTATCAGCCACCTCCTTACATTCACAAATTCTAATCCTCAAATACAATCATCTTGATTTCTTCCAAATACATGTATCTGTATTCTATATATTACTGCAAAACTTAACACCCGTCAATACCATTTTTATTAACACCCATATATATATATATGGACCGAATCTGAATTGAATAAAGGAAAATAGAAAAGAGAGGCGATGGTGGTCGTTGTGTTGACGGCAGCAGCGGTAGTCAGAAAGGAGACCAGATATTTACCCCCTACAGTATTCATGACATCCCTCTTATCTTCTTCACACTTCCAGATCTGACATCCACCCAGTGGCCGGATATTGGCCGGAAAAGAAGTCGGCGGCCCAAGGAGATTCCTCCTTTATCTTCGTTTGACTGAAGTACGACGGTTCTTGTGGCGGTCGTTTCTTGGGTTTGCTTGCTTGTATTCAGGATTTCAACTTCTTGCAATGACCTTAATCTTCCATATCTATTTGATAAAGTTATATCAAGAAAATACATTTACAACCAATTCATATATTTTATATCAAGTGTTATATAACACAAACAAATATATTTACGGTCAAAGTTGAAAGAAAAAGACTCAAAAAGTCAAACTAGGACACTTAATATGGGACGGAGGGAGTAATAATTATACTTAGGGGGATTCCCTATCTTTTTTTTTTCGTACAATGCATTCCTAGTTCGAGTATAATAATTATTCTCACCAGCCTCCCATTTTTTCTGTTTAGGCCAATTATTTTTTGACTTTCACATTTAGTTCATGAAGTTTTGTTATATGTTTAATTCTATGTATAACTTATTTTCAACTCACTGTATTATTTAGTTTAGAGTTAATTACACTTTTCGTTCCTGTGGTTTGTACCGACTTTTACAGACCGTCCCTGAGTATCCGAAATTACACGTTTCGTCCCTGAGTTTGAAATTTCGTTTACAAGTTCAGTCCACGACCCAAACGGACGTTTAAAAAAATCGTTAAGCCAGACATGTGCCTTGCACATGAGGGTATAATGGTCATTTATAATGTTAAAGGACCAAAAGTGTAATTAACCCTTATTTGATTACTTATTCATCTTCAATATCAACAACAAAAAATCATCATATATATATATATATATATATATATATATATATATATATATATATATATATATATATATATATATATATATATATATATATATATATATATATATATATATATATATATATATATATATATATATATATATATATATATATATATATATATATATATATATATATATATATATATATATATATATATATATATATATATATATATATATATATATATATATATATATATATATATATATATATATATATATATATATATATATATATATATATATATATATATATATATATATATATATATATATATATATATATATATATATATATATATATATATATATATATATATATATATATATATATATATATATATATATATATATATATATATATATATATATATATATATATATATATATATATATATATATATATATATATATATATATATATATATATATATATATATATATATATATATATATATATATATATATATATATATATATATATATATATTTATATATATATATATATACGAATAGATAAGATATAGATGTATATATATATATATATATATATTTATATAGATGTAGATGTATTATAGAGAAATATATAGATTTAAATAAAGATATAGATAGATGGATAAATGTATGTACAAATTTTGGTGGGTTTAGATTATGAGGCAGATAACTGTTGGTGTTGTTTGTTGTTACACCCATTTTTTTAGGTTTTGAGATGGTGGATGGTTTTTGTGGTTGATGTTTGAAGATCTGAAAAAAATTTGGTGTTGGGAGATGATGATAGATACATATACATATGTGTAATATTAATTGAAAAACATAGAGCTTTGATGACAAATATACCCTTGGACCAAAAGTGTAATTAAGGATTTTTTAACGTCCGTTTGGGTAGTGGACTAAAAGCGTTGACGGAGTTCCATACTTAGGGACGAAACGTGTAATTTCGGATACTCAGGGACGGTCTGTGAAAGTTGGTACAAACCACAGGGACGAAAAATGTAATTAACTCTTTAGTTTATTTAAGGGTGGAAAGGAAAATAGAAGAGTGGAGAACATTATAAAATGCATTCTTAAGAGATTTTTAAGTGTGGAAAGGGAAGGAGTGGAGAGGATAAGAGGGGGAATTGTAGTTGTTTTTTGTTTCAAAAGTTTTCCCCTCATTTTTGAGGTGATTAGGAAGGAAAACTTTTCTTCCTTCTCATCTCCTTTCCACCATTAAGTTAACTAAACAATAGTTTACAAACTACTAATTTTAAAAAATTTATAGTTATTTTTACTACTATTTTAATTTTTAAATTAAATATGTTTTTTAATTAAACATAATATGGTTTACAGTATTAATATTTATTATAAATATAAATGATAGTGTGACACTAATAAACCAAGATAACAATGTGGGCTTAATGTTAAAAGTTGTTAAATATGGTGAGTCAATGCATTACTAACGTGACATTAATAAACTGAGCCAACAAACAAAGTCGTCTTTCGATGTTGGCACTACTACAACATCCATATTGTTGCTTCATAAATGGCATAGTAAAAAATACATACCATCCAAGAAAACAAAAAGAGATTAAATGTATGGAAATGGATATCAATTGTTTTAATTATACAAACGTATATTTCTAACATTGTATTAATTATTATTTCATATGGGGGTAATAAATGAGAAAATATTATCTTGAAAGTCTTTACTATATGGAACTATGGAATAATAAACAAGGACCAAATTTTATTTTATTTTTTTATAAAAAAAAACAGCTTATTGTCTTGTTCCACCCACAGGTATCCACCAAAACCATACAAATTAAAGGGAAAAGTACCTAACTATTTAAAGCTTAATCAACATATAAAGTACTTTTATAAAACCATGGGTTAAGCCGCATCCGGTTTTTCCCATTTCAATGGACACATTTCCTACAATCGGCCCATCCATATATATTTCCTCCAACATCTTTCAAATCAACAAGCAAGCAATATATAATCATCAAAGTTTTTTCATAACTCATATATAGCTCTAACCAAATTTCATATATCAAAGATGCACGGAGCGATGATAAAATCTTGGTTGGTGGTGGCGAGCATAGGCGCGGTGGAGGCGTTAAAGGACCAAGGTGTAGCAAGATGGAACGGGCCGCTTAAGGCATTTCATCATCATGCCAAAACTAAGATCCTTTCTACTTATAACAAGTCTGTCGACGACGTTATTGCCATTAGCACAAGAAGATCCATAGTTGTTGGTTCTGAAATGGGGGCTGGTAAATACAGATCATCCAAGAAAACAAAAGCCGAGTGTATGAAGAAGGTTATGGACATCAACTGTTTTGGTCCCAATACCGTTAGATTTTAATTAGAGATATCATCTCTCATCACTACCTAGCTACCAACGTATATGTAATTTGTAACACAAGCAGCAGTATATATATTTTTGACAGAATGTGTTTGCTATCAAGTGATGATTAATGTGTATATAGATAATTACGAGTAATTGCTTAGAAATTTCTTTTATTGCACATGTGTCAAACATGATGATGATTTTCACAAATTTTGCATACTTTTATTGCTTAGAAACCAACAACAACAACAACAACAACAGTACCCAATCCCTGTGCGGGATATGGGGGAGGTGAAACTGTAGACAGTCTTGCCTCTACCCAAAGGTAGAGAGACTGCTTCCATAAGGACCTCCGGCCACAAAAGCGGTAAAAGTCGGGAAGAGTAAAGGGTTTAGAAGTACCATACCTGACTGACAACGAAAATGCTTAGCAAGACATACCTGGGTCTGTTGGGGCCGACCACCTTGAGAGTAGGGGAGAGTGGCAAACATGCAACCTAGCAAAAAACCTTAACACCGAAAGACAAACAAAACATATAAACAAAAAGGAAAATGACTAAGAAATTCCAAGAGAGTAAAAGATTCCTGCTCAACCTACGAAAGTAGGGAACTAGCGCCGCCTAAGTAAACTAAACTCCTAGTCCTCCACGAAACTTACAAAACCCCTAAAGTAAGCCTAAGCCCTAGTCCTATAGACAACCTATCATTGGTCATGTCCTCCTACAGACGAAAGCCCTTGGTTTAGGCCTATCGAGACTCAAGGCCAAAAACCCCTACTGAGGTTATAGAGAACCAAATGCTAAAACAACATAGAAAATTATTTAAGGTTAAAGTTGAAAAGGTTAGACTTTGAATATGCAAAATTTGGAAAAATAAAATTTGATTTGATCGATTGATTGATTGATTTCCAGTAACCCGAAACTTACGATTAGTTAGGACCCCAAAACTTAACGTTTTCAGCTAATTAATACACCTAGAAACCTTTAATTTAAATAGTCATTTAAGCAAAACATGATCATTGACTTATCAAAGAATTGAGAAAAGAAAACTACGATTGATCTAAACTTACTACTACTTAAACGTACCAATATTGAAATAATATATCTTTAATTTCGATCGAAACCTGAAAGTAAATACTTATATAATTACCATTGTTGATTTGATCGAAACAAAAAGTGCAAGTAAATTTATTTATTTTTAATTAGGCCTAATTCAAAATAGAGTAATCATTAAGTCCACAAATAAAATCTAGAGATTTGAAGAAGAAGATATATTTTTGTTTACCTTGAATTGAAGAACAATGTCTTAAATATTGAACTGAATACCATTGGCTGAAATTTTGTTTA
The DNA here is from genome assembly GCA_034093135.1 of Erigeron breviscapus. Classification (NCBI taxonomy): domain Eukaryota; kingdom Viridiplantae; phylum Streptophyta; class Magnoliopsida; order Asterales; family Asteraceae; genus Erigeron; species Erigeron breviscapus. The sequence goes on from CM067167.1 coordinate 275,149,618, forward strand.
GTATTCTAGATTTGGAAGAAGACGACTAGATTATATGTATATTAAAATAACTTTCGTTTAAGCCCCTGAACTATTGATATATATTCTAGTTTTGCTTTTGAGCCCCTGAACTATTAATACATATTTTAGTTTTGCTTTTGTTTAAACATTCTAGCAACTTTCATTTAGCTTTTGTTTAAATGGAAGATAATTTAATGGTTCAAGTTTAATAAGAAAAATGCCAAACCTGTTTAAAATGCCAATGGTTATGAAATCTCTTCCTTTTTCACATTTTTATGTACTTGTGTAATCTACTTTAGATACTTATCTATAATTTAATGGTTTAATATGAACTTACTTAAAGAATGGTTTAATATGGATTTACTTAAAGATTATGGTGTTACAATATGCTTAACAAAAAATTTTTAGGCCCCCTCCCCAATAAATGTCTGGATCCGCCACTGGGACGGAGGATAGTTTTTAACAACCATAATTCCACTTGCGATTACGGCCACAGATAATGCAATAATAGACCATAGACGTGATCATAAACTTGCCCCGCCATGATGCTTTTCCATTCCACTGGTCATAAGTGAATCCGGCCGAGGACTCCATGGGATAAATATTTTTTCGTAACTTGCCCCCGCCATGATGCTTTTCCATTCCACTGGTCATAAGTCAATCCGGCTACAACAAGTAGTCATGGGATAAAAAATGATTGATAGTTACAATATTATTTATAGTTTATCAACATATTGTACATCTCTGAAAGTAAAATTTGTTCTTGTATATTTTTGTGTAAAATATAGCAAATGCTCCTATTAGATGAGTACAAAATTCAATACAAGAATGAAGAGCGTCACGTGGCATGGCATTATTCAGATCTGCGACCATATCGCGTGTTACCGTTTGAATTTGTTGTCATTAGTCTTTTTTAATTATTATTTGTTTTTTACTAAAATTTCTCATTTTTAAATTTTCTAAGATTTTAATTTTTTCTTTTTTTCACAAAGTAAATGCATGTATTCAATACTGCAAATTTTTAAATGTTGTTGTAATATTTCCCTTAAATAAGTATATATTTGACATGCCAAAATTTTATGCAAAAATAAGCAACAACAAAAGAAACATAATCACAATGATTGAAATAGCAAAATGTACATGCGGAATCTTATAATATGGCAGCAAACGTATTTGCAATGTTTCGTTAGCGGTATTATCTTTTAAAAGGAAAACACACAAGTGAATAGATTCCGTCATGTCACATCATATGCCACCGTATAGATTTTATCACATGACATCCTGTTTTAAGGATTTTTTAATTTTCTGTTTAGTTTTAATTCATGAAATATTTTGTACGGATCGTTACAATTTCAACTCTTAGGGGGGGAGTGGTCTCGGTCTCTCGGATAGTGGGTGCGGGTAGCATCGGATATTCCGGCTACACCGCCGCCGCTCATTCGGGTAAGGCAAATCAGGTAAGAGATCAGGTAAAGTATTCGGGGAGAGAGAGGGGGTGAGGGGTGGGGGAGTTTAACGTTCTTTATGTTGACTGTTTTCAACTTTTTATATACATATACTATCAATTTTAATAGTTTTTGTTTTAAATCTTAGAATTTTATATTAATTTTAAAAACTACCGTAACATAAATATATTACATATTGTTTAAATTTGTGTGTTTTTATTTTCCTCCGGCGATTGAGTATGGGAAAGGGTGGGAACTTGAGAAAAATAACCATTTATATTATTACTAGTGTTCAGGTCCGTCCAATGACGGGTAGTCTCGAAATATATTAATCAAAGCTAATATGATTCGAGCAACCATCAATATGACCAATATCACAACTTAATCAATACGAAAGCTAAAGAAGAAACATATGAAAATTAACTCCATATAAATATTGATTCCAGTTTACCCTTTTTTTTCTTCCAAATTTAGTTAAATAAAAAATTTGCAACAAAGTATATAATTCAACAAAGACCATCTCGAACGTTTTGATTTTCTTCGGGTTTTTCCACTCCGAAACAGTCCATACATGCACAACACGGAGTCGTAGATGATGGTTAACATGTGTTGGCTTAAGATCTTCAAGATGAACTAATGTGGTCTTATTTTTTGTTGTTGAAGAAAAAGCCATAACGAACCTATAATGGAAAACAAACTAAATTAAAAGAGATAATAATAACAATAACATAAGAATTAAATGTTAAATAATAATAATGATTAAATATGAACAAAGTGTATAAATTAAAAAACCCTTTTGGTGGTCGATCGTACACAACATTAAAAACAGCTCTACCTGTATTAATCTGCAGGAAACAAAACAAAAAAGGTGCCATAAAAATAACAACAAAAAAAGCTATAAAACAGCAAAGAAAGAGTTATAATTACTTAAAAATAAACATCGATTAAGTTTAAAATAAGAGTAAATTACATTTTTCGTCCCTGAACTTGGTTCGTTTTGCACTTTTCGTCCCTGAAACTTGACACTTTTTTCACTTTTCGTCCCCGCGATAACGGCTGTTAGTTTTTCTCCGTTAAAGTTGCAACGTTCGTTAGTTTTTTTGTTCACTTTTCGTCCTTCCCATTTTTTTCCACTTTATTTTCATTTTGATAATTTCATAACTGCCCAGCGATGTAGAAATCATAAAGGAGTAGGCAACGAATCTCAAAAGAAACTATTGAATGAGTAGAGTCAGTATCAAATAATACAAAGAAAGCACGAAACTCTATGAACACATCGAACAAAACATTAAATAAAAGTACAATTAACACGATTAATAAATAAAATCAAACACATAATATGTCATCTCTACCAATGTACTAAAATACGATTGAGGTTTTCTTTAGGTGACACATGACACTATATTTAAACGACGCATGTATCTTTTAGGCTATACTTAATTAAACTTTTTTTTTCCTTTCAAAATAGCATTAATAAACAATAAATATTCATACTTTTAGTATTATTAAAAGTAGTATTATATTTATTATGATCATATCTAATTAAACATATATATGTAAATTATTTAACATTTTTGATTATTGAACTTTACAAATCATCAAACCAACCTATAATTATACTATAATGTTTTTGTTAAGTATATTGTGCTATCTAACTTGCGATAAATATATTTTAGTAAGTATAAATATAAAAAAAATGTAATATGTCTCTTGCTCTTTTTTTAAATACGGTTTATACACCATTGTACAGTTATGAAATTATCAAAATGAAAATAAAGTGAAAAAAATGGAAAGGACGAAAAGTGAACAAAAAACTAACGAACGTAAAACTAACAGCCGTTATCGCGGGGACGAAAAGTGAAAAAAGTGCAAGTTCAAGGACGAAAAGTGCTATTTATTCACTTTAAGGACAAAAAGTGCAAAACGTGCCAAGTTCAAGGACAAAAAATGTAATTTACTCTTAAAATAAAGATTACATACTACTAAACGTATCCTTTTATGGGCTTTCAACTAACAGAAAACCATTATATGTAGTTGTCTGCCATATATATTATGAGCCAAAATACTAACCTTTGGCAGAATGACAAGTCATAGTATTGATACGTTCCAATGCAAGATATATCAAGTGAACAATCTTTCAAAATAACTTCACGAAAAAGTCAAACTAAATTAAATACAATAATGCTTGCAGAATTATAGGTAGCTAACTAAATGTTCAAAAAAAAAAAACATAATAATAAATAAATAAACAAAAACAACGGATACAAAGTTAAACAAAGATTAGTCAATGATAATAAACATAGTCGAAACCTATAAGCATACATATTTGCTATATAACTGTAGTCTTGGGTCTAGGCTGAAACATCACTACATATATTAGTATAGGCAGAATAGAGAAGATGGCCGCTCAATACGTGGGGAAGAAATGGAGTAGACCTGTTTGATAATTTTTGATTTGATAGAGATATAATGGAAGAATAGTCGTAGTTTTTTTTTGTGGGTTGAGAATATGTTAGGGTTTTTTCCTATGTTGTATATAATATACATAATTTTTGGGTGATTCTTAAGGAAAAAAAGATTTGTTTTTTTATTTTTAATTTATTAAAGGTTGGCCTACCAATTTTTAATTAAAAAAATATAGAAAAATAGAGGATTAATTAGGAGGGAGGATTAGGCTCAAAGATGGGGATTAGGGGTGCCAAGTGTACCCCAACCTCCTCTTTTAGTTATATTATAGATTATTAATATTATACTAGGTGATACCCGTGCGTTGCACCGGGCTTTTTTGTTTTCTAGCTATTTCATGGTAAATAACATGCAATAAAAAATGTTACAACTTCGAGTGAATAGTTGTATAATAAAATAGATGTTCATATAGATTCAACAACAAAAATAAAGATACTTAATATTCATTACAAAGAAAAAGTTTCAAAATTGATTGAAATTAAACAAAGAGTAAACATAAATATAAAAGGAATTTCGGTTAGGTTATACTCGTTCAATGCAAGGACGTATAAAAATTCTCTGTTATACTAACTCGACAATATTACAATACAAAAAACAAAACACTATTTTAATGTATTATTTAGAAAACAAAAAAGTTTTATTTTGATGTATTTATAAAAGTACTATATATGTGAAGTTCTTGTAATGTTAAAAATGTCAATGATTATAAATGATATAGCAACAATGAGCACTCACATGCTTTGAAAAATTTACAGATGTATCTTAAAGTACAGTAGAAATCGTAGCGATGAACCCATGCAAACCTACAAACAACCAAAAAAATTGAAAAAATAACAAAGCTTTCAGATGAAGTACAACACATAGAAAAAGATAACTAAGTTAAATAGATGAAATATTAAATATGAAATACACGTCAAGATGAACAGATGCCCAGCCTTCTTTCAGAAAGAAGCATTTGTGCTAGTTTTGACTTTTGTGGTGCTTCATACAATTTTATCACTGAGTGTGTAAGAAACGAAACATATTAGTGACACATAAGAATTAGATTGCAAATCTCTCTTGAAACACCTAAATATGACAAGGAATGATAAGTGAAACCGTTAACTTTGGCCTGGCAAAAAGGGAGGTCTGCGTTGGGTAACGGGCTGGGGCCAAAATGGGTAAATCTAAAAAAAATGGGTTAAACGGATCAGGAGACTACTGTAAAGCAAAACGCACAAAATTTTCAACATCGCCATTTGAAAGGAGAAAAAACAAACAAATATAATTGCAAATGACATTAGTAATATAAAAAAGAAAAACTAAAGCAAAGCAAAAGATCAAAACAGCTAGCTAACACTATTTTTTTTAAATCGAACAAAGAAAATTCGAAGTAGTGCCCTTGCTTTATATAGATTTTGCAAGCAAATGAGCATACCTTTTTCCTTTGTAAAGGAGACTGGCTCGTCAACACCACAATGCAATGTAATTGTCCTTGTTTATGCTCGAACACCTAATGATCTCATCCCAAATTAATTGTAAGAAAAATACATGAGTAATGATAAAGCTTGAAACTAAATCTAAAACCATAAGCAACTGCATACCTGAGCATAGCCATTGGGTAATTGGGGCTGTAAAATTTGGTACAGACCAGTAGCCATGCAACCCTCTGAACCAAACCTATTGCGAGAACCAACTTTACCATCAATAACATATAAGAGTGCAAGCGCAAATCTTTAAATATTTCCAAAGGGCTAGTTAAAGGCCACTGATATGTGATGACAATTACCTCTAGTTGAAGTAAAGTTTGATTTATTTAAAAAAATTTCCATAACTACCATCCCGTATGAATTAATATTGAGACTCTACCTTTTTCAAAATTTGAAATACGAGAACTTCATGATGGCAAATCCATAACTTCAAAATTGACAAATGAAATATAAAAAAGACTAATGCATCAGAAATTATATCTCATTAGCATAATCTTCATTCTTAGTAATGTCTCAAAACACCCCAGCAAACTAAACTCGCAAGCTGACAACAAATTTTTTGATTACAACTCCATATCCTTTTTATATCTACAATATTAAAAGTCACAATGCCAACAATTTTTTTTTCCCCAAAATCAACACAATTTTATTTATATAAAAAAGTTGTGATCCATTGCAAATGATAAGGACAATATGAATCTCCAAAAAATCATTACATGAATCTCCATTCCTCTTGACAATATGATAAGGACAAATGTGTGTCCAGCACTTAGCCCCTTATGTGGTATATCAATTGAAAAATATTGACCACGATGGTAGGATTCTAAACAAAACATAACACAAAGATGATCTTGCGCTTACTATAGACCTCGATTATACATTGTCAATATCATTAAATTATCACAATAAACCAAACCATTTCAGTATACTTTCTCTACAATTTTCAAATACAAAAACATAAGAAACATGAAAAAATGTCATTACAATCTATTGGTTATCATACCAAATGGTTAGCATGTGTTATGTTTCATACGAAACAGAGTCATATATGTATCAGACCTCTTAAATCATTTTGACCAAAACCAACGACACCCCACCAACCCCTAATGTAGTATGGACAAAACAGTCAAATCCCAAACACCACCCTATAAGGACCAATCCTATTCCAACCTCACTCCACCAAGCAATGTTCAAACTACATTATAGCTAAAATTGTAATTCAAAGGTGGACTGGAATCCATATAAACCTGGCTAGAAATCCAACTCTCAAGATATAACCCCATGAATGAAATATATACTATAAGTGAAGTAAATCCCCATCAACAAAAACATGTATAAACCAAATCTAACCCAAAAAAGTTAATTATTCTTTCGTAACCGATTAACTTTCGAACAAAAATATCATTCACTAAATCCAGTAACAAAAACTAATTGCTAAAAGCAGAGCCAAACATCATACATATAAAAGATATAGGACAAAAACTCTAACTTGAGAAAATAAAAGAAAGAGATAGACCTTCTTAGTTATTGTCATTAGGTTTTTTTGGCAACTCATATTAAATAGGATATGTAGTAGAGACTGTGACATTAACACATCAAACCTACCAATAAAATAATATTTAATTGCCCAAATCATAACAACAAACCACAAAACTGTTACTATAAAGATTAATAACAAAACCTTCATGTAGCATGAAAATTATTTATACCATAGAAATCCATTAATAAAAACACAAAATACAATGATTTTTTTGATCTAAAAGAAAACATACCTTGATCTTGTTCTCGCTACAGTGAGTTTGTGAGGTTAGGTTCGTGTGTGAGAAATATTGATAAAACCCATTTTATTTAAAACCCCAAAATCCTAAAATTTAGGAATTAAGGATATCTGTTGTAACTCAAAAACACTGATTCTTCTATTCCAAAAATGCCTTGAGGGTGAAATATAATTGAGATAATTTGATTTCCAAAAATATGGAGGCTGAACGTGTGAATGAATCCTTATTAGTAGTGAGTTTGAGAATTCTAAACAAAACCTCCTTGGTTGAAGTGGTAAACGTGGTGAGCTATTGAACATAAGGTCCCGGGTTCGAAACCCAGAAACCCCCTTTATTTTTTAATAAAGGGTATATTTATGCCTTGCATACTTATGTGGACAAAATGCTGATGTGATGTTATTCGAATCGCTCTGGTAACGCCACATCAGAAAAAGCCGACATGGCGAGCGCCACCCGAACGCTTTCTGATAGCCTTTTATATATATATATAGAGATTGTTTAATAGTTTTTGTTTTAAATCTTAGAATTTCATATTAATTTTAAAAACTACCGTAACATAAATATGTTAGATATGGTTTAAGTTTATTATTATTATTATTACTATTATCATATGTTTATATAGTTGTGAATTTATATATTAAAAATATATAAATAAAAAATGTTGGGTAGTTTGGTGACTAATTAGGTAGTTTTGAGTAAACTTGAGTAGTTTTGAATGGTAGGATTTTGAATGGATAGAGGTGATGTGACAAATTGAGTAGTTAACCTAATTTGGGTACCACTCCCCTCCCCTTTATGATGTTTTTAATATTTTTGACCAAAAAATTTATAAAACTATTAATGTTGGTGTTTCAAACGCTAGAATTCGCCAAATAACCCAAAATCGGCAACTAAAACATCGAACTTCAGATACGTGGCTAACAACTAAGCATAGACCGGTTCTTTTTTTTTAAGGTGTGAACTACTCGCGAATGTTGGAAGGTCTAACATACGTTGTCTTTACTGGATCCATACTAGAGGGCCCATCACAGAATAGATGCACAATTGAAACCATCGCTGAGAAACTTTTATCATCCAGATGTCTTGAGGGAAAACTCATTTAGGCCCCACCTTAGTTAGATTTTAAATCCATGTGGTTACTTCAAAATATGTCTAGGATAAAACTTAGAACCTGATATATTTTGTGACTAAATAGACGCACTCGACCATATGGTGATAGTTAGCTTGATTCCTTTTAATTACTCACCATAAATGCATTGATGGCAACTTCCATTCCTTTTAATGACTCACCATAAATGCATTGATGGCAACTTCCGACTACACAGTGACACAATGTACTGTCAAACCAATTAATGAAGCCAAAACTCAAGTAAATAATTAAATTACAATGCCTAATTCTATGAAAAATATTAAATGGGACGTTGTTATCATATGTCTTTCTTTTATCCATTTATATGTTTGAGTATTGTTTTTGTATGTGGATGTTTGAGCTAAAGATACCAACTAACCTTTCTTAGTTCTCTTCATTTACACACCCATATACTAATTTTTGTCAAATTAACTTTTTTTATTCTTTAATCTAGCTTATAATTGAAACTTTCTTGGCCCAGTTTTATAACTTTTATATTTTGTATTTTTTGCTAATCCTATTTAAGGAGAAAATATATACGAGTATAATATACTAGTATAATAGTTTTGCTTAAAGCCAAAAAGGAACTGGAAAAAATTTATTACAACGACACCACGTATTCAATGCGTCAAAAATGGTTGTGACACGTTTAACCAGGCTCAGATTCCTGTTTTTTGAATATAAATAAACACGTTCACCCAACTTTTTAATTAAAAAAAATACTCTCACCCACCCTCTAGTACTAAATGTATTTGCATATATACAAATGAAATGAAATACATGTATTCCATTAAATATACATATACATACAAGATAAAACAAAACTTCTGGTCTCAGGCTTAATAAACTAGCTTTCCGGTCACGGTAAACTCCATCACCACCACGATCGAGCCACCACCACAATCGAGCAGCCACCATCACCAACCCAAGAAACTATTGGTAGACTTCATAACCATCATCACCGCAGGAAGCCACCATCACACCGAACACCACCATCACCATCAAACTCCATCACCCTCCTGTCTCTAGACTAGAACACTATTTGTGTTGGAGGGTTTTGAACTAGAAGTAAAGCCACTTATAATTATTTAGATCTATCGTACTAACAACATGCCATGGGACAGTCTAGGGTTTGAGATCATATTGTTTTTTGCTTGATTATTAGAATTGGTGCTTTCGCGATTATAAATTCTTATGCTCACTTTCTATGATCCGATAATATCTCAGATCCTCCTGTGTGTTGTTTTACTCGTAATGTTAGCTAGCAACTTGCTAGTTTTTATTAATAAAGGTCCTTATTGTTGTTCAAAAATGGAAACAAAACAGATGGATAGAGCCTTTAATTTGAAACGGCCGGGTGTGATCAAAATGCGGGCTAGCCCGTAAAACCCGTTGAACCAGCCCCGAAACAAACCGAACCCTCTACAATCTGTTAATAACCGGTCTGGGCTACGGTCCCGAAAGTATACAAAATACGGTTTTTGGTCCTGGTTCCGGCTGGCCAGATGAAACCAAACAGACCTGAGATCATTCTTACAGGTTATAATACAGGTATGGACTTATCGTGATTTGAGTATAATACAACTACAAATTGATTCCATATTTTATATTTCCATATTTAAAAATCCTTATTTGACTTGGTTTTGAAGTTTTTTCTTGAAACTTGGAAACCAAGTCAAATAAGGATTATAAACATGGAATTATAAAATATGGAATGTATTTGTAGTTGTATTATACGCAAATCATCGTAAGTCAATAAATGTATTATAAGTTGTAAGCATGATCTCGGGTTTGTCGGGTTTTCATTGGGTCAGCCCGAGCCCGGACCAAGAATAGTTTTGGGATCGTAGTTCAGACCGGTTATACTACAGGTTGCGGCTAGTTCAACGGGTTTCACGGACTACCTCACAATTTGATCACCCTTAGTGGTCATTCCATAGGCGATAAAAGATGCAACAAATGATGATATATAGTCATACTAGATTAAACCCATGGGTTGCATGGTAAAACAATTTTGATAAAATTTTATAAATAGACGACTCTCATTATATTGTCATAAACGATTTTACCAAATTTAGATTATAATATAACAATATTTCGTAACATCAACGACATTGTATACAAATGTATAAGTACCTATTAAAATAGTGATAGTTTATATAAAATGTAGTTATTAATAGATAAACATAAAGAGAAGTTTATTTTAAATGCTAAAATTTTAAACAAATAGGTTATTATTATTATTATATTATTATTTTCTTTTATATAGGAAATAGAAATGATATTCAAATAAAAAAGCCATTTTAGTTCTTATGTAAAGATAAATTATTATTATTATTATTATTTATTATATAATTATTATTATATTATTTATTGATGTATCTAATATAATAACCATTAGAATTAATTTAAACTGTAAATATCTAGCATATATAAATGTAACGTTTTTGTTAGACCACCATGTATGTTCCACGACTTTCTCTCAAAATTTTGAATTTAATTAGTTTTAGACAACTTAGAGTTTCCGAATCTATAAGAGTATTCCGAATCTATTCCCGAGCCGTGTTAAACTTCTATTTTCTTCCAAACCAATCTCATTTATTTGAATTTATATTAAATAAATTAAATACAAAGTATTAAAAAGCAATATAATATTAAATCTTATCAAATCAAATCTTATATATAAATGATTCAACGAAATTCACGGGTGAAAATCAACAGTTTTCTGCGGCGTTAATGCTAGATTGATAATGTATATACTAAATTGTATGAGAGGTGCTTATCTACAAATAAATCACACTCTCTGGAACATACGAATTCTTTGGAATATTTGAGGAATTATAATAGACTTTTATCATTACTCTAATTCAAATTTAAAAATATCATTAATAGAATAGTCAGAATAAAGAAGCTTTACACAATCACAATTTAATGTATTGATTTAGTTGCTTGCTCCCTATATTACAGCCGACATAAAATATATGACATATATTTTTAACTATATTTAAACCTAAAAGTCAGTATGAAAAAATATAGCATATATTTTTAATTGTTTAAAACTGAAATTCAGGATGAGTTGGCAACAAAAATTGTTTAAAAAACCCACAAAATAACACCTAAGCTAAAATCCTAGTTAGCAAAAAAAGATAAGCGTCACATAAGAAAAAAACTATCATCTCTTAGTTATATAGAGAGATAGCTGAGGGGGAGATGACACTCGAGTTCCGGAGAGAAATAAAAGGCTACGTGTGTTGCAAATATGGAAAGGGATTTGTGCTCATGTTGACCTCGATCACTATTTTGCGCTTTTAATGTTTGCTTTACTTTGTTACGGTAATCCCTATCTTTTATTTAACAATTGACTGAACTTGAGTTGTTAAGTCAACACTTTATGTTCGTTAAGTCTTTAGATTATTTAATGGTACGTGTTTTTAATGTGCTATATGTGTAAGGTTTTAATGCATTAAAAATGTGTGTGTTAATATGTTTAAGATGGTCAATATGTGTTTAATGTGTCGGTAAGTATTCTTGTTAGCTAGTTGAACCTTAAATGTGAAGATGTAAAGTTCAAGGCCTAAGTGGTGAATATTGAAAGTGGTTACAACAGGGTTTTGATTATGAACGTGAGATTAGTGCCTCATAATCAGTTTTCATCACATATTAAGCCTCCCTACAAACCCTACCCGCTCTTTATTGGTTCCTTACGATTTCTTGGTGTTTCGGTGGTGATTTCTCATAGATTTCGATCCTATAATCTTTCCTACAGGTAAATCAGGTGTTACATCTGTACTGTTTAAAAACTTTTTTTTGAGGTAATCATCAGGATACGAGTCTCCCTTCTTATTATTAATTTTTTTTGGTCCGTTGGGTTGTGATTGTGACTACTTTATTAATCCTTGTAATGTTTGTTTTAATTTGTTAAGGTTTCGTATTGTTTAAAAACTTTTTTTTGGAGGTAATCATCAGGATACGAGTCTCGCTTCTTACATTTATAGAGGTAGATTATTGGAAGGTTTTGGGGAGTATTTGATTACATCTCAAACGTACATATAATTTAGGAGTAGAAATAAGATAGTTTGCCGTTTTAAGAAGGAAAAAATAAATTATTGTGGTCCCTATGATGATACTTTTAATTTGAATATAGTTTTTAAGGCTAATTATTTGGAAAGTACTTTAATTTTGACACTTTTGTTTTTGTGGGACTAAAATAAAAAAAAACTTCTATTCAAGGAAATGAAAACGCCCAAGATCACTTTAGTGGGGCTCCATACACTTTTTGCTTTACGTATACGGTAACTAGTCGGTTTTATCAATATTAAGAATACATCATATGCCAACTCAATTTCCATGTGGATTACATTTATTTAAATACATATATATGTAGATTAAGGGTAAATAAAACAACAACTATCTAATCATCCCGGATTCAACTCGGACATGTTAATTAAGATTTTAAAATCATAAATATATTAAAACATTATATGTAATGTTTGTTATCGATACTCGTACTTTATAACTTGATATAAAACTAATAATTAACTAACATAATAATTATAAAGTTAATAAATTAACTAACACAATAATAATTATATAAAGAATAAAGATTATGTGTCTGTAAGATACCTACATTTAGGTATACATCCCCTCACATCTTAATAATTTAATTCATAAAAAATGGGCTTAATCATTTATCCATTATACAATAAATATAAAAAAAATAGTGTGTGATAAGTTTTATACCCAAACTTAGGTTTCCAACAACCTCATATTCATTTTTCTCATCAATAAAATAAAAATAATTATGGTATTAAGTAAATACAAAAAGACATTTTATTAGTAATATTATATAAGATAGATTTTTTTCTTTTTAATAAATGATTAATATCTTATTAAAATGTAAAGGGCTATTTCTATTTTTTTTTTCATATGACATCATAATTAAATAAAGAATTTTAAGGTAAAATTATATTAAGACCCATGTCAGATATACGGATTTTTTATGAAATATTAAAATTAAAATAAATATGTGTAATCAATGAAAAGCTGTGAAAGAACAAACCAGTGAAATTCAAATATAAAGAATGTAATTAAAGTTATGAAAGAAAAAATTGGTAAATTCAAATATGAATAATGTAATGAAAATCAAAGTAACAAAATGTAATACTCTAACACCCCAAAGCTTTTAAGGTAAATAAATTAACCTCTTTTTATAGATTTGACATTAAAATGATTTCCTAGTATTTTATTAATTCTTAGATACGGGATTAATTTAGTTGGAACTTTGACGGATAGCGAGTATTTTCCCACCAAAATTAGAGAAGGGGCGTGGCACGTCATTAGGATGCCAACCATTTTCCCATTTGTGACTCATACACCATTAACACTTCTACTACCTTCTTCAAATCTCTTTTCTTCTTCATTCAAATCAATTTCACTTTTCCAATTAATCAAATTCAAGTAAGTAATTAACAATCACAATAATAATAATCTTTTGGAAGATTAAAAATTGAAGAATTGGTTAGTGTGTGTATGGTGTGAGCCAAAAATTCAAAGGAAAAAGAAAGGAGAAGAACTTGTAAATCAAAGCCCTAAATTAGTTCCTTTAATCCTTGAGGTAATGATACTTCTAACCTAGTTTTGATTGTTTTGAGAAATTAGGGTTTATGGGATACCCAAATTTAAAAATTTTTCCTAAAAAAAAAGGGTAATGGAGGGAACCCTAGCCCCGGTACCACAATTGGATACCCATCGACTCACCCTGTATGAGCCATATGATGCCGGTACAATACCTCTATCCTATTTTTCCTAGAAATTGAATAATGTATAATTTTATCCAAATCCTTGTAAAACCTAATTTGTATTGAGTTGCATGATGAGTTTGACTAAGTATATATATGTGATGGTATATAAATTTGATTATTGAAAGAAAGATGTTTTTTTTCAACAGTTGATTTAAATGATGATGAAAATGATGAGTTGAGTTATCTAGTGAACTATTGAAAAAGAAAGCAATTCAATGACAAGATAAGATGGGTTTGAGATTAAGGAATGCTAGTGAAATGTTAGAGTGACTAAGTTGAGTTAGTCAAGATAGTGAATATTGCCTTATATGCGAATTATGATGTGATGATAGGTTGAAAGCTTGAAATTGCATTTGTAGTTATTTTGAGTTGTTGATTCGAGTCGCGAAGGAGGTGAGTATATTTGCATACCTTTATGTATGCGTCGGGTCGATTACCATATGATGGTGGATTCTGTATGTGGTAATCGATTTGGCGTTAAGCCTGAGTAGGGGCTACTTGAGATATGAGGCCTAAGAACCTATTTGAGATATGAAGTCTAAGAACCTCTTGATGTATGAGGCTTAAGAACCTCTTGAGTATGGGGCCTAAGAATCCCAAATATTGTTATGATATGCATGTGGCATTTGATTGTGTTGATATTGCTTATATGAATCCATGTAATGCGTTAAAGTACAAAGGTGAGCATGTAAATGTGGCAGGACGGTGCCATAGGCTACATGTAATAGTCCTTTGTGCGTTGTCATCCTTCGTGTATGTAAATGTATGCAAGTATATTCACTAAGCATTCGCTTACGTTTTAGTTATTTACTATTTTTATAGGCGGTTCCGGAAGAGGGACTAGGATCTTGTTGATTTGAAGTTTGATTAGAAGAAGTTGCATTTTGAAGGTTTGAAGGTATTGTCATTCTTGAAAGAATGGTATTTTGTGTAGACACTTAGTTATCCCACCTCTCAATGGCTCATGATACTCTTGTCATTTTGGTAAACTTGGTTACTAGTAAATTTCTGCAAATATGAAGTTTGTATAGTCTTTTGGTACATGAATGTGTTGGTTTGACTAGAAAGACGACATTATGGGTAAACGACCCATTTGGGTGTGAAAATGGTTGAATGGTCAAATGGATCCTTGAATTATGCTTAAAGTTATGTTATGTAAGGGTTTGAATTCAGTAATGTCATGTAATGATGCTTGTGTTTGTGTTTGAAAAGT
Organism: Erigeron breviscapus; assembly: GCA_034093135.1. Lineage (NCBI taxonomy): Eukaryota > Viridiplantae > Streptophyta > Magnoliopsida > Asterales > Asteraceae > Erigeron > Erigeron breviscapus. The sequence continues at coordinate 275,164,919 of CM067167.1, forward strand.
TTGCAAGTCATGAAAAGCGTCAAAAATGAGTTTTGGTGCTGTCAGACCCATTTATGCGCCCCATAAATGGGTCATGAGGCGTATATCCGGAACTTTGAGTTTATGCGGCGCATTTTCAATCGCATGGAAACTTTCGACCCCATTTATGCGCCGCATAAATGGGGCATGAGCCGCATATTTTGGGCATGAGGTGCATAAAAAAAATTTCTTGTTTTTCTTAAATCGAGTCGTGTCGTTTCAAATACTGGAACATTGACGAAAACGTTTATGTAACATCCGCGATATTTGACCTCGTTGACCTTATGTATTAATTGACTAACTAATTAGTAAATAACGTAATTAAATTCGTTTCGAGGTTTATTGTCAAATGGTATGATAGACGAAGTCGTTGGACCAACTTATTTGGTGACTCGATGTAAGACGACATGTGAATTGATTAGTAAATGGTAACGGGTCAACCCATGGGGTGATCCATGAACCACCACCCACAAACTTGACCCAACCTTATCCCAAACCTCCCACCCAATCTCTTACACTCTTTTCACCCACACACACACACTTATCTCTCTTTCTCTCTCAAAAATTAAATGCAAGAACACACTCTCTCCCTCCCTAAATTCTTGTCTCATTTATTGTTGGTTAAGTTAAATTAGTGCAAGATTAAGCATCATCATCATCATCTCATCTTCATCATATCAAAAATTTAGAAACTCTAGTGCAAGAAATCTTCAAGTCAAGCTCATTTTCGGATTTGATTTTTGGTGGAGATTTTGGTAAGTTAATTTCATCCTAAAATCATCATTTTATGTTTAATAACATGTATCTAGTTGAATGTAAGTATTCTTGTTAGGACCAGTTTACTGGTAAACTGGCCAGTCTCCAGTTGCATCTGGAGACCCAGTGAAACTGTCCAGTGAACTGGAGACCCAGATGATTTGTCGAGAAATATATTGAAGTCCAGTTGCACCGTACAGTCAACGCAACTGAAGACTTCCTCCAGTTGAGAACTGACCAGTTGAAGAATCATTCCAGTTGAAGTCGAAGACAACAAATGGAAGATAGAGAATGACAATGGCAGCGAAGCCCAGTTGACATTCTAGTCAGTTACAAACTGGAGACCATCAGTGGAAAGCTCTTACAAAGCTTTACACTGATTACGAGGAATTGACTTTTATGCTTTATGTACCTTTACCCGGATAATAAGATTTATCTTATTATTTAATTGCAAAAAGGTACATAAAGGTGATTGAGTAAAGTTGCTTTATCATGCGACTTTACACTGTTTTTTAAGGAATTAAATGCTATTCCTTAAATGCTCTCAACCACATTTGTACGACCAAAGTTAACATCCCAATGTTAACTTTGCCTATAAATACAAGTCATTGCACAACAAGAATATCAACTTCTTCGAACACACTTCGAAGGAATTCACACTTTGCATACCTGCAATATTCTTGGTGAACTTGTGCAATATTTTCTCAATCGTAAAAAGGAACATTTCACAACTTTAAGTGTTTCGATTGTTTAGAGAAATTCCGAGTGTAGATCAATTGTAGTTCATAGGTTGTTAGGATATTTACATTCTTGTATTATCTTGGTTCCGCAACAACCTTGTAATTTATTTAACATCAATAAATAAATTACACTTGAAAATTACATATTGTCTCATCAATTTATTTTACAAGTATTTGTATTATTGCATTGTTCTTTACTTATTGTCTGTTAAATAAGTAATCTATCTAGAACTTGGTATATACACACTGCAATTGGTCGTCTCCAGTTCAGTGCATATATTGCAAAGTAACTCCACCATCGACATAGAGGTTGGGACTTACAATTCTTGGTTCAAGATTCAAGTCAAAGCAATTTTAGGTTAAATTAGGATTTAAAAATGATTTAATAAATGATTTAATTAGGTCAAATGATTTTAATGATGATTTGATGATATAGAAAGAATTAATGTAATGGGTTATGGATAAATATGTTTAAAGTTGATTATTAGTGAAGGAAATTCGTTTTAGAAGCTCAATAAACCGATCTTTATGTCACAAAAATGAAGTTAAGTGTGTTTTGGGTTGTGAACGGGCCATCTGCTGCTCCTGGTCGAGTTTTCTGGGCTTCAGCGCACCTTACGGCCCATAATGGCGTACCCTACGCTGGGCTTGTTCTTGCTGGGCGTGTCTTACAGCCCATTTGGGTGTGGCCTACGCTCAATAATTCCCTTGGCGTACATTACGGCACATAGACCGTACTTTACGGTAACCTCTAAATACCCTCCGCTGATTGGCCCCTCTTTACGCTAGAACTTGTACAAAATACAACTTTATGGTCCACCGTACCTTACGGTAGATTATACCGTACTTTACACTATTTTCTATTCTTCTTTTTATTTATTTATTTATTTATTTTATATTTATTTATTTTTTATTTTAGTTTATTTATTTTATCTATTTAATTATTTTTCTAGCTTCTAATTTATTCTTCTAAGATCGAGACAAGCTTCCTTTCGAGTTAAAGTTAATAGCCTAAAACTTAATGTAAAACTCGATTTATGATAATAACATGTGTATTTTTTATAATAATAGATTTTGGTCGCGATGCGATTCATGAACGACTTTAATTTATTCCGAGTTATTTCTTAACTCCTTTAACGATGAAAACAAGTCTTGAGGGTCACGTAAAGTTGTAAACCCACATTTTAAACTCTAATTAGGGATTTGACACAAGTTAATAACGTATAATATAAATATATAAATATTAATAAATATGTATATTATAATTATAGGTGGTGGACGTGAAGTGAACGTTGAACGATTGTAACTCGACTATAAATCAATCTTATCTTCTCATTGCCGATCAAGGTGAGTTCCGTAGCTCCCTACTCAATTGAGATTCGGGCTGAAAAGTGTACACATACGTGCTTGTTTGATTGTTTGGTTGATTGATTTATGGTTTTGATTGATTGTTTGATGGTTTACGCATGTGTTTGTGATATTGTGATTATTTAGGATAGTCGTACATACATGGAAGTCGGTTATGTCTTCAAAGGGTTTTAGATGTGGTGGGAAGGCTGCGGGTGACCCTATATATAAGCATCTAGGACTCGTTGAAAGTAGAATCCTCCTAAGTGTATGTACGTATAGTTTTGGTTGGTTTGATGGTTGATGATTGATGGATTTGTGATTGAGGTAAACACGCATATGTAATGATATGGATGTTGGTGAGACGGATATGTACATCCAAGTGTATAGATGTATAAACTTGTGTTGAATTGATGAGACGTACATGACTCGGGGTATATAGACATATATACACCGATGATTTTGAGATGCCACATTGTTCATTGAGATGACATGTGAGTATCGTTGCATTGTTGACATGATGGTCACACTTATGATATGCATTATGACAGTTGACATGCATACGACACATACATTGATAATGACACCTCCTGTGCATATTCATTACACGCATATGATTGCACTCTTGATATTGGCATGCATTTAGCATATTTCTTGACATTGACACGCATTTGGTACACTCTTGTATTGATATCACTTGTACATGTTCATTATACGTTTTCTAACTATCTTGTATAGTTACTTGTATGATTAATTGTGTGTGACGAGGTTTCGCTATGAGCAAACCTATATTACGTGTCATGGTTGTTTAAGGGCTACATGTAAGTTATTACTTGCCTATACCTTGTTCATATTGTGATTATTTGACGATGGTTCCTTGTGATCCATTACTACGAACTCACCAACCTAGTGTAGGGATGTGCACGGGTTCAGAACCGGCCCGACCCGGACCGAACCGGCTTGACACGGGAACCGAAAGTGCAAGAAAAGTGGAACCGAGACCCGGCCCGTTGACCCCCCGGGCGGGTCGGTTCGGGCCCGGGTTTTACCGGGTCGGGCTCGGTTTTACAAGGTTGACCCGTGAAGAAGAAGAAGTCGATGATCGTTTCTCTTGGCGTGAAATATACAACAAGAATGAGATGATAGAAATGGGTTTTGTGGGAGAGAGAAACATATATGATAATGAAGTGGGTTTTCCACAAATCAAACCCCTTTTAGTTGTTAGGCTTCACGTGATTTTCTTATCTTCTTTTTATATATAATAATATAAAAATAATAAATAATAATAATATAATAAATGAATAGAGTTGGTAAGAGTATGATGTTTTCAAATACCAATACACTCTCACGTGACTTGGTACCATCTCTCTTAGGGCGGATGGAATGGTACCCTAATTGGTTAAGTTACCCAATCTTCCATCCAATCAAAACCTTCCAACTCACAACTACCCAATTCTTACCCAAATCACTTGCAATACATACCCAATTCATTAAACTTACCCAATTTCATTTTCTTTTACATTTAATTTTAATACATATAATTAGAACCATATAAACATTAAACATAATTCCATTAAAACTATAAAAAAAAACATAAATAATAGTATTTCACTTTTCACTTGTTAATAAAACTAACTGCAGGGACCAAAATTGTTCAAACTGAAAGTTTATAAGATTAACAAATATACATTTACAAAACATTGAAATTACAGGGACTAAACTTGATATATTTGAAACTTGTTTGTCTCCTCCACTCAAACAACCTGCAAAAAAAAAAATCCCATATATATATGTAATGTATATATATATACGAACCAGGTTTTAAAAAAAAAAAAAAAAAAGAACAAAATACCGTTTGGAAGGGGGGACCACAATCCAACGTTCAACTTTTTTTGAACCCAAGCTCGGTTTCAATACTCAATTGGCTACCCGATTTCTCTTACCCGAATGGTACCCGAGCCCTTGCAATGGTGTTACCGATCGTGGTCACCCAACCCGATCCCTTACCCGATGCCCACTCCTTCTACCCTTATTTTATTCCAAGTACCAACAAATCAACAATCCTATCCTATCAATTTGATAAAATCAAACACCCATTTATCATTGTTCATAATCAAAAAAATCTTCAGAAAGCTTTCATATTTCTCATCAAGCATCACGCTTATGATGAAGAAATAAAAATCATGTTTGTAAAAGAAGAAGATCAATGGAGTCTAGATCTTTCGTTTGAATTAAGGAAGGAGAAAAGTCCATTAACAATCTTGATGTAGTATGTACTGATATTCTCAATCTATCTATATTTCGAATATATGTGCAATCGTGTATTATTGTAAATTCTGTGTGTGTATTTCCCTAATATCTCAGCAGCCCAGTTACTTCACAAGCGCATTTAAGATAAATTTGCCCACTTATTTCTTATAGCCGGGTTCACCGGGTCAACCCGGTAAATTCCGGGTTTTGGCCGGGCCCGATCTGAGCCCGAAGAATCATGAAAATGCAGAACCGAGAACTGGCCCGTTTGGGTAACGGGCGGGTCGGGTCGGGCCGGGTACGGGCCGGTCAGATGCGGGTTTCGGGTTTTCGGGTTAAAATCTCATCCCTAATCTAGTGTTGACTTTGTTTAGTACACTTTTCAGGTAATCAAGTGAATCCGAGACGTGTTGGTTGATTGTTGCTTTTGCTTGGGCCTGGACTTACGTGGATCCGTGATTCATTCGCCCTTTTATGGTTTCATGTTCTTTATGTATATTGTACCTTGAATGTTTGATGTTGGATTCACCGAATCTCTTTTATGTCATATAGTTCATGTTCTACGATAATTCCATGCATACGCTATATCTTTTCAGTAATATTCTGAGCCTAGCTTGGGGTGTTACAGTTTAAATTGTTCGTTTAGCAATATCATGTCAAGGCTTTTTGTTGTAACTATTTTCTTAACCATACAATTAAAGAAACTTCTTGTAGTTTTTGTTGTGGTATTTGTTTTTCATGAAAGTTTTAGATTATATAGTTGTTATCAGTTAGATATATTAATTATTTTTTTTTATATATAATCATTGATAATTTGATAAGATTAAATGTGTAAATTAACGATGTAAAACAAAAAAATGTAAATTATATTATGACATGTGCTAATTTAATTAAGGATTATTACTTCAAAATGTAAAAAACTTTACATGAATTGTCATAGTTAAGGTTGTTGGGGACAAATAACACCAACACAAGCGAGACAACTACAAGTAGTAGTCCCGCGTAGGACAACCGGCATGTCGTCGAAAACAGCCTCTACTACTTCAAGTTTAATATCTCAAGTTAAAACAAGGTAGTAGGTAGCAAGCACGATACCGAAAATAAATAGACATGAGCATGGATACCAGACCGGCCAGTTGGACATGTTACGGGGAGCATATAACACCATCCCAAGGGAGAAAGGCGCAAGTAGCAACCCGTGATTTTAATTAAGTATGGTGTAATGTATATAATATATTATCCTTAATTTGCACCAAGTATTTTGTAAGAAGCATAATTCCACTTGCGATTACAGCCACAGATAATGCAGCAATAGACGTGATCATAAACAAAGTGTTGATTTCGAAAGGGGATTGATTTTTGTTTATGATTCCATGTCTAAGTTTTACTTGTAGAACGACCATGAAGACAGTACCCAGCATGCTATTCAAAAAGTAATAGAGCCCAAACCTGATCAAACATATATATTAATGCAAGGAAAATGATAAATCAATCTAAAGATTAGCTTAAAAATCTTTCTAAAACTATAAGAAGGTGACACGTGGTATCCACTAATTCTCTGATTTTTTAACATGTCACCATCTTATGGTTAAGAGAATTTTTAGGCTATTTAGTTATGAGGATTAATCATTTCCCTTAATGCAAACAAACCGTTAATTAATTGATACCTCAAAAACGAAAAAGATCGATGGAGAAAATGAAAACTTACGTCCGTCGACTACAGGAATATTGTTGTGACATAGGTGCGACGTCATCGTTAATCGTAGTTGTTAGAGTTTGTGGGATCAGAATAATTATCATCACCTCCCGGGTATTCAAGATGATGGGCCTCAACAATTGTATCGGCCCAAGAAGAGCCCAAATCCATAATTAGAGTCGGTCAAGTGTTTACCCTAGCTTCCAATACACAGCTTTTCAATTCATATAGATATAGGGCTCTTGTATGTTTTTTATTATCAATGAGAAATATAATTTCGATTCTATCGTTTAACATGGTATCAGAGCCCTCAATGGGCGTCATCATCTACCTTTAAATCCCTCTTTCGTGTGTATCACCTAAATCAATACCTAAGCCACCATGGCCGAAGAAGGGGCCGGCGGCTCCGGTAACGACTTGGCATTACAATTAGCAAACCTTTTACAGAACAACAAACATCAATCTCAACATCCCAAATTAACCGACAATCTCCAAATCAATTTAAAATTAAACAGTACCAATTACTCTCTATGGACCCGTATGATACGGGTTGCCATAGGAGGCCGATCAAAACACCTTTTGACACACTTGACCGAAAAACCACCAGAAAAATCAACAAGTGAACAATATGAGTCATGGGAACAAGATGACTTGGTCGTATTCTCATGGCTCATTCAAAACATAGAACCAATGTTAGCCGGAAATCTTACCGAATTTTCCACCGCAAAAGAACTCTGGGATGCTTTAGTAATTACTTACAGCAGTGGGAGAGACAAGCTACAAGCTTTTAATCTGCATATCAAGGCCAATGAACTCAAGCAAAGCGACAAGTCACTCGAGGACTTCTGGATCTCATTACAAGGATTCTGGGGTGAGATCGATCGACAGGATCCAAACCCGATGACATGTTCTGAAGATATCAAAACATATAATAGGATTCGATCCGAACAAAAATTATTTCAATTTTTGAACGGATTAGATCGGAAATTTGAATCAACAAAAAGGGAGATTCTCAGAACCGACCCACTTCCGGCGGCAGAAGTCGCATATGCCACCATACGAAAAGAGGCCGCTCACCAAAGGATTTTGGGAGCAACCATCACTGATGTCGAAGGGGCACGAGGCATAGCCACCGGTTTGATGGTGAAAGAAGAAGACGGGTTCGGGTTTGTCACCAAGAGATTCAATCGGGTTAATGATAAACAAAAACCCATGATTAAAGATGATAAATCGGATCTCACGTGTGATGAATGTGGTATGGAAGGACATACCAAAGACCAGTGTTTCCGATTAGTCGGTTATCCATCGTGGTGGACAGAAAACAAGAAGGGTCGTCGATATAACCCATCGGAGAGAAACAAGGCTTCTACCGCTCGAACTAACCCCACCAAAGGAAGTAGCAGCAGTGAAGGCCGGAAATCGGAGAAGGGTTTCGGTGGGGTAGCGGCGGCCGAAGTAGAAGATGGGGGTGGGTATTCGGTGGTTGATGGTAAGAAGAGAGTGTTTTCACTCTCACAAACTCAGCCACACACTACCAGTAACAAGAACTTTCCCAAAATATCTTTTTATACAAATAAAAGTGAATATATAAAACCTAATGGGTTAAGTGTTGGGCTCAATAAGGCTGTTGGGCCAAGGAAAAAACATGGGCCAAAGTTAATAGCAAATGGGTTTATGGCCAAATCTGATCACTCTAAAATGAATGGGTCCTGGATTTTTGATTGTGGTGCAACCGACACTATGACCTATGAGTTATCAGATTTTACAGTTTTTTCAAAACCTAGAAAGACCCATATTCGAGCTGCTAATAAAGGGAAAATGGAAGTTATGAATGGAGGAACTGTTACGATCTCTCCAAACATCAATTTAACTAATTGTCTTTATGTTCCATCTTTATCTCACAAACTTCTGTCAATAAGTCATGTGACAAAAGAACTTAATTGCCCAGTTCTCATGCATCCAACTTTCTGTTTGTTACAGGATATCAGGACGGGACAGATCATTGGGCGTGGCACTGAGAGAGAAGGACTGTATTATGTTGATGAAGTTACTGAAAGTGGGACTGTCATGCTTGCTCATGGAACTCGTGAAAGGGAAGCATGGTTATGGCATAGAAGATTGGGGCATCCGTCAGTTAGTTATTTGCATGTTTTGTTTCCAAAACTTTTCCCTTTGAATAAAAAGATTGAGTGTGAAACTTGCATTGTTGCAAAAAGTCATAGGCAATCTTTTAAACCTCATAATACTAGAGTTGAATTTCCTTTTTCGTTAGTTCATTCAGATGTGTGGGGCCCTGCACCAGTTAGTGGAGGTCATAATTTCAAGTATTTTGTGATTTTTGTTGATGATTGCACCCGGATGACATGGATTTATTTTTTGAAAAATAAAGATGAAGTTTATGATAGATTTACTGTGTTCTATAACATGGTCCAAACTCAATTTCAAAAATCTATCAAAATCATGAGAACAGATAATGGTGGGGAGTATGTGAATTCACAAATGAACCTGTTTTTCCAATCTAAGGGTATAATCCATCAAACCACTTGTCCTCACACCCCCGAACAAAATGGTGTGGCTGAAAGAAAAAATAGGATTCTTTTAGAGATAACTAGGGCACTTATCATTAAGTCCTTAGTACCAAAAAGTTTTTGGCCTGAAGCCTTAGCTACTGCTACCTATTTGATCAATCGTCTTCCTACAAAGGTTCTAGATATGAAAACCCCTTTAAAAGTCCTCTCTGAGTTTCACAAGCTACCATCTGTTCTTACTTTGCCCACTAGAGTATTTGGATGTACAGTTTTTGTGCATATTCCAAAAACATATCGTAACAAACTAGAACCATGTGCTGAAAAATGTGTCTTTGTGGGATATGGGGTTACTCAAAAGGGGTATAGATGTTACAATCCTAATACTCATCGTATGTTTACTACGATGAATTGTGATTTTTTGGAAACCAAGTATTTCTACTCTCAAGAACTCAGTGGTCAGGGGGAGCAACAAAGTGACACACTGAGTTGGCTTCAATTTTCTTCAGAAACTCCACCTGATAAAGATTCTCCAGATAAAGATTTACAGTCCTCCTCTCAAAGTGACAACCCGAGTCCAGACCTGATATCCGAGGTAAGTAATTCTGAACCAAGCCATACTTTGGATATTCCAGCTAATGAAGTGCAGGAAAATATTAATGGAGAGTCAGAAAATATAGAAGAAGAAACTACAGAAAGAAGTGCTCAAAAAGGATATGTTCTTCCACCAAGGTCTACCAGAGGAATACCTGCAAAGCGATACTCTCCAGAAAGAAATTCTCGGTCTACTAAGTATCCGGTAGATAGCTTTGCTAATATTGTAGAAGGTTTTTTCTCCAAAGAAGCAAGAGCATTTGCAGCAAAATTATATTCTGAAGAGATCCCATCAGGTGTAGAGCATGCTTTGAAATTTAAAAATTGGAAGGAGGCTATGGATAGTGAAATGGAGGCTCTTATTAAGAATGATACGTGGGAAAAGTGTATCCTTCCAACAGGAAAGGATCCGGTAGGATGCAGGTGGATATATACCATCAAATATAAACCAAATGGGGATGTAGAAAGATACAAAGCAAGACTGGTTGCCAAAGGGTACACTCAGACCTATGGCATTGACTATTCAGAAACTTTTTCTCCAGTCGCAAAGCTAGATACAATAAGGGTTCTTTTTTCAATAGCAGCAAATCAGGGTTGGTCTCTTCATCAGTTTGACGTGAAGAATGCTTTTTTGCACGGGGAACTAAAAGAAGAAGTGTATATGGAAGCTCCTCCAGGTTTTTCCCACGAATTCAAACATGGGGAAGTGTGTAAGTTGAAAAAGGCCTTGTATGGGCTTAAACAATCACCCAGAGCTTGGTTTGGAAGGTTTACTCTTGCTATGAAGAAATATGGATATCAACAAAGCAACTCAGATCACACATTATTTCTTCGTCATAGAGGAAATCTTGTGACATGTCTAATAATTTATGTTGATGATATGATTATTACAGGGAATGATGAAAAGGAGATTAACCAACTAAAATCAGCTTTGTTTGCAGAATTTGAAATGAAAGATTTGGGAGATCTGAAGTATTTCCTTGGAATAGAAGTTTCAAAGTCCAAACGTGGAATTTTTATTTGTCAGAGAAAATATATATTAGATCTTTTGGCTGAAACAGGAATGGTTGATTGCAAGCCAGCAGACACGCCCATGGTCATCAATCAGAAGTTGTTTGTGAAAACAGATGCTAAAGCTACTGATAAAGGAAGATATCAAAGGTTGGTGGGGAAACTGATTTATTTGGCTCATACTCGTCCAGACATTGCATATGCTGTTGGAGTAGTTAGTCAGTTTATGCATCAACCTCAGGAAGATCATATGGATGCAGTTCTGCGAATTATCAGGTATCTTAAAGGGACTTCAGGTCATGGGGTGTTATTTAAGGCTAATGGTCATCTCAAGATTCAGATATATACAGATGCAGATTGGGCAGGAGACAAAGGTAATCGAAGATCCACTTCTGGGTATTTTTCAATGGTGGGTGATAACTTGGTTACCTGGAAAAGTAAAAAACAGAAAGTTGTCTCATTGTCAAGTGCTGAAGCTGAGTTTAGAGGAATAGCTAGGGGACTAGCAGAAGCTTTGTGGTTGAGAAAGCTGGTGTCTGAAATAGGTTTTGCTCCCAAAGAAAGTATTCGAATCATGAGTGATAATGAAGCTGCGATCCAGATCTCAGAGAATCCAGTTCAACATGATAGAACCAAGCATGTGGAAGTTGATCGTCATTTCATAAAAGAAAAATTGGAGAGTGGAATTATCAAGTTACCTTTTGTTAAGTCTGAAGACCAGCTTGCTGATATTCTAACCAAAGCAGTGGGAACATCTATGTTTCATAAGTGTCTAAGCAAGTTGAATTTCGGTAGCCCCGATATTCAACTTGAAGGGGAGTGTTAAAGTTTGTGGGATCAGAATAATTATCATCACCTCCCGGGTATTCAAGATGATGGGCCTCAACAATTGTATCGGCCCAAGAAGGCCCAAATCCATAATTAGAGTCGGTCAAGTGTTTACCCTAGCTTCCAATACACAGCTTTTCAATTCATATAAATATAGGGCTCTTGTATGTTTTTTATTATCAATGAGAAATATAATTTCGATTCTATCGTTTAACAGTAGTAATATCAACCTGAACTTGCCCTCCGCCATGATGCTTTTCCATTCCGCTGATTGTAAGTGTATCCGACGACTCCATGAAAATAAATATTTTTGTAACTATATATTAATTGTTATATACTCTTTTTGGGGGCTTTGTACGCGTTTATATAGTAAATGATCAAACGAGGGCATGGTGGACCTCTTCTACCCGAATTTCGTATTTTCGTGCCCATATATGCATTCCTTTTCGAGTACATATAATTATGGGTCATCACCTCAATATATATAATAATTATACGCTCGTTACATATATGGGAGGAAATTAAAGCAATCACTATATTACATATGAAAACTTTAAAGATATGTAAAAAATCTTTTTTAAAAATAAATCAGTTTAAATAAATATCAAAATAAAAAAGTCTATTGATAACTTGGGGATGAATTCACTAAACCATCAATGCCTTCATTCACATTTATATTGCCAACCCTATAGCCAATTCATCTCTTCACACAAACATCTAATAAAAATCAACCGGATCGGAAATGACCAATAATACTAATAATGCAATAAAAGCATGCTGGTTGGTGATGTTGAGCATGGGCGTGGGTGTGGCTCGATGGAACGGCCCGGTCAAGGCTCTTTATCATAATGAAAAAAGGAAGATTATTTCGTCTTATAACAAGCATAATACTAATATTGTTGATCATCATCATCGGTCTACTAGATCTGTAACTCTTGGTTCTGAATTGGCAGCCCGGAAATATAGATCAAGGAAAACCAAGGCGGAATCGATGAAGAAGGTTATGGATATGAATTGTTTTGGTCCTAGTACTCTTAAGTTTTAACTTTTGGTAAAGTCTTCTCTCGATGATCTATATGTAATATATATGCAATATTTTTGGATATCGATCCATGAGATGTTATATGTATGCTCTGAAATTGAAGTGATAAATAATGTTTGTAGCTATTTTGTTTACAAATTACAATTTTTTTGATTGATGAATATATATAGACTTTGTGTTATGGGTTTTAGCATCATTCAAAATCAAATTTATTTCACCCGAAAATATATAGGACATTTTATTAAGTCGGTTTATATAACACTTGTCTGGCTGGCCTTTCGCTTCCAAACCCCATAGTCGTCGGGACTAGAAAAGTGTTAGACAGAGATTTGATTTGAACAATAATTTGGCCTCAGAGGAGGATATGATGAGATAAATATTGTAATTGTAATTTCTGGAATATTTGAGTATTCCTTCCTTTTTGAAATTTATTTTCGTTAAATGCGACGAATTTGATACATCATGTAATGGAATACCCAACCAATTGACGAAGAATTTCCAATTTCATATGGAATAAGCATGTGGTATTATTGACTATGTTATGCATCTTTTCATTTCTTGGTGGGTTCTTTACTTCTTTCCATCAAATAGGTATATTTTATAGGTTATTGTTTATTTTTATATGATTATGATTTATGAATAAGGTGCATGTAAATATTATACGTGATGGTTGAAAAATATTATTCAGTGCAGTTATTTTTATGTATAAATATTTTATATATTATGTCTTATTTAGGGCCTTTAGGGTTATGAATAACAAAATTTTATTTTATATTAAACTGGGTCTCTTTAAATCTTTAATATTATAACAAGTTATGGTGGTTGTGAATGTGAAAAAATAAAATGGATGTTGTAAAGAAAGAGAATGATAAGATGGGATGTGTATGACAATGTGACATCGTAAAAAGTTTTACTCCTTAAAAAGATGTTAATATTTGAGTTTTCGATTTCATAACATGTGTGATAAATTATTAACGTTTAAGAGTATTAGTAAGCCACATCATCACACTAAAATAGTGTGTCACTTAGACTAGTAAGAGCAAGGGGTTTTGAGAACCCCTTCCCCTCCACCTTTTTATGACATGTGTCATTTATGTCATAAGATAGGGTGATCCCTTCCAATCCTTGGAGCAAGGGGTCTTTTGTAAAGGGTTCTTGAATTTTTTTTATATATTTTTTTTTGTTTTTCTAGTTTGACTTTTATTTTTTATCAAAATTTATAATTAAAAATATATTTAAAAACATACAACAACTTAATAAAAACTAAATAATACATACTAAATTAAGTTATTACATAAATAAAGTTCTTAATTAATAACAACATACTAACTTAAGTTCTTAAAAATAACATATTACAACATTATTTAAAAAAAAACCAAACAAGCTACTCATCGTCGGAACTAACGTACTCGTTGAGATCCGGGAGGACCTCGTTATCGGGATCAAAGTCATGTGGTTGGGTCGACCAAAGATGATCAACCAAGTCCGCCGTAAGCATGTTGTGTGTTCCTCGGTTTTAATGGCATGGCGGTTTTGTAAAAATACTGAATCTAAATTATTATTGATAAAAACGAAGATTACAACTCTAAAACAATGATCTATCCACAATCGTGTGTAGATCTAAAGGACTAGGTTGTCCACAAATGTGTGCAACCTTAAACAGAGATTCAATACAGACTCGATAACAAACTTAAAGAAGATGATTACACAATCATACCTAAAGATGAATACTAGACAGAAATATCAAGAATAACACAAAACAATAGACTGCAAAAAGATAAAACTCTAATCGTATATAATGAGGATTATATACTACTTTAATCTCCTCCCTTTTTACACTTTTAGTACCTGCAAAAATAAAGATATACAATACATACCCTCCAACTTACTATTATTATATCATTGCAATACAAGTCCTTTCAGAATATAAAATTATAAGTTTGACACAAAGTATTATTTTAACATCCTCCCTCAAACTTATAAGTTTTATGAGCTTTTAAATCTTTTTGAACATATCAAGCATATTCAGTTTCTTACAAAGTGCAGAATGAAGCACTTCACCCAAACCCTTAGTCAAAATATCTGCAACTTGTTCTTTAGAATCAATTTTAACAGTTGATATCATACCTGAACTTACTTTTTCTCTTACAAGATGCCAATCTATCTCAAAATGCTTAGATTTTTCATGGAACACAGGATTAGCAGCAAGTTGGATAGCAGAATCATTGTCACAAAACAAATTTACAGGAAGTAAATTTGTTATACCAAGCTCAGAAAGTAAGTTTGTAACCCAAATAATCTCACATGTTGCAGAGGCCATGCATCTATATTCAGCCTCAGTAGAGGATCTAGATATAGTAGCTTGCCTCTTACTTTTCCAAGAAACCAAAGAGTTACCAAGAAACACACAGAATCCAGATACAGACTTTCTAGTTGGACACTTTGCCCAGTCTGCATCTGAATAAACTTTAAGACTCAAATCACAACCTTTATCAAACTGAATACCACTTCCAGGAGAATTTTTTAAGTACCTTAAAACTCTCATAGCAGTTTTAACATGAGACTGAAGAGGAGCATGCATGTGTTGACTAAGACAGTGAACAGCATAGGATATATCAGGTCTGGTATTAGTTAAGTAAATTAGCTTTCCAACTAATTTTTGATATTAACCAATATTAGTAATGAATTTATCATCATGACTTTCTTTATTATTCAAAACAATGTTTGCAGGAAGGGGGGTAGCTACTGGTTTAGCTGCCAATAACCCAAATTCATGCAAAAGCTCAAGACAGTACTTTCTTTGAGTCATACACAAACCCTTAGCATTTTCTAAAATTTCAATTCCTAAAAAATATTTCATTTGACCTAAATCTTTAATTTGAAACTTGTTACTCAAAAACCTTTTAAAACTTTCAATTTCATCAATGTTATCTCCAGTTAGAACAATATCATCAACATACACTAAAAGAGCAACAAAACCAGAACTAGATCTTTTAGTATAAAGAGAATAATCATACTTACTTTGAACAAAGTCATGCTCAACCAAGGCACTAGTCAATTTCGCATTCCACTGCCTTGGGGCTTGCTTTAAACCATATAAAGATTTAACCAACTTACAAACTTTATTAGAACCATAGTCAGCAGTTCCAAGAGGTAAAGTCATATAAACATCTTCTTCTAAATCCCCATATAAAAATGCATTATTCACATCAAGTTGAAACAATTTCCAACCCTTACTAACAGCCAAACTAACTAAACACCTTACAGTGACCATCTTTACAACAGGACTGAAAGTCTCATCATAATCAAAACCCTCTCTTTGACTATATCCCTTAGCTACCAACCTAGCTTTATACCTATCTACCTCCCCTGAAGCTTTATACTTTATTTTATATATCCATTTGCACCCTATTGGTTCTCTACCATTAGGTAAATCAGTCACAATCCAAGTGTTATTTCTATATAAAGCTTCAAGTTCTTTATTCATAGCATCTATCCAAACAGGATCATTAACAGCTTGATCATAAGACTGAGGTTCTACAGCTTTATTAAGATTTGTAGTAAAACAGTAATTAAGATCACTCAATTTAGAATAGTTAACAAACTTATCAAGACCATATCTAACACTAGTGCCAACCAAATAATCATTTAACCTAATATTAGGTCTAGAAACTCGTTCAGACCTTCTCAACACATTACCTTGCCCTTCATTCTGCTCAACAGGATCAACCACATGAACTTGATCTAAATTTTGAACATTTATACCCTCAGGGATTCTTTCTTCATCAATAGGTATTGCATTGTCATTTGGTAGCTGTAAGACATTCAAGTCATTACTACTGCCAGAATGACCACTGCCATTACCATATGATGTACTAGCATCATTGCTATTTAAATCTTTCCCTTCATCATTGGGATTTGAGAAACTTTGACTGTCATTCTTATTTTTGTTGAAAAAATCAAGTTGTTCAACTTCAGTTGATCTTTAATATCAGTTTCAGAAGAATTATTCATTTTGAAAGGAAATATAGTTTCATAAAATTTCACATCTCTAGAATAAAAGACAGACTTAGAATCAAGACTGAAAAGTTTATAAGCTTTTTTACTAGTAGAAAAACCAAGTAAAACACATTTTTCACTTCTAGGAGTGAATTTATCACTATTATTTAATACAGTAGAATAACAGAGACAGCCAAAGTTCCTAATATGAGAAAGATTAGGTTTTTTATTGTAAACAAGTTCATATGGTGATTTTCCTTTTAAGACAGAAGATGGCAACCTGTTCACAAGATAAGTAGCAGTTAAAATACACTCAGACCAGAAATTGAGAGGAATTCCTCCCTGAAACATAAGACTTCTAGCAACATTCAACAAATGTCTGTGTTTTCTTTCAACAACACCATTCTGCTGTGGTGTATAAGCCACAGTAGTTTGGTGTATAATACCATTAGTAGTGTAACACCCCAAGCCAAGGCTCAGAATATCACGGAAATCATATAGCGCAAGGTGGAATTACAATAGAACAAACTAAATGCAATTAAGGATTCGGTGAATCCAATACAATGCAAAATAGGTAACATAATACAACAGGAGCAAATAGCCATCAAAGTTAACAAAACCACATCCAAAGATGGCAAACGATCCTAAGTATAATGCAAACAGAAGGCCAATGAATCCTTGATCCATACAGTCCATAGTCCGGGTTTACAGCAAGTAAAACCTCTAAACTCCACGCCCTGGGAGAACCTGGTTACCTGAAAAGTGTACTAAGCATAGTCAACACAAGGTTGGTGAGTTCGTAGTAATGATTCATAAAGAACCAACAACAATAATCACAATATAAGAACAGAGGCTAGGCGTGACTTACAGCGAGCCTCTAAGCAACACAATATCGTCTCACAACACGGTTACACAAGACAAGCAAAATGTGTAAATAAATGCACGAATGATATATGAATCAATGTAAGTGCCAAATGCATGAATAAGCCAACATGCCTATCCTATGCGTGAACTCAAGTCACCGATGCAACGATACCCTTCTGTCATAACAATGAACAAGGCTGTATCTCAAAATCATCGAGATATATATGTCTATATACTCGGGGTCAGGTCTACATCCAAAATGGGTGCATACATCTATGCACCAGGATGCCGGCAATCCCCTGCCGAGGGTCCAACAATAATGTATGCAATGCTTACAAACAAATGTAAATGCATACTTCATAAACCAACAACCAATATACGATAACCTGTGCCAACAATCAATATTCCTCAAACATAACCCAGAAATCAATGTATGATAACCAAAAGCCAACGATCAATAATCAACAAAACATGAGCCACTAATCACAATATAAACCAACTATACGTACATATACTTCAGAGGATTCTACTTTCTTCAAGTCCCAGATGCTTATGTATAGGGTCACCCGCAGCCTTCCCACCACATCTAAAACCCAATGAAGGCATAACCGACTTCCATGTATGTACGTCTATCCTAATGTATAAGTAACACTTAACGAAAACACAATCCAAGTCAAACAACGAAAAGACACGTCACATCAATCCAACAATCATGTCAACAATCAATACATCAATAGATACAAGTAAACACGCCAGGTTTACACTTTTCAGCCCGAATCCCAAGCGGGTAGGGAGATACGAAACTCACCTTGATCGGCAAAGAAGTTAGTAAAAGATTACAAACGAGTAATAGGGTCCACACCTCCACAACCTATAATTATACATCAATATACTGGAATGTCAATTATACAACCTCAACAATTTGAAAATCGACACACATATAATCACAGTGACCATCCACTGCGCCACAGTGGGCCAGAACTATGCCCACTGCGCCGCAGTGGCTAAACTGAACCAGGACCAGAAACAATGCACTGCGCCGCAGTGGGCAAGAACCATGCCCACTGCGCCGCAGTGGCTAAACTGGCCCAGAACCAGTACTAAGGCACTGCGCCGCAGTGAGCAAAGGTGAAGCTCACTGCGCCGCAGTGACCACCTCCTGCAGCCAGCACCAGCAGTTTCATCAAGAAACACGAACCCAAAAACCCCCAAATCGACCCAAACCAACCCAAATCGATTTGTAAAGACTTTTAACCTGATTTGAAGCATAACTTAGCATCATTGAACATAAATACACATAACCCAACCCACAAATTCGACCAAAACATCAAAATCACTCACAAATCATTCAAACCCTAACCCTAACCCTAAATTCCATTTTTACCATTTTAAAGACTCGAAATCACCTCAAATCAACTAGAAACATATGAACAAGCATAAATGGAAATAAATGGGATGATTTTGACTTACACAAACACCTCCTTGAGCTTAAACCCGAAATTAGGTCAAAATGGCTAAGAATGGAAGATTTCCACCTTTGATTCTTCGATAGGAAGCAAACGAGGTTAAGATGGCTAAGATTCTTGTGTTATAATCGACCCACTACTAGTTTGATGCAAGAAATGGGGTGAAGATTTAAGTGGTTCTTTTGCTTAGTTCTAGAGAGAAAGAGAGAAAGAGAATAGAGATAGATAGATAGAATGAGAAGGAAAGAAAGGATAAGGGGGGGAAATGGGTCATTGGGGCTGGTGGGTCATGGTCTACCCACGGGCCGACCCGTTTCTCCCACAAGCCATATAAACAATCATTTACACTACTAAACGCCAAACGACATATTAACGACTCGACTAACATACCACTTAGTCATAAAATCGTAAATGGGCCCAAATTACTTCATTCAATAAGTTTGTTAGTCAAATTACACAAAAGTCAACGGGTCAAAATTCGCGGATGTTACAAGTAGTAAGAAAAACATTCATCTTATTATTCAAAAATTCAGTCCCATTATCTGTTCTAACAGTTTTAACCTTAACTTCAAACTGATTTTGAATCAAAGAGACAAAAGACATTACCATTTCAGAAACTTCATCTTTAGATTTAATCAAATAAACCCAGACAGCCCTACTAAAATCATCAACTATAGTTAAAAAATACCTAAACCCTTCTCTACTTGTAACTTTATAAGGACCCCACAAATCAAGATGCACAAGTTCACCAATTTTAGTAGTTTTATGATCACTTAATGGAAAAGGTTCTCTTGTTTGTTTAGCTTTATGACAGATCTCACAAGGTGACACATAAGAATTACCTTCAATTTGTAAATCATTTTTTAAGAACTGCAAGAACTGGATCAGCAGGGTGACCAAGCCTGCTGTGCCACAAGGTTTTAGATACAAAACAAGACTGAGTCACTACAGAACTATTACACTTACCAATAGTCAAATTATCATGATCAAAAATATATAATCCACCTTTCTCACTACCAGTCCCCAAGACCTTCTCCCTTTTCAAATCCTGAATATAACATTTAGCCTCATCAAAACCAACAAACAACTTATTATCCTTTATCAATTTATGCACAGATAATAAACTCACACAGTAGTCAGGCACAACAAGTACATCATACAGTATAACATTTTCAGTTAACTTTAAATTACCTACATGAGTAACTTTAGCAAGTGTGCCATTAGGATGTCCAACAGTAAGATTCAAATCAGAAATTTCAACCACATTAAACATATTCACAATACTCACAGTCATATGATGATTAGCACCTGAATCTATAATCCATCCTAGACTAACATTTTCCCACTTTTTACCAGAAGAAGCACAGAAGTATTTATCAAAGTTCACATTAAACATAGAATTATTATTAAAGAATGTAGACCTACCTGCCATATTAACTTGAATATTTCCTGCAGGCTTATCACTAATCAAACTTATCAACTTCTGAACCTGTTCATGAGTAAAAGGAAGCACAGAACCAGAACCACTAGAAGAAGAAGAAGTAGAAGCATTATCAAGTTCACTATTAGCAGAGAAACCATTTTTAAAACTGTTATGTCTGATAGGATTAGGATGCTTCTTAAAACCAGGAGGATAACCAATAACTTCAAAACATCTTTCAATGGTGTGACCAATCATACCACATTTTTTACAATTTAGATTTGGATTAGGTCCTTTATTAAATCTTTTTTTATTATCAAAAGACTTTGACACAAAAGCAGATATTTGAGGTTTAGAATCATGTTCAGACAAAGATGTAACAGAACTAACAGAAGCATTAACATGTATTCCCCTATGAGACTCTTCCCTAGACAAAATAGCAAAAGCACTTTTAGCATCAGGCAAAGGATCTTTAGTAAGCAAAGTACTTCTTATAGGAATATAAACATCATCAAGACCCATCAAAAACTGCATAAGTCTAACAAGTTTATCATGAGTTTGAACTTCAGTTCTAGCCTCACATGTGCATGCAGGAAGTTTGGTTAAAATATCAAATTCTCTCCACAAAGCATTCAGTTTATGAAAGTAATCAGATAAAGTAGAACCACCTTGCTTAATAGTATTAATTTTCTGCATTAGATTAAAAACAATAGATCCATCTACTTTATCATATGTTTCACTTAATTCTTGCCAAACTTCAGATGCATTATCAGAATATACAGAAGACAGATACAGTTCCTAAAATCCAAGACAACACAACTGCATTACATCTTTCCCATTGTTGAGATAAAACAGCACTAGTAGCATATGCAGACTTAACAACAGTTCCATCAATAAATCCAATTTTATTTTTTGTTTGTAAAGCCAATTTCATAGCACTAGCCCATACTCTATAATTTTCAGTTCCAACAAGTTTGAAAGATATTAAAGGTGTTCCAAGAGTATCATTAGCATGAAGATGTAAAGGATTACTCAAATCAAGACTATTCACATTATCAGCCATTGAAGTCAAACAAAGAACACAAAACACAAATAATTTTCAAATAAGAACAAATATATGACAGATTAAAAAATATTAAAGAATGAAAACAACAAATATTTTGATTGGAGTTTTAACAGATCACACAAGATTTAAAACAATCAACAGATCAAACTACTACCAGGATTCCAAACTTCTCAAGAAGTAGGTCAAGGCAGCCGTATGACCCTATGTAAAAATCTAGGCAATCAACCAATCAATAAGAATGAAAGAAGACTTACAGTGCGTTGATTGAAATAATCAACCAACTTACTCAGCGGAAACGATTTTTAGAAGAAATTAGGGTTTTCAAGACTGAAACCCAGAAGAAACCCTAGATCTGCGAGCAGAAAAAACCCAAAAATTGTCGAAACCCTAAAATCTTCAATAATCACCAAATCTTCGATTAACACAGATCGATCTTAACCTCGATCTCTGATACCATGTAAAAATACTGAATCTAAATTATTATTGATAAAAACGAAGATTACAACTCTAAAACAATGATCTATCCACAATCGTGTGTAGATCTAAAGGACTAGGTTGTCCACAAATGTGTGCAACCTTAAACAGAGATTCAATACAGACTCGATAACAAACTTAAAGAAGATGATTACACAATCATACCTAAAGATGAATACTAGACAGAAATATCAAGAATAACACAAAACAATAGACTGCAAAAAGATAAAACTCTAATCGTATATAATGAGGATTATATACTACTTTAATCTCCTCCCTTTTTACACTTTTAGTACCTGCAAAAATAAAGATATACAATACATACCCTCCAACTTACTATTATTATATCATTGCAATACAAGTCCTTTCAGAATATAAAATTATAAGTTTGACACAGAGTATTATTTTAACAGGTTTTGAATTCGTTGTTCGAATGGAGTCATTTGTTCCCAATAACCCGGTACTAGAGAAGGTTCATCCGGATTGTAGTCTTGACATATCGCCTTGTCCTCGTCCTCCAATATCATGTTATGCAAGATGATACAAGCATAAATCACGTTGATGTGACCAATTTATATAGATCGCCCACATCATTATTGGCCTTTTTCATATGTGTTTTGAGTCGATTTTGTATGCATTTGGCGCGTTTATGGTGTTTGTTAGTGGTTTCAGGTTCTAAGCAGGTTACGTGTCCATTCGGTGCAATTTCGGATGAATTTAGGCCAAGAAGTTGATTCATATGTTCGAGAGTTATTTTAATTGAAAGGATAGAAGATTTCAAGTCAAAGATACTGGTCAGAAGTTGTAGACTGCGCCGCAGTGGGAAGTACGTGTGTCCACTGCGCCACAGTCGTGTGAAGGAAAAGGCACGTTGGTCAGAATATTGGGACTGCGCCGCAGTGGGGAGTTTATGTGGCCACTGCGCCGCAGTCAAGCTGAAGACAGACGAGCATTAGACCAGTGTCATTCCACTGCGCCGCAGTGGGGGCATCACTCGTCCACTGCGCCGCAGTGGGATGACGGACCTGAGGGTTTTTGGCAGCTTTTTGCATCAGTTTTCAAGGGGTATAAATAGAAAACAAAACCTAATTCCCAAAGTATCAAGTTTTCTTTCTAAGAGCTGCACTTCAAGGAACACCTTCAAGGATCAAATCAAGATTTCATCATCTTCCGATTCATTGAAGATTCACGTGCACCCACTTAGATTGTATCTATTTTATTGTCTTGCAATTTCTATTTCTCAAACGATTGGTACATCATGTTCTTCCTTTATTTTGATTGTTATTTCAATTTAATCATAAGTGGCTAATCTTTTAATCATCCACTTTGATGAAACTAGACAAATGATGTGATTGCTATATGTTTTAATTCAAAGAGTTGATTTCAATTATCGTTGTGTCGAGATCTTGATGATTTAATTTCTTTATATTTATTATTATGATATTGGTGGCATGTGTGTTCTTCGTTAGTGGTACTAGTTGAATACGTATGTGATTTTCAAACGGTTGCTTGTCTATGAGCAATTATCACTAGTTCATGGTATGATAGTGAATGTCATTTTAATAAAGGAATCATTTTGTCAACGTGTTTAGAAACGGTTGGTGGTACCACGTTTTAATTCACATAGGCACAATTGTTAATTGGATAATCAAGTAACTAATTGTTGGTAAGGTTGTCTAGGCATTGGTGGTACCGGCTTGGGTAATTAAACTAGCAACTTAGGTGTTTGGGTGATGTGTGAGCGGTTGGTGGTACCACGCGAGCATTTTATCCTTTCACGATTATCTTGTCAACTCTAAATGAATTTGGTCTTAATTGAATGCAATCATGTTTGAAGTCTAGTGAATTCAAGGTGGATGATCTTTACTATTATCGTTTGAAGCTTTTATTTACTT
This sequence comes from Erigeron breviscapus, assembly GCA_034093135.1. Lineage (NCBI taxonomy): Eukaryota > Viridiplantae > Streptophyta > Magnoliopsida > Asterales > Asteraceae > Erigeron > Erigeron breviscapus. The sequence continues at coordinate 275,188,910 of CM067167.1, forward strand.
TTAAGTGTTTTGTCTTTTAAATTTACTTTAATTTAATTGTCAAAGTGAGATTCACAGTGTTCCACCCTGTTTTCCAAACTACTTTATTAGACAATTGATTCAAACCAATCCCTGTGAACGAACCTGGACTTACTTTGTAACTATATTGCATACGATCGGGTCCACTGCCCGATAGTGTGTAGTAGTGAGTTTCGAGGTACTTCTAGTTTTAAATTTTAAACTCGATTTAGCACATCAAGTTTTTGGCGCCGCTGCCGGGGATTGTGTGCTGTTTTAGTTGTTAATTTAGTGGTTTGATCCTTCCTCACGCGTGAGGAAGTTATTTGCTTTAATAGTTTAGCTTTTCTTTTCTTGTCTTATCACAGGTGCAGTTGACGTGTTTGGTTAGTTGTGTTTTGCAGGTCTACTTCTTAGTTGATGAATTTGCGGTCTTCTGGTTTACCTCTAAATAGTCCTTTGAGAACACCAACAAGACATAGGTTTAACTTCACAACACCTACACCATTCTCACCTATTGCTAGACCCACTCCTGATTCGGACGAAGAAGGGTTCTATTTGGACGAGTTTTTCAATTTAGAAGTTAAGTTAGAAGAGGAAATGGGAGACGAGGAAAGGGATCCGAATGATATACGTTATGGTGAGAGGGTCCGTACTATTCCTGCCAACCGTGGTAGTCCTATAAGACCTCCGGCCATTGCTCATGATTTCAATCTGAAAGGTAATCATCTTAAAAGTATTGAGGAGCAACAGTTTGATGGCAAAAGGAAATGGGATCCATACCAACACTTGGAAAGGTTTGAAAAGTTGGCACGGTTATACCAATATGGGCAAAACCAAATGGATGCCGTTAAGCTTGAAACATTTCCCATGTCCATTACCGGGGATGCTCTAGATTGGTTTAATGATCTTCCGGAAAATTCGATCACAACTTGGAACCAACTCAAGCAAGCTTTCATTGGTGAGTTTTATTCACTTAGAACTCAAAGGAAGTTGGAGAATTTGATTAGGTCCTTTGACCAAGATGAAGATGAAGATGTGGTAGATGCATGGATTCGGTTTAAGGAAATGTTGAGAAATTGTCCGGGCCATAACATGACTAAGGAGCAATATGTTGAGCTTTTCTTTGATGGCCTAGATAAGAAGTCTAAGCGGGAGTTAGGATATGCTTTTGGGGGTGGTTTCAACAAGATCACACCAAATGAAGGTTTTGAAATTTTGGAGTCCATGGCAAAGGACAATGCGAATATGGATGATGATAGATTCTTGAAGAATGAGAGAAGGTTAAAGAAAGGTACTAGCCAAGGTAGGGTTGCAAAGTTTGAAGCTAGTCATGATTCTGGGATGATTGGAGAGATTAGAGCGCTATCTGAGCGCATGGAAAAGGGATTCGCTATGCAAGAGAATCGGTTTGGAGCAATTGAGAGGGATGTTAAGGTAGTAGCCGATGGATGTGATCATTGTGGTGATATGCATTATTCTGATGAGTGTCCCAATCGGGGGCCCGAAGATGTGAGTTACATCCAGAATCAACAACAAGGGAGCTACCCGCGCAATACCGGTTTCCAAAACCGTTCTTCAGGTAATCCTTCTTATAACTCTTCTTTTCCTACTAATAATTCTCGTTTTTCAGGAAATAGGTGGCAAAGGGATAACTTTCAGAGTCAGCCACAACAACAAACTCAACAAGGAAAAGGATCAGGTTCTTCTTCTAATGCCGATCCAAATGCCGAGTTGAGGGAGATGATGAAACAGTTGGTGACTAATCAGGCTGAGACAAACACTAGCATTCAGATGATTCGGGATGATACTAAGGCATTGAATGAGAGGTTGGATAGGATAGATGGCAAGGTAGAGATAAATATGAAGAATCAATGTGTTAACTTTAAGGATCTTGAGAGTAGGATGGCTGCCCTTTCTAGGCCTCCAGGTACTTTACCTAGCAATACTCAACAGAATCCTAAGCCTCAGTTTAGCATGGGGCCAATTCAGGGGCAGAAGTACACTCCACCTCAAGCCCGTAATGAGGAAGCCAAGGCCATCACCACTCGTACAGGTAAATCCTATGACCCTCCTACTATACCTGATGTTGTTGTTTCAGATGTGCAGAAAAAAGGGAGTGATGATGATGAAGTTGATGAAGAGATTGAGATGGAGGAGAATCCGACCGTGAAGACTCCGGTCACTCCACCAAAACCGGATGTGGTTCCAGAGGTTAAGCCATATAAGCCAAAGGTTCCATTTTCACATCGGTTCAGGAAGGCAAAGTTAAAGGAACAATATAACAAGTTTGTTCAAATGATTTCAAATGTTCATATTAATGTGCCTTTAGTTGATTTGATACAGGGGATGCCTCATTATGCCAAGTTCATTAAGGAGCTTGTGACGGACAAAGGAAAGATGGAGGAGGCAAAAGCTACTTTTCTCAATGCCGAGTGTTCTGCTATCTTGCAGAACCGCATTCCACCTAAGCTTGAAGATCCAGGGAGTTTCCTTATTACTTGCTCTATTAGAACCATTATTTGTAAGGCTTTGGCTGATTTAGGTGCTAGCATTAATTTGATGCCTTATTCGGTTTGGAGTAAGTTGGCTTTAGGAATCCTTCGCCCGACTCGTATGAGTATTAGATTAGCTGACCATTCATTTCAGTATCCCATGGGGATTGCTGAAAACATTAGAGTCAACGTGGGCCATATTGTTTTTCTTGTTGACTTCGTTATCCTCGAGATGGAGGAGGATGCACAGGTACCCCTTATTCTTGGACGACCATTCCTTAATACCGCGGATGCTATCATCCGTGTGAAGGATAAGGAAATTTCTTTGGGTGTGGGTACGGATAGAATTGTTTTTAATGTTGAGAGGTCTATTAAGCATTCTTATTCTAATGATGAGTCTTGTTTCAGGATTGATGTGATTGATGATGCTTTAGACCGAGAATTTCAGGAATTGATGGAGACAGATATTGGAGATGAGGAGATTGCAAATTTAGGATCGGGAGATATTTCTGATGATGATTTGTTTGCAGAGGTTATGGCACTTAGCCTGGATGAGACACCTCCCGAGGATGAGAGTTTTGAGGAGGTTGTTGCTGATGGAAGTTCGAGGGTACCAAATTCTGTTGATGTACCACCCACTGATTTGGAGCTTAAGCCATTACCCACCCATTTGGAGTATGCTTATTTGTCAGGTGAATCTTCTTTACCCGTGGTTATCTCGTCCTCACTCTCGAGTGACGAGAAAGATTGTCTTTTATCTGTGCTTCGAGCCCATAAGCGGGCTTTTGCTTGGAAGACCACCGATATTCCAGGTATTAGTCCTAACTTTTGCCAGCATAAGATTGATTTTGTTGATGATGTTAAGCCCGTTGTCCAGAGACAAAGGAGGCTAAATCCTAACATGAAAGAGGTTGTTAAGAAAAAAGTCATTAAGTTGTTAGATGCAGGGATCATTTTCCCTATTGCTGATAGTTCTTGGGTTAGTCCTGTTCATTGTGTGCCCAAAAAGGGGGGCATGACAGTTGTCGAAAATGAGAATAAGGAACTCTTAGCCACTAGGACTATAACGGGTTGGCGGGTTTGTATTGATTACCGTAAGCTTAATGATGCCACCCGTAAGGATCACTTTCCCCTGCCTTTCATTGATCAGATGTTAGAAAGACTTGTAGGTAATGAGTATTTTTGTTTCTTAGATGGGTTCTCCGGGTACTTCCAAATACCCATTGATCCCAAGGATCAAGAAAAGACCACCTTCACGTGCCCATTTGGTACTTTTGCTTACCGGCGAATGCCGTTTGGTTTGTGTAATGCCCCAGGCACCTTTCAAAGGTGCATGATAGCTATTTTCAAGGACATGCTTGAAACCTCCATGGAGGTCTTCATGGATGATTTCTCGGTTTTTGGGGACTCTTTCTAGACTTGCTTGCATAACTTAGAAAGGATGTTGGAACGGTGTGAGAGGGCACACCTTGTTTTGAATTGGGAAAAGTGTCATTTCATGGTGACCGAGGGTATTGTGTTAGGGCATAAAGTGTCTAAGGCCGGGATTGAAGTTGATAGGGCTAAGATAGATGTTATAGCCAAATTACCCCCACCTCCCAATGTGAAAGGGGTAAGGAGTTTTCTTGGACATGCCGGTTTTTACCGCCGTTTTATTAAAGATTTTTCTAAAATTACTCGTCCTATGACCCACTTGTTGGAGAAGGGCGTCCCTTTTGTATTTGATGATGCTTGTTTGAGTGTTTTTCAGGTCTTGAAGGAGAAGTTGACTAACTCTCCTATCATGGTTGGACCGGATTGGGAATTGCCATTCGAGTTGATGTGCGATGCAAGTGACTATGTTGTGGGAGCCGTGCTTGGGCAAAGGGTGGAGAAGCATTTCAAGCCCATTTACTTTGCTAGTAAAACTTTGAACCCCGCCCAGCAAAATTATACAACTACAGAGAAGGAGTTGCTTGCAGTGGTCTTTGCATTTGATAAGTTTAGATCATATCTAGTTTTAAGTAAGACCATAGTTTTTACTGACCATTCAGCCCTGAAATACCTGTTCTCGAAACAGGATGCTAAACCCAGGCTTATCCGTTGGATTCTTTTGTTGCAAGAATTTGATATAGAAATCAAGGATAAGAAAGGGGCTGAAAATTTGGCTGCCGACCATTTGAGTCGTTTGGAAGATCCTCACCGGGAGGAACTTCGTGAAGGGGAGATCAATGATCACTTCCCCGATGAATCTTTAATGTTTATATCTAATTATTTGGTTGCAGGTGAGATTCCGAATGATTTCACGTCCCAGCAAAAGAAGAAGCTCGTATCGGATGCTAAGCACTATTTTTGGGATAGCCCATACTTGTTTCGTGTTTGTGCAGATGGTATGGTAAGGAGATGTGTAGCTGGGGCTGAGACGAGGGAGATTCTTGATGCTTGTCATTATGGTCCAACTGGAGGTCATTACGGTCCTTCGGTTACAGGTAAAAAAGTGTTTGATGCAGGTTTCTATTGGCCTACCATTTTCAAAGAGGCTCAAACTTTGGTAGAGACTTGTGACATTTGTCAAAGACAAGGGAGCATTACCAAGCGGGATGAGATGCCTCAACAAAGCATTCAGGTATGTGAGGTATTTGATATTTGGGGCATAGACTTCATGGGACCATTCCCACCGTCTAACAAGTTTCAATATATTCTTGTCGCCGTTGACTACGTGTCTAAATGGGCTGAAGCCAAGGCTTTGCCCACGAATGACGCGAGGGTAGTCATTGATTTCCTTAAACAGTTGTTTTGTCGATTTGGTTGCCCTAGAGCTTTGATTAGTGACCGAGGAACCCATTTTGCAAATCATCAATTAGCCAAGGTCATGAAAAGATATGGTGTTGTGCATTACTTTTCTACTTCCTATCATCCACAAACTAGTGGACAAGTAGAAAACACCAATAGGGCCCTGAAAAGAATCTTAGAGAAAACTGTGGGAGATAACCCTAAGGTTTGGTCAAAGAAGTTGGATGACGCCTTGTGGGCGTTTAGGACGGCTTATAAGACGCCGATTGGCACCATGCCATACCGGTTGCTCTATGGTAAGACTTGTCATTTACCTATTGAGATAGAGCATAAGGCATATTGGGCATTGAGGAACTTGAACTTGGATATGATGGAAGCTAGTGAACTTAGAATGTTGCAACTTCATGAGCTCGTTGAGCTTAGGTTAGGTGCATATGAGAATTCTAGGCTTTACAAGGAGCGAACCAAGGTATGGCATGACAAAAGGATCCGTAGAAAGGAATTTAAGGTTGGAGCTAAGGTTTTGTTGTTTTTGTCTAAGTTTAAGATCAAGCAACCTAAGCTAACTTCTAGGTGGATTGGACCTTTTGTTATCAAGCATGTTTATCCGTCGGGTTATGTTGAATTGTTTAAGAGAAATGGAGACGGTTCTTTCATTGTAAATGGTCATAGACTCAAGTTGTACTTGGAAGAAGAACAAGTGGAGGGGATGATTGAAGAGATCCCCATTTTTGAATATGAAGCTTGAAAATTGGTCGAGTCTAGCTAACGACTCGTAAATAAATTAAGCGCTTCTCGGGAGGCAACCCATGTTATTTTCTTGCATTTTTTTTGTTTTTGGTAGTTAGATTTGATGATGTTTGGTCAAGAAAAATGCAGGTACAATTGGATGTGAAGCGGATTGAGGTAAGTGTTTAAAATTTTCATTGTCAAAATTTTTCTAAGGAAAAACTGTGGGGCGAGATCAGAAAGATCATGCTGCGCCGCAATGGGGGAGTGACAGGCTCACTGCGTCGCAGCCATAAAAGACTGTCCCTCGGGTGAAATTTCCCCCACTGCGCCGCAGTGGGGGTGTGGCTATGTGACTGCGCCGCAGTCAATATAATCTGACCTGGGGGTAAAAATGCCTCACTGCGCCGCAGTGATGAATGCAAAGTCCACTGCGCCGCAGTGAAATGCAAAGTCCCACTGCGCCGCAGTGAGAAAGTTGACTGGTCAGACTGATCTGGTTAATAAGTTAGTCAAGAGGGATAATTCTTTTTCACCACACAAATTTCTTACCTTCTTTCTCTTTTCTCTCTTGAACCGTAAACACTTCCAAAAACCCCCAAGGCACCCGATTTTAACCCCTTAAGTCATTACAATCCTGCATTATCTTCCTTCTTTCTCTTAGATTCTCATCTTTAATTAACCATCATGGGAAAAGAGGTACGATTTCTTGACTATGTTTTCTTTTATTTTCTTTAATTTTGATTGTTAGTTCGTAGGCTTGTCATTGTTAAATTAATTAGTGGGTTTTGTTAGTTTGGTGATATTGAGGCTATTGGGGTGGTTATTTCCCGATTTTAACACTTGTTCATCCAGATTTGGGTTGAAATTTAAGCTAGGGTTTTGAAAAAATTAGGGCTTTTTGATGAATAAGTGTGGGGGAGGATTAAGGTTTGATTTTGAGTTGATTATTGCTTGTTGATGATAATGTAATGATTAATTACCCCTAAAACTTGTGGCTTCATGTCGTTCATAGGAAGAATTTGCCCAGAAAAAAGACCACTGCGCCGCAGTGGTGGTGTGTGTGTGCCACTGCGCCGCAGTGACTACTCCCTGACCTGCAAGTGCTTTTAACCTCACTGCGCCGCAGTGAGGGATGCCAAGTCTCACTGCGCCGCAGTGAGAGAGCTAGAAAGGAAGTCGAAATTCCGGATTTAAAGTTTGGAGAGGACGATATGGGTGAGGTTCACGTATGGTTAGAGTTCAATGGGGCTAGGCAACCCCATAAGAACAACTTCTTGAATAAACTCTTTACGCTTCATCGTCAGGTAGTATGCCCTCCCAAGTATCTTGATCCTATTTTTGCTAGAAATTATGGGGTACAGGAGGATATCCGTAGGTGGTTTCGTATTGAGGTTCAAATTGGTGACCAGGTTGTTAGTAGTGATATGTGGCACAATATTTTCAATAATCGGGAACCAGTTTTTCGTGAACTTTGTCTTGAGTTTTATTCTTCATTAAAATTGACTAGGGAGTTGCATAAAGTGAAGAATATTTTTGAGGAGAGGATTGTTACATTTTTCTGCGGGGGACAGCCTAGGAAGTTATCTATTCCTGAATTTGGTTTTTACTGTGGTATGTATACGAGGGAGCAGTTAGATAATCAAGATTTTAGGGCTTTGTTGAGGAAAGGTTTATATGTGAAACAGGATTTGGGTGATGGAGAGTCGATACCTCAGTATTGGACTCGTATTTCGGGGGGACACGATTGGCCTACTGGTGGCTCTGTTAGTGTATCGAAGATTAGAAGTGTGAAGCTGAGGTTGTTGCACCGGATGATTGTCACGTTTCTGGTTCAAAGGTCCACCCATTGGGACAAAGCTTATCAGTTGGATCTGTGGTTAATAAAGTTATTTTCTGAGGGGGCACCTAGGAGGTTTGCTTTGGCCCCGATGGTTGTTTTGGATAGGATGGTGAATCACTCGGATTCACAGTTGGTGCTTGGGCAGTTTATCACCCGTCTTTACAAGAGGATGGGAGTTTTTGATCTTGATGCATGCCAGGAGGACTTGTCTTTACAGGTACCACAAGAGCATTTAACTGAGAAGGAGTTGATAATAGCTAAAATTGTGAAGAAGCCGAAAAAGAATGAGCAGGCAAGGTTGTTAGAGGATACAGGTGTTATTGCTGAACCGCCTCCAATTGTGGAGGCCGCTGAGGATGTTGAGATGGGGGATGCTCCTCTGGAGCAACCCAGGCCGCGTGCTCGCACCATTCCTGTCCCGAGTTCATTTGATCTCACACTCCTGGGACAGACGGTGCAAAATATTTATGATGATCAGCAAGCTAGCCGCGAGCATTCGATGAGTACCAGAGGAGGATGGATCAGGATATGACTTGGATTGGATCGCAGCAGGCCCACACTAATTACACACTTGATTATTACCAGCCGATGTGGGATGCACAGTATCATGATCGGGAGTTTGTAAGACCTAATCCGGTTCCTGAGTTTAGCCCACCGCCTATTCATGTTCCAGCTTACCGCCAGGGTGGTCAGTCATTCTTTCCTATGACTTCCCCGGGGGACATGTCACCACGGCCCCATGACTTGGGAGGATCTCCTCGTGGGCCAGTGCAGTTTGGTACTTTTCAGGGTGGTTATGATGCAGGTGGTTCATCTTCTTTTGTTCCTGGTTTTGTTGCAGGTTCTGGTTCAGGCTTTGGTGGTGGACCGTCTGGAGGAGATGTTGGCGCCTCTGGTTCAGGTCAAGAAGGGGAGCGAAATTGGATCACCGATCTTTTTGATACATCTGGTCTTCCCTATGGTTATCATGGACAGTCGCAGTGATGATGATTATGATTCCCATCCGTTTCCGTGGGATGGAATCATTTGGTGATTGATATGATTGGTATTTGGATGACTGTACTTTATACATTATTTCTTATTTTCTGTCTTTATTTTCTGGTATCCACCCTACGGGGTGATGAGACATTGTACTTTCTTTTCTTTTGTTTTGTTTTCGTTTCTTATTTTTCTGCATAAAAACAGTAGTACTTTGATATGTTTGGATATGTGGTTTATTTGTGGTGCAAGTGAAGCAGGATTTCTCAATTTGATGGCTATTGTACAACACAAGTGTGGGGGGTAACCCATTGGATTCTCTTCTCATCTTTACTCTGTCTATCTTTACTCTGTCTCATCTTTACTCTCGCACTTTCCGTTTTGGTACAACTTGTTTCCCCCGCCAAGCAAAGTGTTCTTCCTTTTTCGGAAGCGCCATTTGTGACACGGGGTCGACTAACTTGTTTCAAAACGGGATGTGTCCTTACTCCGGTATGTGTTCTGATTATTCTATGTTGCTTACCCCTATTTACCGTTGTTTGACCGATTTGGACATTGAGGGCATTGTCCATCTTAAGTGTGGGGGGTGGCAAATAGGTTTAAACTACCGGGTTTATCTCTTTTGTGGTTTTGCCATTGAGACTTTTTGCGTTCTTGTGGATGTGTCCCTCTCGTAGGCTTTTGGGTTTTTATCCAAGAGTAAGGGTTCTATTTTGAACTTTGAACTATGATGTGCATGTTTGAGAATTGGTTGTTTCAATTTGGCGGGATGATAGAAGTTGATATGGTTTTGAAACTTGTGTTGAGCTTTTCTTGTGGATGTGTCCCTCTCGTAGGCTTTTGGGTTTTTATCCAAGAGTAAGGGTTCTATTTTGAACTTTGAACTATGATGTGCATGTTTGAGAATTGGTTGTTTCAATTTGGCGGGATGATAGAAGTTGATATGGTTTTGAAACTTGTGTTGAGCTTATCCTTGTGGATTAATAACATCACTTGCATACTCAAAATTTCCCAAACACCCAAAGTTGTGAGATTCATTGTTCATTTATAGATGTGCTAGGTGTTGACGGTTTTGGTTTGATTGCCTTGTAATTTGTCCCTCTCTTAGGCTCTTGGATTTATTCGGGAGTAAGGGTTCCATTTCGAACTCTGCACTAAGATGTGCGAATTTGAGGTTAATTTATTCCATCTCCGGGTTCTTTTCTTTGATATGAGTGTGCCGGTGATGTGTTGAGCTAGAACTTGGCCTGGTGATCGTTACGAGACCGCAGTGAGATCACTTTTGTGATAAAAGTACATCGGATGACGAATTGGCATATAGGTTTGACCCATACTTTTCTTTCTTTCTTTCTTTTTCGGAAGCGCCATTTGTGACACGGGGTCGACTAACTTGTTTCAAAACGGGATGTGTCCTTACTCCGGTATGTGTTCTGATTATTCTATGTTGCTTACCCCTATTTACCGTTGTTTGACCGATTTGGACATTGAGGGCATTGTCCATCTTAAGTGTGGGGGGTGGCAAATAGGTTTAAACTACCGGGTTTATCTCTTTTGTGGTTTTGCCATTGAGACTTTTGCCGTTCTTGTGGATGTGTCCCTCTCGTAGGCTTTTGGGTTTTTATCCAAGAGTAAGGGTTCTATTTTGAACTTTGAACTATGATGTGCATGTTTGAGAATTGGTTGTTTCAATTTGGCGGGATGATAGAAGTTGATATGGTTTTGAAACTTGTGTTGAGCTTCTTGTGGATGTGTCCCTCTCGTAGGCTTTTGGGTTTTTATCCAAGAGTAAGGGTTCTATTTTGAACTTTGAACTATGATGTGCATGTTTGAGAATTGGTTGTTTCAATTTGGCGGGATGATAGAAGTTGATATGGTTTTGAAACTTGTGTTGAGCTTCTTGTGGATGTGTCCCTCTCATAGGATTTTGGGTTTTTATCCAAGAGTAAGGGTTCCATTTCGAACTTTGCACTAAGATGTGCGAATTTGAGGTTAATTTATTCCATCTCCGGGTTCTTTTCTTTGATATGAGTGTGCCGGTGATGTGTTGAGCTAGAACTTGGCCTGGTGATCGTTACGAGACCGCAGTGAGATCACTTTTGTGATAAAAGTACATCGGATGACGAATTGGCATATAGGTTTGACCCATACTTTTCTTTCTTTCTTTCTTTTCATTTTCCTTTCTCCTTTGTAAATATCCACTATATATACCAGTTATGTGGCCACTGCGCCGCAGTCAAGCTGAAGACAGACGAGCATTAGACCAGTGTCATTCCACTGCGCCGCAGTGGGGGCATCACTCGTCCACTGCGCCGCAGTGAGCTGAAGACAGACGAGCATTAGACCAGTGTCATTCCACTGCGCCGCAGTGGGGGAGCATTCATCATCGTGGCCACTGCTCCGCAGTCAAGCTGAAGACAGACGAGCATTAGACCAGTGTCATTCCACTGCGCCGCAGTAGTGGGGAGCATTAGCATGTCATTCCACTGCTCCGCAGTCAAGCTGAAGACAGACGAGCATTAGACCAGTGTCATTCCACTGCGCCGCAGTAGCTGAAGACAGACGAGCATTAGACCAGTGTCATTCCACTGCGCCGCAGTGTGAGACGAGAGCATTAGACCAGTGGCCACTGCTCCGCAGTCAAGCTGAAGACAGACGAGCATTAGACCAGTGTCATTCCACTGCGCCGCAGTAGTGAGACGGGCATGACCATGTCATCGTGGCCACTGCTCCGCAGTCAAGCTGAAGACAGACGAGCATTAGACCAGTGTCATTCCACTGCGCCGCAGTCGCTGAAGACAGACGAGCATTAGACCAGTGTCATTCCACTGCGCCGCAGTAGCTGAAGACAGACGAGCATTAGACATGTCATTCCACTGCGCCGCAGTCAAGCTGAAGACAGACGAGCATTAGACCAGTGTCATTCCACTGCGCCGCAGTGGGGGCATCACTCGTCCACTACGCCGCAGTCAAGCTGAAGACAGACGAGCATTAGACCAGTGTCATTCCACTGCGCCGCAGTGGGGGCATCACTCGTCCACTGCGCCGCAGTAAGATGATGACAGACGAGCATTAGACCAGTGTCATTCCACTGCGCCGCAGTGTGGGGCATTACCAGGTCATTCCACTGCGCCGCAGTAGCTGAAGACAGACGAGCATTAGACCAGTGGCCACTGCTCCGCAGTCAAGCTGAAGACAGACGAGCATTAGACCAGTGTCATTCCACTGCGCCGCAGTAGCTGAAGACAGACGAGCATTAGACCAGTGTCATTCCACTGCGCCGCAGTGGGACAGCGGCATGCCAGTGTCATGTGTCCACTGCGCCGCAGTCGTGTGAAGAAAAGGCACGTTGGTCAGAATATTGGGACTGCGCCGCAGTGGAGATTTTATGTGGCCACTGCGCCGCAGTCAAGCTGAAGACAGACGAGCATTAGACCAGTGTCATTCCACTGCGCCGCAGTGTGAGACAGAGAGCATTAGACATGTCATTCCACTGCGCCGCAGTGCTGAAGACGACGAGCATTAGACCAGTGTCATTCCACTGCGCCGCAGTCAAGCTGAAGACAGACGAGCATTAGACCAGTGTCATTCCACTGCGCCGCAGTGGGGGGCATCACTCGTCCACTGCTCCGCAGTCAAGCTGAAGACAGACGAGCATTAGACCAGTGTCATTCCACTGCGCCGCAGTGTGGGGAGCATTCATCATCGTGGCCACTGCTCCGCAGTCAAGCTGAAGACAGACGAGCATTAGACCAGTGTCATTCCACTGCGCCGCAGTCAAGCTGAAGACAGACGAGCATTGACCAGTGCATTCCACTGCGCCGCAGTCGTGTGAAAGAAAAGGCACGTTGGTCAGAATATTGGGACTGCGCCGCAGTGGGGAGTTTATGTGGCCACTGCGCCGCAGTCAAGCTGAAGACAGACGAGCATTAGACCAGTGTCATTCCACTGCGCCGTAGTGGGGGCATCACTCGTCCACTGCGCCGCAGTGGGATGACGGACCTGAGGGTTTTTGGCAGCTTTTTGCATCAGTTTTCAAGGGGTATAAATAGAAAACAAAACCTAATTCCCAAAGTATCAAGTTTTCTTTCTAAGAGCTGCACTTCAAGGAACACCTTCAAGGATCAAATCAAGATTTCATCATCTTCCGATTCATTGAAGATTCACGTGCACCCACTTAGATCGTATCTATTTTATTGTCTTGCAATTTCTATTTCTCAAACGATTGGTACATCATGTTCTTCCTTTATTTTGATTGTTATTTCAATTTAATCATGAGTGGCTAATCTTTTAATCATCCACTTTGATGAAACTAGACAAATGATGTGATTGCTATATGTTTTAATTCAAAGAGTTGATTTCAATTATCGTTGTGTCGAGATCTTGATGATTTAATTCCTTTATATTTATTATTATGATTGGTGGCAATTTATTTTTCGTTAGTAGTATGAGCTATGGATACATATATATATATATATATATATATATATATATATATATATATATATATATATATATATATATATATATATATATATATATATATATATATATATATATATATATATATATATATATATATATATATATATATATATATATATATATATATATATATATATATATATATATATATATATATATATATATATATATATATATATATATATATATATATATATATATATATATATATATATATATATATATATATATATATATATATATATATATATATATATATATATATATATATATATATATATATATATATATATATATATATATATATATATATATATATATATATATATATATATATATATATATATATATATATATATATATATATATATATATATATATATATATATATATATATATATATATATATATATATATATATATATATATATATATATATATATATATATATATATATATATATATATATATATATATATATATATATATATATATATATATATATATATATATATATATATATATATATATATATATATATATATATATATATATATATATATATATATATATATATATATATATATATATATATATATATATATATATATATATATATATATATATATATATATATATATATATATATATATATATATATATATATATATATATATATATATATATATATATATATATATATATATATATATATATATATATATATATATATATATATATATATATATATATATATATATATATATATATATATATATATATATATATATATATATATATATATATATATATATATATATATATATATATATATATATATATATATATATATATATATATATATATATATATATATATATATATATATATATATATATATATATATATATATATATATATATATATATATATATATATATATATATATATATATATATATATATATATATATATATATATATATATATATATATATATATATATATATATATATATATATATATATATATATATATATATATATATATATATATATATATATATATATATATATATATATATATATATATATATATATATATATATATATATATATATATATATATATATATATATATATATATATATATATATATATATATATATATATATATATATATATATATATATATATATATATATATATATATATATATATATATATATATATATATATATATATATATATATATATATATATATATATATATATATATATATATATATATATATATATATATATATATATATATATATATATATATATATATATATATATATATATATATATATATATATATATATATATATATATATATATATATATATATATATATATATATATATATATATATATATATATATATATATATATATATATATATATATATATATATAAATATATATACAAATATATATATATAATATATATATATAAAAATGTGTATAAAAGCAACGTACCACTACAAAAATGTCCAAGCGCCTCTCGTGAGGTCCTCTCCGCCATTTGCAAATACTCGTCTAGCAAATCGCTCGTCACGCCGTATGCTAGTTGTCGAATTGCGGCTGTACACTTTTGAAGTGCGGTAAAACCTAGCTTTCCCGCGGCGTTCACTCTTTGTTGAAAATATCTATACTCCCTTTCCATGTCGCCCACAATCTTCAAAAACAAACCCTTATGCATTCTAAACCGACGTCTAAATTGTCTCGGGGTGTAAGTCGGTTGATCCGCGAAGTAGTCGCGCATCAAATTCTCTTGTGCCTCTGCGCGACGACGTACAAGAACCACCCTTCTTGTAAAACGCGGCCGCGGTTGGTCTTCTTCTTCCTCCTCCTCTTGCGCGACCCTCATGGCCAAAGTAACGGCGGCAACAACCGCACTTTCAACGGCATCATCGTAATCGTCCGAACCGAACGAATCAAAAGACGACGTTGATGACGAAGACGACATTATAGTGGTGGAGATGTTAATATGGTTATATTTGTTATAGTATGAGTATATATGTTGTATGTTGTGTGTGTGTTTTATAAATTGAAAAGAAGGTAGTATATATAGAGAAATAAAGGTAAACAAAAAAAAAAAATCTGGTCAAACATTTACGTTGGGGTGGGGTCCAAAAGGAGCCGTTGGCTCTTTTCCATAGGAAATTTCATCCCGTCTCTTTTCCGCCGGGGTTACCATTTTTTTGACCAAGAACGTCTGCCGGGGCGGTGTGCCTGGCGTCTCCCAGGCGTTCCCCGGCGTTCTCGTGCGCTTTTTGGCCGAGTAACGCCTTGCTCCTAGCGGTCTTAGTGTCACATTAGTATAACACCATAATCACACAACTTTTGTGATAATAACTTAAAAGTTGGAGCGGACAACACCCAAAAACTATATTCCGTAGCCGACGCAAGTCAATTACTAAATAAAAATTTTTTTATAGAAAAAATAAAGAAAAAAATGAACCATCTTATCCACATCCAACAAAACCCAAGGTGGACATACTCATCTTGTCCACCCCCACCACTACACCAGCCTAATTAATGGTTGACATTACGTTCACGGTGGTTGACCTTCCACTTTATTCACCCAAAACCATCACATATATTTAGGTTGTGGGTTTAACATCTATGATGAATGTTTTGTGAATTTATTTAGTTGTGTTGAAAAGTTAAGACTCAACCTATACAAATTACTTAATTTAAGTTAATGTTTTTTTCTGTCTTAAAAAATCAATAATTACCACCAAACTAAACTCATATAAACTTCCTTTTAATCAAAAAGAAAGGAGCTTTTTATAGTTACCCATTGAAACGACTCGGCCAACCTCATTGTTGTAATTCGTCTCAACTGAAAATAAAATGGGGCTTTTCGGTTCTAAAGGTACCGAACTTGTACTTTTTTACTTTAGGAGGAACCATTCTTTATTTTCATATATTGTGGGTTATGTTTTGTAAAACACCGTCTATGTTAAGGCATCCTAAAACCGGGTAGTGGTTTTTGTCAGTAAAGTGGTTTTATAATTAATTTATGTTGAATTAATTTATACAAAAGTATCCTCCATTTTTTATCCTCTATAAATACAACCTTATATAATCTTATATATCCATCACAATATCTCAAAACCCTAAATCCCCAAATCGGTAATCACGATCCAGCCAAAACATGTCGGGCATGTCTTCGTCTTCTTCAATCGGAAGTAAAGAGCATTCCTGCTATGGCCGCTATTGCGAGTGTGGGTACAAATTAACCCCACGTACATCGTGGACAGCCAAGAACCCAGGTCGAAGGTTCATCTCTTGTCCACAAAAGGATTCAAGAAACAAGTGTGGGGTATATAAGTTCTTGGATCCTGAACTGCCGAGTGATTACTACAAAGAGTTGATGTTTCAGTTGCATCAAAACATGGGCAGAAAACCAGTCAGTGACATGGATCGAAGGAATGAGGAAGATGGAGAACCAAGTTTGGAGATCTTGAAGCTTAAGGAAGAATTGAAGATGAAAAACTCAAACATGAAAATTTATGAGAAATTGTTGTTTGTTTTGCTACTAGTTATTATGTTTTTATGTGTTTGCATCGGTTTATATGTTTTGTAAAAGAAAATGAAATCAATTGGAATGCTATTTGGTTACATGGTTTATAAAGTTTCACATTATTAAGGAAAATTAAGTATATGTGTATATGTTAGCTACAAAATTTATCAAATATATATGGAAAATAATGAAAAGTGCAGGCAACCAAATTCATGATGAAGAGAGTTTAAGGTCATAAGAATGCTATTTGGTTACATGGTTTATAAAGTTTCACATTATTAAGGAAAATTAAGTATATGTGTATATGTTAGCTACAAAATTTATCAAATATATATGGAAAATAATGAAAAGTGCAGGCAACCAAATTCATGATGAAGAGAGTTTAAGGTCATAAGGATGATATATAACGATCATACATTACAAAATTTAGGCAGGCAGCCTCATCCTATTGGATTTGTTTGGCATTAAGCCTGCCTATGATCATACATTACCAAAGTTTTAGTACAATCCTACAACATACCTACTAGTTAATATACATAAGTTCATACAATCCACCTGCTACATAATGAAAAGTTTGTTAAAAGTGTTCATACATGACACAACACATTGTCATCAAAATAACTTGGACATGTATTAACCACCCAACTTTGATCACTCAATGGACACTGCAGAGTCATAAGTGCTTCCAGGACCATCAATCTTCTTTGCCAGCTTCCTGGATAATATTCTTTGGCTTGGTGCCCTCTTCTTGATTGGTGATGGTTGTGTTTTGGTTTGCTTGGTTGCACCTCCTGTTGTCCTGATAATACAACCAGTACCACTAGCACTTGCATTTGACCTTCCTTCACTTGCAGGCTTTAGTTGAGGTGCACTCATTCTGACTAAGGATCTTGTTTCATGTCCAGAATCTGTTGGGCCTTCAACACCTCCAAGTACATCCCTCTGCATCATTTTCTTTACTGCTGCAACAACCCTCTTCTTTCCCTCATCACTTGCCTTTTTCCTCAATGATGCCAAACCTTGTTGTTTCTTAGCAAGTTCTTCACTAGCACTAGGTATGGGCACATCTTTAGGCCATATTGGCACAGGGATACCATCTGCTCCACCTATAAAGGATTCATTAGTCACAAGATCAATACATAGCCCTGCACCCTACCAAGTTGGTAACCTATATGGACCTAAAATTACATACACAAGTACTTTCAGTTACTAATTAAATGACAACGTACACATTGCTATTACATGAACATGGATAATTAAGCATACCTCTTGTTTTCAAGTTCTGAAAGCCAACACTAGTGACACCTAGAGCAGCACTGGCCCTTGTTAGAACACTGTGTGAGTTCATAACCACATTATCTTTATATTTCCTAGATGGTCCAGCACTTGTGCCTTTCATTGGGCTTGTATCTTGTAACACTTTGCTTTTGGTCCATCTTGGTTTTGGCACAACTGGTGGAGAAATGCCATTTCCAGTTTGGCTTTCCTGGGTTTGAACTGGAGTGGAGTATTGATCATCATGTTCTTCTACTGGAAGAGATCTCACTACTGGGCTTGGGTTTTCTTGAACTATGTTACCACCTGTTACATTGACAGTTGCTTCATACACATGCTCACCTCCAACTGTTGCCCTTGCATTCCCTCTAAAATTAGCACCAATTTCCACACTTGCTTGTACCACATGCTAACCATTTAGTGAAACACTTGCTTGTCCTCTGGATGCCTGAGTATGCCTTGACCCACTAGGTTGGCCTTCAGGCTCACCCTGGTTTGGTACCCTCTTTGGTCTCCCTCCTTTGTTTGGCATCTTAGCAGGCCTTTCCAACTCCTCATTCACACATTTAACCCTGTTGTGTCCTTTCTGACCACACTTTCCACATGTCATGACCATTCCTTCTTTGCTAATCCTGTTAATGTTACCCCCACCTGCTTTTGACCTCTGACTACCCAATTCATGGCCTGCTCTTCTTCTTTTTTTCTTGGGTCTGCCAGGCATCTTCTTAGCTGGTGGTGGCAAGGGTTTTTCCATGGTGTTAAGTGCCCATGTGCTCATCCCTCCCACTGGCATGATATGATAGTTATAAATTTCAAAGTACTTGTGTTTTCTAAACCAACCTGGCACATAGTCTTCTGGGCATCTACCAATCTTTAAGATGACAGCACAACCATGAGGACATGGGATCCCTGACAATTCCCACATTCTACAACTACATGTCCTGTCTTTTAAGTTAACTTTAAATGACTCATATAATTGTCTAACTTCCCAATGTTCACCCCCAGCATGAAAAGGTTTCCAAAACCTGCCATTGTATCTCAAATTAATACAAAATCAAATTATGGTTGTAAATGAATAATCAATTTATAAATGCAAAACTAACCTTTGCTGATCTTTCACCCATTCCAATCTGTTTTGTATAGATGGACAGATGTCACCCTTCCACTTTAAGCATAATGTTCTCATAACAGATTGCCTCTCCATTATTATAGCTCTGATAGCTTCAAACATGGTAATGATAGGTTTGTTCCTCACACTCAGTATGACAGAATTGAAACACTCAGAGAAACCATTTTCAACACTTTCACACCCTCTATTTAGTTTGAAATAAGCCCTAGACCAGGTCCTTGGATTCTTATCCATTAGATATTGATGTGCTCTGGGTCCACATCCCTAATATCTTTCATGACCTTCAAAAAAAGGGCAGGGTAACTAGCTTTTGAAGCAGCCCAAAACATAGACCTAAAATGGACACCACTAAACCTCTTTCTAAACCCTTCATATATGTGTCTGGCACACTGCCTATGCTCAGCATAAGGCAGCATGTCTTTGACAGCTTCAATCAATCCCTGTAACATTATAACAATAACAACCAATATATAACAATCTAATGCGGATAAAGTAACAATAATTATGAAATAGCATAATGAGTTATGATTGTAAAGTATTAAGGGTTATGGAAGAATACCTTGTGTTGATCAGAGATGATAGTTACTCCCACTCCACACTCAATATCAAGATCTCCTGAAAGTGCTTCCAAAAACCAAGTCCAATTGTCTTTGTTCTCAACATTAACCAAGGCCCATGCAATTGGGTATATATGGTTGTTGCCATCCCTCCCTATTGCTGTCAGTAACTCACCAGTAGCTGGGCTCTTCATGAAACAACCATCAAGGGCTATTACCTTTCTGCAACCTGCCTTCCAACCTTCTTTCAACCCCTTAAGACATATGTACATCCTTTCAAAATATAACTTGCCATCTGGACCTCTATTACAATTAAGAGTAACAGTTGAACCTGGGTTGGATGCAATCAACTCTTGCTGGTATGGCCTGAGCATGCCATAATGGTCTTCAATTGACTTTTGGAACTCAATTAAAGCATATGTCTTAGCTGCTCTACACTGATTGTGGGTGACCATGCACTTGTACTTCTTCATCACCATATCTGCAATCTGTACTAGCTTAATGTCTGGAAATGCTCTAATTTTGTTACCAAATTGTTTCCCTATCCATTTGTAACTGACCAGTGAACCAAATCTGAAGTTCCTGGTGGTTATTTTTTTTGTTTTTTTTAAGTTTTGCAGTATGGTCATCCCACAATGAGACAACTTGAAAAGAATTCTCTTCATTCATTTTCTTCCCATAACACCTCCATGGACATTTACTTTCCTCACCCTTCACTGTGGCTGGATACATGTTCTGCTTTCTTTGCTTACCTATAACTGGATCTTTTACAATAGGTGGTCTTTGACCACATCTTGCAATTACCTTCTTTTGAGTACTTTTTTCATACCATAATGAGAATCCATTGGCTTAACCATAGTATGTTAAACACTCTTTAAAGGCATAATGATTTGGATACCTCTCACCAACTTGAGGTTTCTTGAGTCTCCATGGTGTATCCCTATTATGAATTGGCCACTTCTCTAGATTTTCAGCCATCTGAAATGGATCCTGTTGGTCCTCATCCTCATTCCCCTTTAGTTTCTGCAATAAAGATGTAATGAATTCATCATGCTCAACAACCATGTCAGCTTCAGGGTTTATGTTGCCTAACTGACCAACAAGTGTAGGTTGTTTAGCAGTTTTAGGCAGTTTCTTGGCCTCAATCTTCCTTAGTCTCATCTCCCTTAACTCATCTTCACCCTCTGATAAATAATCTACAGAAGCTGTGTCACTTTCACTGTCACTGGAGCATTCAGCCTCAAATACATAGTCACTGTCTGACTCAGAATCCTCAACCACCTCTTCTTCTATGGTCTTCCCCTTTCCCTTATCATTTTCATAAAACAACCTTCTAGCAAGTTTCATAGCAGGAGCCTCTTCTACAACTGGCTCATCTTCATCTAAATCTTCTGCATCGCCTGCCCTAGTTTCTACATTATCACTATCATTATCCACATCTACTGGATCCTCTATGGCTTCATCTTGTAAACCAGCTGGGGGACGACTAGGGGGAGTCTTACTAGAGGAACCAATGGCATTGCCATCTTCTATTTCACCAGGGTTTACTTTCTTGGATTTCATACACAAATAATCTTCTAATGCCTCCTCATGGGTTTGCAAATGGTTCAAATACATATGAATCTTACCATAGCAATAAGAAATATCATACATACGTGCTAAATCAAATGTATCTTGTATCTTAAGTAACCCAGTTTGCAAATCAGTACCAGGAATCACATAGTATATACCACTAACCATGGATAAGGTGTTTTTTTCAAGCATATCAAGTAATTCATCATACGAATCATATTTTTTCATTTGTAACTCTAATACCTGACCATCCACATACCTAGTAGGTCCATAGTAGAAAACACCATCAAAGTGAACATCAACCTCAAACGTACCCACATTCATCTGTAACAACAAATTACAAAAAAAAAAAAAAAAAATTAAAATAATATTACTCACGTTGTTCAAGACATGCTTCCCATGCAACTTACCTACTGAATAACCCCCAAAAAAAATAAAAAAAATAAATTTTGAAACCCTAATTTTTCGTAACAGTTGTCAGAACACAAATATATACTAACGATTATCTTTATATTTATAAATCTTGTGTATATACAAACGTTTTTATCAAATTTAACATATGTTACTACCAACCCAAAACCCAAACTACTTAATTAACTTCTGAAAAGAGATGAATAGAATCAAACCTTGATTTAATCACCAACAACTAAAATCGGATGAAGCAGCAGTACCTTAAGCAGATGATGATCACCATGTAACTTAAGTTTAGGGTTTTTGAATAAACCGATGCTTATTGTGTTTGTGTAAAGTGAGGGGGACCAGAGAGAGAGCTATAGAAATATATGTATAAGCATATGGAAATGTGATTGTGATTGTGTATATATATATAATTATTTTTTTACAAGCTACAGTAATACGCACTACCTGGATGACGGCTCAAACATCCCGCCCATTTACGAGTCAACATATAAAGTGAAAGTCAACACACACAAAACAGGCCACGTGATTTAAAAAATACCAGATGGTGGTTTTGCCCCCCAGAATATGTGATGTTTTACAAAACATAACCCACAATATACGAAAATAAAGAATGGTTCCTCCTAAAGTAAAAAAGTACAAGTTCAGTACCTTTACAACCGAAAAGCCCAAATAAAATTAGAAAGATATAAATGATATATAAATGCACTTAAAAAATGGGGAATGATATCTAACAAAATTTATCCATCTACAACAAAAATACAAGTTAGTTATAAACTAGTTTAGTTGTATAGTATACAACTTTATAATGCAAACATTGTTATAGATGGTTAAATTTGTTGTAGAATATCACTTCTTTAAAAAATTACATGTTATTTGTATTAAGTATCACGTGCTATTCATTTTTTTGGCAATGTACAATTACTATTTTACATAGTATAATTTAATTTAGACACGGCAGTGTTATGCTAAAAAACAAAAGAAACAAACAAACAAAGAAGTGAAAGAACCAACTTATGATCACCAAAGGCAAAAGCCCACAGTTTAGCCGCCCCCCCGCCCCTATATTTTAATAATTCCGTCTACTTACTTACTACTGTATGTACCACTTGTTTGCTATAAATAAACAAATTTGGCTTTTACGTTTTTTTCTATAGTCAAATTAATATAACAAGCACAATCAAACATTGTTAACGTGTTTCTTTTTCTTTTTTTGTACAATTAATATATAAGAAATCAAGTGATCAAGAAATAAATATATTTGAAAAATGTGTGGTGGCATTAACCATGGTGGATGCAAGTATCAGGCCGCGATGGTCCGAATACAAAAGCAGCAACAGCAGCAGCTAGCGACGACATCAGCAGCGGATGCTGCTGCTGGCAGCAGAGGGGTGTCAAAGAAGGAGGTAAAAAGAGATGATGATAAGAGAGTAAGGGAGCTTGAGAAGGCTGAGAAAGTGCTTCATTTGATATTATGGGGACCCAAATGAAGTTAAATATCATACTTATAATTGGTACGAGTAATATCGATCTAGGATGGATGGATGGATGGATTGTGTTTGGTTTTTGGATTATGAAATGTCCTAATTAGTTGTTTGTATATGTTATATGAAATCAAATTATATAAGATTTTAGTACTAATTAAAAGATGTAGTACTCGCTAACTTTTCCTTAGTTTTCTATAAGTATAATACCAAACTTTCGTTTTGTGCATAGGGAGGGAGTTATACGACGGATTTTACACTAATTTATTATATATAGCTCCTAATTAAGCTAAAATATTAAATGAGACTACACCAAACTTTGCGATATAAAATATTCAATCTTACGGATTACTTTCGAGAATAGAAAATCCATAATCACTATTATCCAGCAATTCGTTCACCATCTTATTCATTTATGGGGCTGACAAAATGAAATAACAACTCAAAAAACCATAACTTTGGAAGATAATTATTTGTTTTATGAACGAATAAATGAATGATAGTTTAATGACCTTTCGTGGAATACATTATCGTTGAAAATAAACAAACTTACCAAAGTCATTAAATTATTAGGTACAAAAATACGAAATATTACCAAGGTCAGTTGTGGGCTTTTACTTTGGGCAATTCCTATTTTCTATTTTTCATTCTACTGCTTTTGCGGGCTTTTTCTTTGGGCCAAATCTCAAAAATAAACAACTTCTACCTTTAAATCTTTAATGTCCCCCCCCCCCCCCCCCCCCCCCCCTAATGAAAATTTGAAAGATCTGAATCACTCGTTTTACATATTACATTTATCTTATTTTCAAACATTTTTTACAATACCCTTCACAAGTTCACATATTACATTATCCATTAACCACTACTATCACTACCAGTCATCACTTAGGCTCTCACATCTCATCGCCGACACCATTGTCTCGACGCATTATACGCGTGCTCTGCTAGTATAAAAATAAAAGAATTCATATTGGTACCACTTTTTTAAATTTATTTACGACCAAGTACTTTTACGGTATGTTATCATATTATACATAATAGTAGCAATGAAAAAAAAGAGAAGGGAAGTTTGATTAAACGAATAAAATAATAAACTTAATATTTTCATAGAGGTATTATAAATACATCAAATGGAGATATTTAGAATAGTTAAAAAGATTAAAGGGCAAAAGGACATCACCTTACGATTTGAGAAATGCTTTTAAGCCTTTAACATGTATTATAGATAATTGTCAAAGATTTATAGTTATAGTTATTTGCTAGATAAAATAAAAATGTAAGAATAACAAATTTGATCTCACGGAATCAAGGTTTTAAATATAAAAAACTTTGTTTAGAAAATAACAAATACAAAGATAAAATGTAGATAAGGAAAAATATGAAGTGGAGATATGTGAAATATTTTCAAGTGATCTGATTGGTGCATATGAAATTGCTTATTTGTCACCAAACCACAATGCAATATGAACCACAAGTCTAAAAATTTCCATTGCCTACACATACTTTCCTTTGCACACATTCTTTCTCAATCTCATTCAACCTTTCCGACTATCAACTAATTAATGGCATCCATGGCTGCAACTTCAGCTAGCTCCACAACTGTTGTTAGAGCCACCCCATTCTTGGGTGGTCAAACCAGAACCTCCAATGTCAACTCCCTTAGAGATTCTGTCTCCATGGTCAATGGCAAATACACCATGGTATTCATTCATTCCATCTCTCCCTATATCTATCATTATATTATGTATATTAAACTAACTAATGAAATGTTGTGAAACTGAACAGGGAAATGAGTTGTGGTATGGACCGGACCGCGTGAAGTACTTGGGACCCTTTTCGGCTCAAACACCATCCTACTTGACTGGAGAGTTCCCTGGTGACTACGGCTGGGACACTGCTGGATTGTCTGCTGATCCCGAGGCTTTCGCTAAGAACCGGGCTCTTGAGGTATTTTATCCTGTCAATAACAACTTGGCCTGTTAGCTTATGTTGTTACTTAAAACCAGGCCATCATTTCATTACGATATATAAATCATGACAGATAGTTCAGACATATTTGTTGTTTTAACCATGACTGAATTGATAAAGGGACTGAATGAATAAATAATGTCTATATGGATTAAGTCAATACATTTATTTTTTGTTTATTAAGTCAAAAAAACAAACATTTTTAATGACTTAATGGATTAAGTATTTTTGATTAAGTCACGATTTTTTTTATTAGGACGTCAAACAAACACCACCTAAATAAACATGGGTCACCACTGTTATAGTTGGACTTACTGGCCTAGTTAGAGTGGTTTGTTACCCAATATTAATAAGTTCGTGTATTACCCGCCTAACGCTTGAATACCAATATTTAGGTGATCCATGGGCGATGGGCAATGCTTGGAGCATTCGGCTGCATCACCCCAGAAGTCCTTGAAAAATGGGTGAAAGTAGATTTCAAGGAGCCCGTTTGGTTCAAAGCCGGAGCTCAAATCTTCTCTGAAGGCGGTCTAGACTACTTGGGCAATCCTAACCTAGTCCATGCCCAAAGCATACTAGCAGTACTTGGTTTTCAAGTTGTCCTTATGGGACTCGTTGAAGGATTCCGTATTAATGGGCTTGAGGGTGTTGGAGATGGTAACAACCTCTACCCGGGAGGTCAATACTTTGACCCGTTGGGACTTGCAGATGACCCAACAACCTTTGCAGAGTTGAAGGTGAAAGAAATCAAGAATGGGAGGCTTGCAATGTTTTCAATGTTTGGGTTCTTTGTGCAAGCAATAGTAACAGGAAAAGGGCCATTGGAGAACTTGTTGGACCATTTGGACAACCCTGTAGCTAACAATGCATGGGTCTATGCTACCAAGTTTGTGCCTGGTTCATAAATTACATGTGGCTTGTTGATTGTTCTTGTAAACTATGAATTGAATGAGAAATGATATGTAAATTATTATCACATATATTGTCTTTGTTATGTTGCTGATTATTAAATACGAGTATCAGTTTAGCACAGCGATTAAATTGTTGGATGGAAAATGATTTTGAGATGTTCGATATGCTCCAAACGCATATCGTGATTAATGTATAGCTGGGGTTACATAAAAGACACGATATGACAAGAGTACCAATCGTGTAGTAGCCTAATAGCTCCAAACGCATTACATCGTCACTTCTACCACCGCCGCATCGCGCAGGTACCGTGCTAGTCTGATATAAAGAATATTATTTAAAATCAAAATTGAAAAAATTAAACTATTGAAAATTTAAAATTACAAACAAATTTATACAAACTCATATATGACCAATGAAATGAAGGAGAGAAATGAAGAAAAGAAAAGAATTTACATGTGATTGGTCTACTTAATTTGTCAGATCAATTTGTAAATGTTTGTTAATTAATTTGTAAACTTAGTATTTCTCAAATTTAAAACATCACACTGCGGAGTAACATTTAAAGGTATCACGATTTTTTATTATTTTATTTATGTTTTTTCAAATTATAACCCCGTGAGAGATTGAGTTTCGGAGAGAGGGGGAGGAAAGGATGGATGGATGGAGAGAGAGAAAAAATAGAAGGGTATATAAATATAAAGAGAAAGAATGACGGGGTTGAATTATTATGCTAAACCATTAAACGAATTGGATTGGATGATTCCACAGTCCACCTTGGAGAAGATGTTGACTTCAATTGTTTCATTGAATGATGAACAACAACAAGAAGAAGAAGAATACGATGAAGACGTAGAAGAATGCGATGATGAAAAAGACGAAGAAGAGGTTGCAATTCATGAAATTTATTCTCTTTGTTTGATATTCATTTCATCATCATATATATTTTAAATTAATTTAATTAGCTATTATATATTCCGGTACGGGTGGGTGTTAGTAAGTAATTTTCAATTAATTTTGTGTATTTGGAAGCAGGATCGTTTAATTGCCTACCATCAGGAATTGAAACTGCTTGGTGGTGCTCTTGTTCCTCCGCCCTTTCATAATATTCATCCTCATCAACAACAACAGGTCTTACACTTGCTACTGTAACCTCCTCCTCAGCTCGTTAATACTAATAATAATTTACACTTTTCTTATTAATTAATGATTTGTTATTATTAATATATACAACATTAGCTATACATACAGCTCCTTACTAGTTTCACCCCACCCACAACCACCACCAGGATGGAGGAGGATATATTGACCGCAAGTGCTGTCCGTGAGTTGTCCGCTCTTGCTCTCGACAAAGATGGCCTTTTCTGGACCAACGACGGCCTTCTTAACCAACAACATTATCAACAAACTTACCCCTGCAGGCCCAACCCCACACCGGCACGGCGGCACCAATTAATTCATGGATCCACGCATCCAGGGCTTCTGCTGCTGTTAGCATGGAACACACCGACCTAGTCAAGTGGCTCACCACTGACGTAAGTTACTCAATTTTCTTTCTTTTCTTTCTTAATTAATACATTGTTATTTCACTAATTACCTGCTGGTACTTGTTTGATTTTAATTCCCAGTACCAATGGGTCAAACTGTTCCCATCCATTGTGTCAGAGGCAAGATATCTCCGATTCTTGGTAAAGCGATCATCGTCTCGTAACCCAGATGGCTCCTTGCAGCTTGTATGTCGCCCCACCTTCATTTCTTTTTTGTTATTTTCCCACTCACATATATACGCCTAATTGCTTATCATGAATATTTATTATTATTTGTCTCTCAGATTTACGCAAAGTTGCAGGCAACCCATCCGCTTCTTCCCAAAAGGACCGTTGTTTTCCTTAGGACCTGTAAACAAATCGATCCCTAGACTTGGGTAGTTGCTGACGTTCCAATTGATCGTTCGCGACACGTTGGTTTTCCTTCCGGATGTCTGATACGAGGAATGGCCCCTGGATTTTCCCAGGTCCTGCTTTAATTTATTTACCTTCAATAACAACCGACATATTATTAGTATATTACATGTGACACACACACATATATATACTCCCTTCACACCTTGGCATCCTGATTTGTCGAACAGGTCATCTGGGTGGAGCATTTGGAAGTTGAAGAAAATTACCTAGACCGCAACCTCTACGCTGATCTGACCTGTAGAGGCTTTGCATATGGAGCTGAACGATGGGTTTCGTGCCTTGAGCGCTCATGTGAAAGGCGATGCTTTCGGAAGACTGATATCTTGGTTCCGTGCTTACCAGGCAAAGGTACATTCTGATCTATACATGAACATCTTACTCAATTTTAACTGATGATCTGCATATCATCATTAAGTCTTTCATTCATGGACAGAGGATGCGTGGCTGGATGAGAAGATATCCGTGATGAAGCTTTCACAAAGGATGGTTAGCCACTTCTGCTCCAATATTAGTTTTCCCGCTATCAAACAGAAACTGTTGTCATGTGTTCCTGGCTTTCGGAACTCAATGATTTACTCAGACCTCCATCAGTCTCCTTATCATGATGATCCGAAAGAGATGGTCACAATTTCAGCCACCACCTTTACTCTACCGTATCCTCCTGACTTCATCTTTGCAATACTTGAAGACGAACGTACACGTCATGAGGTACTGTACTACACATTCGCATGCGCGTACACACACACACACACACAATCCATCATCATATATACTCTATTCTAATCTGGCTTTCACACAATTCACAGTGGGATGCGTCTGGGAAGATTAGTCCATTCACAAAGCCAACTTGTTACACTACTGGCAAAGACCCCAGGAACAAGATATATGTTTATCAGGTACGTCAACACAATAAATGCAGCCCACGTTTCTTTGGGGCGACTCTGGCTTTTAATATTTGACATTTGTTGCAACAGACTCATCGGTGGATCTACAATGAGGTTGTACTCCAAGAGGCGAGTGTCAACCAGTCTGGCTCACTATTGGTATGGTCCGTGCTTAAAAGTGATGAGCATGATATTGTCAAACGTGGTGGTCGTCTTCGTTTTCCTCTAATTAGGTTATCAGGGCTGGCCATCAGCTCCAACAGCCACCAGAACACTACCAGTAATGGTAATACAGGTGGTGGTTCAATTGTCACTTTGGGTTTACAGCAGGAGTTTCATGACATCAAGGAAATAGAGCCAAAGATGCTAGACTTCGTCCATAGTTGTATAGGAGAGGCTGTCAGAAGAATTGAAGCGGTCTTGAACAAGGCGGCCGCGAGGACCTTCTCCCTTAGGTATGAATGGGTGGCAATTCGCTTTGTCTGAGATTGTTGTAATACTATCACTAATGCACACAAACACAAAAAAGATTCCCTGTGTGAGACCAACCTGTTCTATTTGAAATCAATGGCAGTCATGTAAGACATTTCATAGGGTTAGATTTTTACATAAAGCTCCCATGGCAATATTTAAGTTTACATTGTGCATTGCATTGTGTAGTATAGTAGAGCCAGGGTCCCCTCTCATATTTTGTGGTATTGTTTCCCAAGAAGGAAATCATGTAGGTTCACACCATATTAAATAAAGCCTTTTGATTAGGTTACTCATCCTCGATCATTAATTAAAAGAAGCACTCATGGAATGCTTGAAAACGTGTTTTGTTGATTCATTTTCTTTACCTTGTGGCCTGATTATTACATACAACGAATAACAGGAGTCCGCGGTTCAACATAAAACCAAGGGGATCAGCAAGAGGGGTGACTGCTCAAACCAATCAACTGGACGGGAGCTCTCTTGGTTCTAATTAATTATCAGTAGCTACCTTTAGTGTCAATTTACTGTTTGCCCATGAGGCCACTTTATTTACAGTAAGAACTGGGTCTATCATGAACTAATTAGTCTTGTCTTGCAAACTTTTGGGAATAGTTTATAATGCTAGTCATGATGTCCTATCTATTCTGGTCTTACTACATATTATGCATGTCTCTTCCTATCTGATGTATGCCTGACAAAATACCTAGGACTGCATAAGAGAGACCCGACCCTAAAGTGGATACTGGTGATGTGGGTCTTGTTACTTGGTTTGCGGGGGGAACCTGAATACCAACTCGTCCCCGTATGCTATTAAAGGGTTTGGTATTATATTTTGAATGAATAGGTTATTAATTTTAAGTAAATTTTATAAAGCCCAGTGCCGGATTCATCTTTAAGTGGAACTATTTGCTTTAGGCAGATGTTGTATGGGTTCTATGGTGTTATCTTTCATTACAAAGACTTTGGTTGAGATGTGTTACAAGTCTGAAAGCCTACTATTATATGCTGTTGGTTTAAAAGATGTTTATCACATCTTGTTTCTTATTGATTGTTACTTAAGTAAGAAGGTATGAAGTCATAAGTAACATGGTGTCATGGTAATTATGTGCATTCATGTCAAATCTCAAAACATATTTCTTTATGTATTAAAAGCAATCGCGACAGATTTCAAGAAAGAACAGTAAAGAAGAAACCAAATATCCTATCTCAATTGGAATATAGAACATGTTACATCGGTCAAGTGATGGCACATGTTCCAGAGGTCAGGTAATGGAACATGTTCTAAGGAGAATCAAAAAGACAAGAACAAAGTAGAGAGCAATAGGTTTTGAATTCACAAATAGAAAAAGGCCATACGTCAGATAATAAGAAGGGTGACTGATAGAGCATAAGTTGTACGTTTGGGCTCTGGATGAATTGTACTATATTACAATACAAGTAAACAAAAGCAGAAAAATACTTGCATTACAATTTTTAGGATTAAGGTATGGTGCTGTATATATTGTTTGTCAATGATAAGTAATAACCTACAGGGTTTACAATATTTAGCAAATTTAACTTATCCGGGTTGTGCAAACTTCCTAAAATAAGCTAAAACCGATCCCTAAAAGAGTCTCACTCACTGATACCTGAAAAGTGAAAACAAATAAAGTACCAAACAACTTGGATCTTATGTGAATTCATCGGGTTTTTCTGCTTAGGATATTTTCAGATTTCTCAAGTATATTAAAAGCCGCCAGACGTATAAGCATAACCTAATCATACTTACCGGGCTAAAAGCCTTTTAGCCATAAAAAAACATGACCTAATTGGTCCAAATCCAAATCGGCAATTCACATTGCTACATTAGCCTGATGTAATCTACAAACTACACAAGAGTTGAGTGGCTACTAAGAACCTGACTTAGATCATTTGTATCATAAGGTTGTATTTACGTGCAAACCATTTAGAAGCAGACATACATGCAAGAGACTTCATATCTTACTACCTAGAAATATTTGACCAGTTAACAATTAAAAAAAAGCATATATAAAACCAGTTTTCACACTAATGTCTGCTCAAGAGCAAATTGACACTGCAATCTAATAAAAGATCAAGCACAATTAACGACTATAATAAATAAAAATACTTGCAAAGTTTCAGAGCGATTATGGCGACATTAATAGGGCGGGATTTGCTGCATAGAAAATCAGGCAACAAACAGCCATTGGATCATAAAATGAATTATAAATTAAATGTAAGAACATACCTTTATCTATTTGGCCTTGAGATAACCTTTTGGGGATTGATCTTTGAAAGAAATTTCAGAGTTGGTGAAGTAATGTGATGGCAAACTTTCAGACTCGCCAATGTCCATTTCTTGCAGTACAAAGGGGCGTTTAATTGCAGGTCTAAAGTGACTATTAAGACTAGAAATTGCAACAATTAGTTTCTAATCTTGATGGTTGAGATAAAAGAGAAATAAGTAAAAAGTTACAAGAAAATTGATTCTTCAGATACATGACTATATCTAAGCTTTATCACCTGACTAACTGGGTTCTACTTCATAAATTGACAAAAATCAGTTTAAAACATGAATTGAAATCCTGCCAATCATCAGTAAAAAAAATGATGCACCAATGATCCGACTACATGATTAATAGAGCTTGGAGCTCATAAAGCAATCTTAAAACAATGCACAAAGCATGAGATTATACCTTAGGTACACCGAACTAGAAATGAAAAAACAGACCCCGTCATAATGTAATACAACAAAAACAACCCCCTTCCACTGTGCTCCTACTAAGGATTCTTTCCATCAAGAACATGTAAACATTCATACATGATCTCAACAGCACGATCCAGTTCCTGCTCGGAAATTATCAACGGTGGCACAAGTCTAACTATGTCTCCTTTTCCTGCAGTTAATATCAAAAGACCAGCCTCCCGACAAGCATCCACAAGTGGTGTTGCAGACACATCCAACTCGATTCCAACAATAAGACCAAATCCTCGTATTTCTTTCACGTGCGAGCTTCCTCCTACTTTTTTCTTCAAGATTTCTTTCAAGTAATCACCTTTCTTGGTGACACTAGCCAAAAAGCTCGGGTTTGATATCTTATCAAAGACAGCAATTGCAGCAGCACAAACAAGGGGTCCGCCTGCAAAAGTGCTTCCATGATCCCCATAATTGATGGCAGCATTCACTCTTTCAGTCACTAATGTAGCTCCTATTGGCAAACCTCCAGCTAGAGGCTTAGCAAGAGTCATTATATCAGGGGTTACATCATAAGCTTCATGTGCCCAAAGATAACCGGTCCGACCCAACCCACATTGAACCTACAATTAGACACAAAATTTGCATTTCATTGATACAGAATCATAATATTTCATGCCATTACCAATCAGTCACTACTGCATTAGTACCTTACCTCATCAAAAACCAGTAAAGATCCAGCTTTATCACAAGCAGCACGCAAAGATTTCAAAAACTGTTTCGTAGCACTGTAAATTCCACCTTCCCCTTGAATAGGTTCCACAAACACGGCTGCAATCTTGCCAATAGATATCAGCTCCTCGGCAGCATCGATATCCCCATATGGTAAGAAAGTAACGCCAGGCATCACGGGCTCAAAAGGTGTTCTGTAATGCTCTTTGCTGGTCAAGGCCAACGCACCAATCGTCCTCCCATGAAAGCTGTTGGTAAACGAGATAAATTCAGTAGGAGGGTCCGTCTTATCAGTGGGATGTGAATATCTTTGAAACTTCCTTGAAAACTTAATAGCAGCTTCGTTAGCTTCGGTTCCAGAGTTGGAGAAAAAAACACGATCTGCAAATGAATTGGCTACTAGTCGCTCTGCAAGATTCACCTGATGCGTCCCACCAAATCATCATCATAATACTAATTATAATATAACACCCCCATTTAATTTAAAAGTATGCAACACCAACACAATTAGCAGCTTGATATGTGTGTGTGTGTGTGAGCACTATATCCCTAAATAATACAGTATAAATAAGGGAGCAAGAATACCTGAGGGAGGGTGTGCTGACATGAGTCAAGGTGTTGGCTTGAAGCGTGATGGCCCGAACCCAATCAGGGTCCCCGTGGCCCAACGCATTCACGGCGATACCTGACGTCATATCGAGATACTGTCGGCCGTGGATATCGGACAAGGTACAGCCAATGCCGCTGGTAAACACGACAGGGGCTCTCCCATAAGTCCCAACTATCACTCTCTTTTCCCTTTCCATCACTTCGTTTTCCAATTCCAATTCCTTTTGATTAGTATTGCCTTCATTATTATCAGTAACTACATTATTAGTGGTGTCGATTAGTTGCGAATGTAATTTACTGCTTGTACGAAAATTACTAGTAGTGAATTTTCTGTTTATATGGATGACTTTATTACAAGTATTAAGATGATGATTATGATTACTATTATTGATGATTGTTGGAAATAATAATAAGTTGCTGTAAATTGAACTCATTATTAATTAAATTATTATTATTTGTATATAGAGAATATCAAAGAAGACGAAAAATGAACTGAGTTGATGGTTAGGGTTTTGGACAAAAATGAATGAAGAGAAAGCAGGAACGGAGAGTAGTAGGTGGAGTTGAATTAGACTGTGGCAGTCAATGACCCCTCCCCTCAACTTTGTACCTACCTTTTTCTACACAATTTTCATTTCTATATCAATACTGCTTAATAAAAATTATACCCTATGTTGAAAGTTAATATTTTTGGGACATGCGAAATTACCATTTTACCCTTAATGAATTAATTAAACAATGATTCCATTATCTTTTAAAAGATATTCACTACTCTTTTAAATCAAATATCTAATACCTACACCACTTGACGTATCTGCCGCCACCAACAGTCGGGCCGCCGTCACCATCCGTCGATGCCACCACATTACTGTCACTGTCATCGCCGCCGCATTGCGCGGGTACCATGCTCGTATATTTTGCTTAAAACAGAAATGTAATATCTATATTTAAGCAAATGAAGCTAGCTCAACTGGCATATGCATCCCTGGTTTTCCCACAGGTCTTGGGTTCGACTCTTAGGAGTGATAAGTCTGTGGGTTTTTTCCCTGAATCACCTGTAACGGCTTATGGTCTACATCTCGTAGTCTAGAGTACGTGCAGTGCTTCACCATTATACGGTGAGGTGTTCCGTGATGTCGAATACCGACTAATTTTTTTAAAAAAAATATATCAAAATATAATTCATAATCGAAA